>JAZHRO010000062.1:49300000-49771665 GCA_037157565.1 Thalassia testudinum
CGCTTAGGTGTACATATGTCTTTCAGAAATCTTGTGTAAGCCAGAATGTGGTGAGTCACATCCATCAAGGGGATGTTTATTTGGACCTGCTCAAAGAGCTTGACCTGGTCTTCCTTTAGTGCCACGGTCTTGGGTTTCCTTTTTCCCTTGGTGAAGGCCTCAGGAAATGGAACCTCAGTTGGTTCCTCTAGGATTGGCTCAGGCCCTTTATCTGGGATAGGGGTGTCTTGGATTACCAATCTAGGGTTAGGATTTGCAGTATCAGGATGGTCGTGGCTAAGAAACGATGGTGGGTCCTATGTTTCTTTGCCACTACAGGTGGTGACAGAATTCAATCCTGCCTGACTTTGGTTCAGGTTAGGCAAAATAGGTGTCTGTTACTAAAACCCGAAATATGAAGTTGAAGCTTCCATCCCGTCAGGCGATGGAGGAGAAGGGGCCTGATAAACATAATGTGCTTGGCCCTGATTTGGGTTCATAACGCACCTCTGGTTCGGCATGTTATCTAGGTTAGGAAGAGGCTAAGAAGGAAGTGACCAGGCTGGCGAGCATTTGCCAGTTGAGCCAATTGATTGTGAAGCTCAGTGATTTCTTCCTTGTGATATTTTTGTGTGTCAACCAAGGTTTGGAGAATCAGAGATGTCTAGTCCTCCTTAGGTGGCCAAGATTGGAAATTTTGGTTGGGCCTTGGTTGAGTGGGCTGATAGGGTCGAAGGTTTTACGGTCAGGGTTGGAATTGCGGTCTTGGATTCGGGTTATTTCCTAACCACACAAAATTGGGATGATTATGCCATCTAGGGTTATAGGTGTTTGAGAAAGGATTGTTTTGGACGGCGTGGAGATCCTTGCAAGTCTGAGGAACTCTAGAAAAATCAAGATATGAGGGTTCAGAGTTCCCCCAACTAAAGTAGGTTGGTCTAGAGTTTCCTCCAAGATCGAAATTAGACGGGGGTGGATAGGCATCCATCCCCTACGAGTGGTAGATGTTGTGTGCAGCTTCCCTACTTGAGGGTGGGTGCATGTATGGATTCTATGGTGTAGTGGTGGTTCTGTGTAGATGTCGATTGATATCGTCCATCTTCTTATTAATAATAGAGACCTTATCCAATTGACTGGCTATCAACTCCAGATCGACGGATGTGGAAAGGCCTTGGGTCTCGTGTACCCCCCGATTATTTGTCAATGCATGGGTGGTCGTCCGGTTGTACACACCCAATGACTCATTGTTCAGGGAGTTCTCACACATATTTTTGAGAATTCCCCAAATCATGTCTTCATGCTAATCCATGATGCTGCCACCACAAGTTGTAATGACAAAAAGCTTGATGTCGTCACGAAGCCCGTGGTAAAAGGATTGGACTTGTTCCCACTTTGGGACTCCAAGATGGGGGCATTTGCACATGAGATTCAGAAAATGATGCCATGCCTCAAGTAGAGATTCTCCCACTCCTTGTGAGAAGTGCATGATTTGATGCCACATTTCATTCGTCCAACCAATGGGATAGAATTTTTGCAAGAGAGCGGTCTAGAGTTCTTCCCATGTGTTGATCTGGTGAGGGTATGTCTGAAACCAATTGGTGGCTTTGTCAGATAGAGAGAAGATTTTCAAGAGTAGGCCATCTCGATCCTGCATGTCTGCCTCGAATATGTGGGTCATATGCGTTAGATTCTTGATGAGCTGGAAAGATTCCTTGGAGTTCAAGCCATGAAATTCCAGGGTCATGTGATGCATACTAGGCTTGAGCTCCACCTTGGGTCCTCCTGTAGGAGATTGCAGTGATCTCGCATTTGAGGACGCTGCGGTGGGCTAAAACGTGCATGGACCATATCTCGAAGGTCATAGAATTTTTATGGCTCAAAGTTAGGTTGTTCTTCTTGATGATCCATGGCTATGGCTGGAGATTCAAGTTCAAAGGTGGAGGAGTTGGAAGAGATATCGATGTGATTAGGTAGTTGCACAAATAAAGAAGTCGAGGCTTGGCCTCGACAAGAGTGGAAAGCTAGTGGAGGCCTCAAGGGTGGTCTTAAGGACCTCCTTCCGAACGTACACCAATGGAGTTGATGAGGGACAGAAGGTGTGATGGACCCAATCAAGACACCCAAATATCTTTGGATGACTATAGAGGTTCAAGACGGATGATACCTCTAGATCACAAAGTCGTCCACTTGAGAAATACCTGGGTAGCCAAGAAGGGAGAGTCTTGCAAAGACCCCTACACAGTAGAGCGTCTCCATGGGTTACAGGGTTTCCCCCACCCGACCTTCCTTGTCATCACAAATCCAAGTAGACCAGAATGGATAACTTGACCTCTTAAGTCTACCAATTTTAAGTTAAGATGAGGTGCTTAGGATTCCACTTGAACTTTTAAGATGAGTTTATGAATGGTGACCTAATTTGAAGATTGGTTGACCTCACAAGGTGGGTCAACTTCACCTGATTTGTCCTGAGATTATTAGGTCCCAATTTTAGGATTCAAGTGGATAATAAGAGCTTGGTTTTAGGGTTTGCTTGATGAAGTAATTTCAATCAAGGTTTAGGACACACGCACAATTTGGGAGAGTTGATTCTTCTTTAGGAAAATGTGTTCCTTAACCCTGGAATGGAAACCCTAATTTGGCTCTATTTGTTCTAATCAATTTTGTCCAATTTGGGTACCTAGGCTCAATCAAGAAGGTGAATAGTCCTAGATACCTTAAATCTCTAATAGGTGCAGAAATCAGGATCGAGATTTTTCTAGAATGAATCGAATCAAGCAACTTGAGATGATTAATTCTAAGTATGAAATGCAAGTTGATGCTAATTGATTTTCTTCTTTTTTTTTTAGCTTTTCTTAGAATCAGGGGCTTAATGAAAAGGAGATGAAATTTACCTGCCCCTGGAGTATTTGATGCATGGTCGATTCTCCTCAAATGAATCCCTACACAGATCACAGCCAAAGAGATAGAGAAAGTTATTACCCAATCAGAAATTGTAATCAAAGAGATCAAATTGCACGTTGCACCCTGACAACGGTGCCAAAATGTTAACGGGCAAAATCAGTGTTTTAAAATTACTTTGTTCTAATAAAGCCAAAATAGCACGAAAACAAATAATATTTATAACTTGAAAGATCGTCAGGAAAGTTCGAGGTCAAATGCAGGGAGCAAGTATAGCAACTAATCTCAAAGATAATAATAGAATCACAAATATAAGCAATTTATAATGAGAATGTCACTCAAAAATGATGTATCAAAAAAATCAAGTAACAATATGCAAAAAGAAGAGGGTAAAATGGTGATTTAAATCACCAAATTACCTTACAATGTTAAGCTCACAAGTTATTCAAATATCATAATCAAGCATATCTCAAATTAAGAACCATAGAACCAATGTATCAAATGATAGAATAGGCAGTCAGATGAAAGGCCTCATGACACGGTGTTGAAATCGCGAGTTTAAGGAAAACAACGTCATAGTATAGTCGTGAAATCCACTCGTCAAAAATAATTTTAATAATAACGAGAATTGGAGTCCCGGTCGTTCGTCTTTGAGAGGCGTTTTGAAAATGCCAATTGAAATTCGATCTCGCTCTCTCTACTCGTTCAAAATCGCATGTTGATTTATACTAAATATGCATCGATATACGACATGTTATTCTAGAATATCAGAAATTGAAAGCATGAAACTTTAATCACACCAAAAGATGATAATCAGGCACATGGTGATTTTAAAATATATATATATAAATATTTTCATTGAGGCATGATGGTGGTTACAGCACAAGTAACGGAATGCTAGTACAAGGAAATTTAAATCTAGCTAACAGAAAATGTGTGCATGTGCGGATCTGCAAGAGACTACTCGTGCACCATGAAGGAGGGAGAGATAGCTACACAGCTAAGTAGTAAATGAGGCAATAAATCTACGAAGAACTATGCTACTTATCTAGCTAATAGAACGAAGGACATTCGGAGGTGGGCTCCAATGGCCTTTGAATGGGTGAGAGGAGAAAGAGGGGCGACCAATGGTCCTTAGGCCGACCCTTGGAGAGAGGTTGGAGAAAGTGATCTAGGCTCTTGGCATGGAGGTGGTGATGGCCATGGTGTACTCATGGAGATGGAGGTAGAGGTGTAGGTGGAATGAGTGGAATGGAGCCAAAGAACCAAGATTGACCAAATGGACACCCCTTATGTCTTTCTCTAGGCTTGAGGGATTCTTTCTAGAGAAATATGGAAACCTCTAGAGAGGCCTATGGTGGGAGCTCGTGGGAGAGTGAGAGGGAGGGTGGTTGGGAGTTTTTTAGATCCACATTTGGTGGATCTAAAAATTGAATGCATCTTGGTTGCTATTTTTAGCAACCAAGGCAACAACACATGGTAGAGAGTTCTAGAGAACTCTAGCTAGGCTAATTTTGTGTAGGTGGTGTGTGTGGGTTGAAACCTAGGTGGCTATGTTGATTAGGTTAGGTTCTAGTGGGCTTAGGCTAATGTACGTCTCAAATTAGCGTTGCAAATCCTAATTCACTAAGGTAAAATGCAATTAAACTTTATACAAGTTTAATTGGGTGTGTAAACCTATTTGAGAGTGAAATAACTCAATTAGGTTAGGCTTAGGTCAATTGGACTCTCACTGAGTCCAATTGGACTTGTATGGGTTGAGATCTGAGCTCAATTGGACTCTATGAGTCCAATTGACTAGGCAATGGTAATTGACTATGATCTATGTCAATTAGGTTTAGTGAGACCTAATTAGATCCTTAGGGAAGTCTAGAGGTGATGTACTAGGGTTAGGGTACCTTAATTTAGGTTCCTAGGGGGTTAGAGTTGGGTTTAGGGACCTAAAAACTCAAGATCAAGGCTTGAATTCCAAAATAGGAACTGGAGAACAGTTCTAGACGTCCAATAAAGTTATCAGATATCTTATAATGAAAAATTAGAAGTCCAGACTTATTGTCTGGATGTCCAATCAGAGTCAAGAGGGATTCTGGGTTCTGTCTTGGGTATTATGTAGAAATTAGACATCTGACCAGGTGTTTGGACATCTAATAATGCTGTAGATGTGGGTTTGAGGTGTGCAGGTTGTGGCTAAGGGTTCTAGACGTCCTATAACCCATCTGGACATCTAGGAATAGGCTGGAATTAGGGTTTTAGGGCTTCCTAGGGTGCAGTGACCTAATCTAAGGGTGGCTAAGGCTTGGGGAAGCTTTTATGGCTATCCTAGGGCTAGGATTGGACCTAAGTTCTTCATAATTTAACTGCTTTACTCTTACTTAATAGAATAGCATACCTCAACCCTTTACATTATTTGTCTGCTACATCTACTCTATGCCTTCTGCTCCATCTCTGCTGTAACTCTAGCTTCATGTCCACCTTCAGATCCAGCTTCAGATCCAACTTCTGAGCTTCTTATTACCTACAAATTATATAATGCATTTAATCAGTACATTATAGCATTATTTTATGCATAGCTACAGAAAAATAGTAAAGATCCAAATAATGCTTATGCATGCATGAACTACCTTAACTTATGCTAAGTCCTAGCCTAATTTAGGTTAATTAAGACCTATGATTGCTGCACAATCATACCCCCATGCCTAAATCTTGCTAGTCCTTAGCAAATGTGAAACTAAGTTATTTATAGAAGGGTCCTTGAGGGACTGATTACTATCAAGCCTATTTCTAGAGATTCTTTTCCTTTTTGTTTTCTTCCTATTCTTTAGAAATCCAGACAATCGTGAAAGTGTAGCTATGTAGCTTTTGCAACAAATTCGAGTGAAAAACCTGATTCACCTTTAAAGCCTGTACATGACCCTTAGTAAAATTCTAGTAGGGTAGGCAAATTTCTTCCCTCAGGGTATTAAAGATATTTTATGAATTCCACCCAAGCTTTAAGCTTAGGTAGAGAATCTCAGAGGTAAATGGGTGTTTAGTGGTTGGCTTACTCTCAATTGGTGCTACATAGAGATTAGTACTACAGAATCTAGATTCCCAGATTATTAAGTAACTCAACTCAGAGAAAGATGACAAAAACTATGCTCTCTTTGGTTCCTTTGTATTCATTCTCTTTTCTTTTTTTTTTCTTCTTTTTTTGTTTTTTTCTTCTTTTTATATATAGAGCTCACAATCTCACCAAATTTACACATGCGTTCCATATTTGGTGGTCACACATGGCATTAACACTTTAATCAAGTTCCAATAACCCTAACACTAAGTTGGAATTCCTCAGCCAGTATTTGGGCAGTCAGAAACACAGAAAAAAAATGGGTTAAGGCCATGGTATTGCCTCAATGCAAATGAAATAAACACTAAACACTCATAACTCTTTTTCTTTTTTTTCTTTTCTTTTCCTTTTTTCTCTTTTTTTTCTTTCCTCATTTTTTTTCATATATAATTTTTTTTTACGCAACACAGTCTAACAACACATTCTTGTATTTTATTGAGGAGGCATTATTAGGGATTGGTGGTACTCAAGTGACATTGGGTGGATTCTTTGGTGGAAGTGCCTACTCTCAGCACCAGGAAGGAAGGATAGGACTGTGTATTCCTAACCTTGACATCAGTACCCTCCTTCAGCCAAGGATTCCATAAAGAATGGTCTCGCCATCCACCTTAGCCCTAGTTTTATCAAAACTCAATTTTTGCATATTTGCCTTGATTGGTGGCTCTCAATGTTTCACACAAAATGTATACGCAAGATCCAAGAGTGGAAACTATGCCTATTCTCTGAGTATCATTACTTAGTTATTCAAGATTCTAGATTCTTTGCACTAATCTTAGAGCACCAGTACACTCTACTCTCATCTCACACTATTTGGTGGATTTTTAGAAGAAAATCTACTTGACTCCCAAAACACTGTCTAGGGGTTCAGGAAAAGAAGCACTGCTTCTTCTCGACAGACAAAGACATATATCAGTCTTCACCATGAATCCATTACAAATTCTACGTGTGGGTGCAAAAGTTGTACTGGATTCTAGATTACAAGAATCAATTAGAGGATAAGGTCCCTGATGCATTCTCTTAATAAAAATAATCTTATTCATGAATGTACTATGTATATATGCTATAAACAAGTAACCTCTTTCATTTGTACTTCATAAATTCCCTTATTGGGTTACATTCAACTTAGTACTAAATTTAGAACAAAAGGGTGAGCGAGGGAGTCGAAAATGGTTGTTGCGGACGCTTTCTAGCTATAATGCAAGCATTGGAGGTGGAGTAAGTTGTTCTTATATTTACGATCCTAAAGTATGTTTGACATGCTGCTCTGAGGTTTTCTATGTGTTGGCATAAAAACTTTTCAATTTTACTGTATATCTACACCCCATGCCTAAGTTCTTGCATGTCCTCATGCATGAATATAAACGAAATAAATACAGCAGGGAGTAAGTGGGTAGAGATCACCTAGAATTGCTCCTAAATTTTAACGTTCAACACCAGCCAACCTAACAGTATGCAACATGCGAAAGGGAGATATGCTAAAAGAAAAATATGCTATGTATAAAGCGAGTATGTATAAGGTGATGAAAATTGTGGATATATGCTAAGTTTAACACCTCCAGCTAGGCGAAAACTCAATCACATGTCCTCAATAAGATGAATGACTTTGTCAGCTGGAGGAGGTTCCTAGGCCATTAATGGCTTGAGGCACTGGCCATTTACTATAGAAACATGCCTAGATTTTGGGTCCATGATTTGGACCACCCCATTAGGATAAGGGTGAATCACAATAAATGGGCCAGTCCACTTGGACTTAAGTTTCCCCGCAAAGAGTTTCAGTCGAGAATCAAACAACCAGACCTGCTAGTTGGGTGTGAATGCTTTCCTTCAGAGATGTGACGATCATGAAAGGCCTTGGTCTTATCCTTATATATCACTGCGTTCTTGTATGCCTCCCACCGAATTTCTTCTAATTCGCTTAGCTAGAGCTTTCTTTCTTGTCCTCCCGCATCGAGGTCAAGGTTACATTTTCGCACTTCCCAAAAGGTGTTGTGTTCCAGCTCGACAGTAAGGTGACAGGCCTTGCCATATACCATGCGATATGGTGACATTCTGAGTGGGGCATTATAGGTGGTCCAATATGCCCAAGGTGCATCAACTAATTTATCGGACCAGTCCTTCCTGTTCGGTCTAACCATCTTCTGGAGAATTAGCTTGATTTGACGGTTTGACACTTCAGCCTGCCCATTAGTCTGCGGATGATACGGGGTGGCTATATGATAATGTACCCTGTATTTCTTTAGTAATGACTTGAAGTGAGCATGGATGAAGTAGCTTCCCCCGTCGCTAATCAGAGCATGGGGTGTTCTGAATCTCATAAAGATGTATTGCCGTATGAAAGCAATGACGGTTTTATGATCAGCCTGTCTCACCGGTATGGCTTTGACCCACTTCGAGATATAGTCAAAAATAAGTAATATGTACTCGAAGTCGTGCGAGTTTGGAAAACGGCCCATAAAATTGATGCCCCAAACATCGAACACTTTTACAACCAAGATGGGTTGGAGAGGCATCATGTCTCTCCTGGTCATAGAACCGACCGACTGGCATCGTTTACGACATTGGGCGTACTCATGTGTATCTCTATAAATAGTTGGCCAAGAAAATCCCGACTGTAGAATTTTTGCAGTGGTTTTCCATCCCGAGAAATGACCACCACAAGCATCGTTGTGGCAAAAAGACAACACACTAGGAATCTCAAAATCTGGGATGCATCTTCTGATGATCTGATCAACTTCAATGTGGAAGAGCAGTGGATCGTCCTAGAGGTAGAATTTAGCCTCTGCTGTGAATTTGAGTTTCTGGTCCTTAGATAAGTTGATGGAAATCTTGCCTGTGACAAGATAGTTTGCGAAATCCGTGTACTAGGGGAACTCAACAGAGTGAATTGCTAAAAGAGATTCATCTGAAAATTGATCTGAAATAGGAATGGAGTAAGGGATGTGGGCTGGGCCTAGTCTGGATAAGTGATCCGCCACAACATTTTGCTTTCTGGCTTTTTCGTGTATTTCAATATCAAACTCTTGCAATAGAAGGATCCATCTAATAAGATGGGGTTTGGCATCCTTTGCCAACACATGCCATAGGGCAGAGTGGTCTGTGAAGATAATGACCTTAGACCCTAACAGATATGATTACAACTTCTCCAACCCGAATACTATTGCTAATAGTTCCTTTTCAACAATATAATTATGCTGAGCTTCATTCAGCATCTTGCTAGCAAAGTATATGACAAAGGGTTGTTTCTCCCGACGTTGGCCTAAAACAGCTCCGACGGCGAAATCAAAGGCATCGCACATCATCTCAAAATCAAGAGACCAGTCGGGTGGTTGGGGAATCAGGGAATTAGAGATAACTCTTTGCAAAGTCTCGAAGGTTCTGGGACACAAGGTGTTAAATTCAAATGGGGTATTGGCTACCAGGAGATTCGTTAATGGTCATGCGATTTTTGAGAAATTGCATATAAATCTCCGATAAAATCCGACGTGACCCAAGAATGATCTTATCTACTTGACCGAGCTAAGTGGGGTTAGTCGGGATATGACTTTAGATTTAGCTCAGTTCACCTCAAGTCCATTGGTAGAGATCCTGTGCCCTAGTACAATGCCATCTCTCACCATGAAATGGCCCTTCTCCTAGGATAGTACTAGGTTTACCTCAATACATCATTTTAGGATCTTGGTGAGGTTATCAAGACAAGATACGAAGTCATCTCCAAAGACAAAGAAGTCATCCATGAATACTTCCACATAGTCCCCTATCATGTTGGAGAAGATGGCCATCATACAACGCTAAAATGTTGCTAGTGCATTGCAAAGGCCGAAGGGCATCCACTTGAAGGTGAATGTTCTGAAGGGACATGTGAAAGTGGTCTTGTCTTGATCATCCGGGCCAATCACTACTTGTTATACCAGGAGTATCCATCCAAGAAGCAAAAGAAACTGCATCCAGCTAACCATTCCAAGACCTGATCAATGAATGGTAAAGGAAAGTGATCCTTCTAGGTAGCCATGTTCAGTTTTCTGTAATCTATGCAAACCCACCATGATGTTGTAGTGCGGGTTGGGATGGATTCGCCCTTATCATTTTTTACAACGGTGAGTCTTGCTTTCTTGGGAACTACCGAGATCGGACTCACCCATTGGCTGTCAGAGATTGGTTATATAATACCTGCATCTAGCCATTTGATGATCTCCTTCTTAACAACCTCTAGCATGTTTAGGTTCAACAGTCATTGAGGTTGTCTCGAAGGTCTCACCCACTTATCTGTGTAAATGTGATGAGTGCAATATGAGAGGCGTATACCACGAAGATCAGCAATACTCCACCCTAGGGCAGCCCAATGGTCTTGTAGCACAAAAATTAGCTTCTGTTCTTGTTCCTAGGTCAAGTGAGCATTGATAATGACCGGGTATGTCTCAATTTCACCCAGAAACGCATATTTGAGTGAGTTATGTAAGGGCTTCAATTCACTTAGGGGTGGGTCAGACTCAGAAGTGGGGGTGGGAGTTGGAATGGGAGGAGCAAAATCAGAGGTGGAAGTCTGATGATCCGGATACATGTGAATTCTTACTGATTCACCACCTGTAAAGTGGTCGATTGTGACTGTGTTAATGGAAAACCCGTCTGCTGTCATCACGTCTTCCTGCGTCAATAGGGGTGATTCAGTATTGTGTGGATCAGGATAGCCAGAGTCGAGGGTGTTGTGGTCAGATATACACCCCAGACAATCGAATCCTCGGGGAGATATGTGCATTGCAGTAGTCTCAGTCCCATGTGGATTGAGGTCCAAGAACCCTGACAATGTGGACGAATGAGACATTGGGTCGTCACAAGGAGCCCAATGTTACCATAGTGTTCCAATTCTTCGTCTTCACCATCCTCCTTGATACAATCACAGTTGAAGTTCCTTGATGCTCTAAATATGTCAAGTCTAAGTCGCTCATTACCTAGGGCTATCTCCATACACTCGAAAGCACAATCAATGTCTGCTCAGGCTACCGCCAGAATAGGCGGCCTAAAATGATTGGTGCATCACGGAGATTAGGAGGAACTTCCATATCAAGAATGAAAAAGTCTATAGGAAAGAAGAATCAACGGACTTTCACGATCACGTTCTCAACCACCCCCTCGGTGTTTTCACTGATCTATTAGCTAGCTGAATCGTGATCGAGGTGGGTTTTAACTCCCCAAATTGAAATCGATCATATACGGCAGTGGGAGTCAGGTTGATGGACGAACCCAGATCTAAAAGGGCCCATTCAAATGGAGAATCCTACAAGAAGCAGGAAATGGGTGGGGTACCAGGGTCTTTCTTTCTCGATAGTAAGTTGGCTAGAATCATGGTGCTAGCCTCCTTTGATAGTACCGCCTGTCGTCCTATTCTTAGCTGTTGCTTCAGGGTACAATAGTCCTTGAAGAACCTCGCGATAGTAGGAATATGATCAATGGCCTCAAGGAGAGGGACCTGAATATGCACTTCCTTGAACATCAACTTCAGGTCCTCGAAATTTTGCGTGTCCTTTTTCTGTACTACATTTCTTGTCAAAGCCTCGGGAAAAGGAATGGGAATCTCAGGGTCAAGTGGCCTCTTGCCCTTATCTACTGTAGGTGGCTCCTGAGATGGAGTCGAACCACTCTACGGTGAAGGGTGCGAAAAATCAGGACCCACATCCCTAAATGGTGGGTCATGTGTCACCTTCCCGCTCCTCAATGAAATAGCATTTGCATCAGCTTGTTGTCAATGAGGTGGTGGAGGAGTAGAAGGGGCAGAGTATGCGATGTTCTATATCAGAGGCGACTGGCCTTGAATATAACCAAGTGGTATAGGAGGTGCCTGTAATATAGTGTGTGCCTATCCCTGTGGTGCCTGAAACTTGGGCAGGGCACCCTGGTTCTGCACATATCATGGGTTTGGGATAGGTTGGGAGGGCATGGCTCCCTGGGTCTTATGCTCCTATAGCAACTGGTTTTGCATGTTTTGTATGTTTTGTATCTAGTCGACCATTGCCTTCATGATCTGCAAGCTATCCTATGTAGACTTTCGCATTGATTCTTGCAGCTCCTCTTTCAGTGCCTCCAAATTGGCTCACTTTGGAGGCTGACTGGCAGCTTGATGCAGCGGCTGATAGATAGAGCATGGTTGCTGCTGCTGAGATGGGAATGGCTACTGCCTAGGGTATGTGTGTTGTGCATTCCTGTACTGCCTGGTCTGGTTGTGTGGATCTTGATGTTGTCTCTGTGAGTGACTTGACCAGGAGAAGTTCGGATGCTGGCACCAACCAGGGTTATACGTCTTTGAGTATGGGTTATTACGCTCGTGTCCCTGGATAGCATTGACGTCTTCGTAGGCTGACGATGTATGAGGTGCATATTCATCAAGGGAATACGCATTATAATTATCATGTGGTGCGTAGCCCTGATCATATGGTGCCAGATCGAGATTGTTCATGGGATCCTGGTATGTAGGATCTCGTGAATATGGAGGAGGTGCATCCTGAGCAAGTAGATTAACTCGAGTAGGAGGGGCTCGGGATGCATAAGAGGGTCTCGAGGCAGCAGAATTTCCGACCAAATCCTGTTGACCTCGAGCTATGTCATCGAGTTTCTTTCCTAGCAAATCCATCTTTCCCAGTTGCTTGGCGATAATTTCCATATCAGCCCGAACAAACTTTGCTTGGGCCCCATGGACACTAACTCATTGCTGTCTAGGTCGCTGGAATTGGGTCGTTGATGTGACATTCATTGAATTCTCCTCTAGAGACTCGAACAACTCAAATGCGCTATTTTCATCTTTCGCGAGGAAATTCTCACCACTGGATGCATCGGCCAGATACCGACATGTGTTATCTAGCCCATGGTAAAAAATCTAAGCTAGGTGCCATTTGGGCACACCATGGTGCAGGCATTTTCTCAGGAGATCATGAAATCAGTCCCTGGGAGAAAGTCATGATCGCTTACCTCATCACATTCGTCCAACCTATCGGGAAGAACTTTTGCAAGAATTCACGTCGTAATTCTGACCATGTTCCAATCGGCTTCCTGATGGTCTTGAACCAGTATGAAGCTTTATCCCTGAGAGAAAATGGAAAAAGCTTCATTAGAACAATTCGAAGATCTACGTTCCTGGGTTGAGCCTTTTCTGCGATCTGGCTC
Source organism: Thalassia testudinum (assembly GCA_037157565.1). NCBI lineage: Eukaryota > Viridiplantae > Streptophyta > Magnoliopsida > Alismatales > Hydrocharitaceae > Thalassia > Thalassia testudinum. The sequence goes on from JAZHRO010000062.1 coordinate 49,313,133, forward strand.
AGGTCCTCTAGATGCTGGAATGGATCTTTGTTCGCGTTTCCATAAAAGTAATTTTGGATTAGCCTAATTAGATTGGGCTTGAGCTCTAACACATCTCCGCTTGTGGGAATTAGGACTAGAGGTGCGACAATCGACGCTGCTGGATCGTAGAAATCTTGAAGTTGTTCTCGTGGTGGATGCTGCATTCTGTCCAAAGTGTTCAGGATACAGTCTATGTTCTATTTCTGCCGCTCCTCAGATTCGACGACCTGGGCTTCCAGATGAGCCATCGGGTCCAAATTTGCTGGATTCTACCAAGTCAGGCTCCAGGGTTAGCCATCTCGTTTAGGAGGATAGTAGAAGAAGAGGGTAGCGAAGAAGATGGTCTGGGCGAGGTGACTTGCTTCCTTGGGAGTGGCTCTCAAGGTCCATCCAGTTGAGGTCTCAGTGACCTCCTTCTTTGCATACACCAGCCAACCCCTGGGTTGGTGCAGCCAACCAGACAAGGCTAAGCCCTTGTCAATTAGATGGTCCTTATGACCAGATGACCATTCTTTTCATTTTGGGTTTGAAGTTCTGAAGAAAAATTCATTGAGAATCGACTAAAAGTGATTCCTTCCTCTCAAGTTAACCCAGTCAGTTTGGTTACAAGGGGACTAAGGGGAAGGTTCTTCCTTTGGCTTGCGCCTCCAGTTCCGTTGACCCCCGAGCTGTGATTGTTTGACACTAACCCGCAGATTTAGTCACCAGGTTTGGTCAGAGAGGCTGAAAACACTCAGTAGTATGATAATGAATTCGAGTTGATTTTGTGTCTTAAAATTTATTTTAACCCTTTTTTCTTCACTAGGGTTTGGGTGAGTGGCCCACAAGGTGACTAGGCTCACCCGCTAAACACTAGACTTAGCTAAGTCTAGGTTAGCTCAAGTGTGGTCTCTAGAGTGTAACCTTAAAGGTGTAACTTAAGGTTCATGCAATTTCTACGGCTTCAACAGACCACAAGAATCAAAATAGTTCTCCAAACAAAATTGGAATTCAAATGAAGTGAAATTTGGTGAGTAGATTCCCTTCTCAATTATCTTTTCAGAGAATATTTTTTTATAATTTTTACTTTTTCAACCGAATTTATAGGGAGTTTTTAAATGTTAGTCTCATGCGGATCTACAAGAGACTACTCGTGCACCATGTAGGAGGGAGAGATAGCTACACTACTAAGCAGTAAATAAAGCAACAAATCTACAAATAACTATGCTACTTATCTAGCTAACAGAACGAAGGGCATTCGGAGGTAGGATCCGATGGCCTTTCAGTGGGTGAGAGGAGAAAGAGGGGCAGCCAATGGTGCTTAGGTTAGCCCTTGGAGAGAGGTTGGAGAAGGTGATCTAGGCTCTTGGCATGGAGGTGGTGATGGCCATGGTAGACTCGTGGAGATGGAGGTGGAGGTGTAGGTGGAATGAGTGGAATGGAGCCAAAGAACCAAGATTGACCAAATGGCCACCCCTTAGGTCTTTTTATAGGACTGAGGGATTCTTTCTAGAGAATTATGGAATTCTCTAGAGAGGCCTATGGTGGGAGCTCGTGGGAGAGGGAGAGAGAGGGTGGATGGGTGGTATTTAGATCCACATTTAGTGGATCTAAAAATTGAATGCATCTTGGTTGCTATTTTTAGCAACCAAGGCAACAACACATGGTAGAGAGTTCTAGAGAACTCTAGCAATGCTAATTTCATGTAGGTGGTGTTTGTGGGTGTGTGGGTCGAAACTTAGGTGTCTAGGCTGATTAGGTTAAGTTCAAGTGGGTTTAGGTCAATGTACATCTCAAATTAGGGTTGCAAATCCTAATTCACTAAGGTAAAATGCAATTAAACTTTATACAAGTTTAATTGGGTGTGTAAACCTAACTGAGAGTAAAGTAACTCAACTAGGTTGGGCTTAGGTCAATTGGACTCTCACTGAGTCCAATTAGACTTGCATGGGTTGAGATCTAAGCTCAATTGGACTCTATGAGTCCAATTGACTAGGCAATGGTAGTTGACTATGATCTAAGTCAATTAGGTTTATTAAGGACCTAATTAGGTCCGTGGGGAGGTCTAGAGGTGATGTAATAGGGTTAGGGCACCTTAATTTAGGTTCCTAGGGTCTAGAATTGGGTTTAGGGACCTAAGAACTCAAGATCAAGGCTTAAATTCCAAAATAGGAACTGAAGAACAGTTCTGGACGTCCAATAAAGTTATTAGACGTCTTATAATGAAAAATCAGAAGTACGAACTTATTGTCTAGATGTCCAACCAGAGTCAGGAGGGATTCTGGGTTCTATCTTGGGTATTCTACCAAAATTGGACGTCTGATCAAGTGTCTGGACATCCAATAATGCTGCAGATGTGGGTTTGAGGTGTGCGGGTTATGGCTAAGGGTTCTGGATGTCCTATAACTCATTTGGACATCCATGAATAGGCTGGAATTAGGGTTTTAGGGCTTCCTAGGGTGCAGTGACCTAATCTAAGGGTGGCTAATGTTTAGGGAAGCTTCTATGGCTATCTAGGGCTAGGATTGGACCTAAGTTCTTCAAAATTTAACTGCTTTTCTCCTACTTAATAGAATATCATACCTCAACCCCTTGCATTATTTCTCTACTACATCTACTCTAGGTCTTCTACTCCAGCTCTGCTGCAACTCTAGCTTCAGATCCAGCTTCAAATCCAACTTTTGATCTTCTTATTACCTGCAAATTATATAATGCATTTAGTCGGTACGTTTTAGCATTATTTTATGCATAGCTACAGAAAAATAGTAAAGATGCAAATAATGCTTACGCATGCATGAACTACCTTAACTTAAGCTAAGTCCTAGCCTAATTTAATTCAATTAAGACCTATGATTGCTGCATAATCACCTCCCAGCGACTAAGTGTAGAGTGGGCACAACTGAGGGAAAACCCCCCTCTCTTTCTCTTTCCTTCTCTCCTTTCTCTAAAAGAGCCGGGTTTAGTCGGGTTATCAGGCAAGTAACCGGGTCCTGAATGGGGCTAGATCTGCGTGCGTGACTGTAGGCGAGGTGTGAAGGCGTGAGGAGGTGCGTGAAGTGGGGACCTGACCCCTGGTGTTCTTGGGCGAAGGGGTAGGATCACGAAAATAACTTATACGCCCTCATGAGCTCTCCCACTTTCGATGTGGGACTATCTTTAGGTCTTCACTTCGTGCGAACAGAGAGGGGGTAGCATATGATTTGAAGCTGAAGATGTTGCCTTTTCACCTAATTAATGCCCTGGAGCTGGTTCTAAACGCAATCCACGTCACCTAGAGCTTGATTGGACGAAGAACATTGCTACAACCTTGAAGAATAGGTCGAAGACAAAGGTGGTGACGGCAGAGCTCCGGTCGGACTTGAAATAGAAGAATACAACCTCTTAGCCACGTCAAATAAGATCAGAAGATTCGCCGGATGGTGACGAGTGTGGTGGGGGTAGTTTCATGGAGTTTAGTGGCCGATGGACTTCTAACAAATCGATGAACATGTGCGGTGAGGGGTGAGTTCGGCAGAGGGCGTGAGAGACCAATAGCCTCAAATAAGTTGGGGCTTTTGGTCTGTGAAGAATAGTGGAGGTGTAGAGATCAAAAGTGAGCGGTTTGGTGGTCTGTAGAAACCGTGCGATCTCGCCAGAGGTACGCCTGCGAGGTGGAAGATAGAGGTGGATCAGGTGCGTCAAAGGTCGAGACAGAGTTGTGGTGGCATGGTGATGATGAGTAGATGCTAGGCCATCAAATGAACTAAGTGTTGGATGAAGAGGAGTGAAGGAGTCGCTGAGTCTAGTATGGCTGACGACGGAGAAGGAGGTTGCTCTAGTGAGATAGAATGGCGACGAAGGAGGGTTAGGAGGCACCTTGCTGGTATTGTGAGGTGTAGAAAGACAAGAGTAGTTAGAACCGACCACCTATGGTATGTGGTGGTCGATGAAGAGGCTGGAGGTAGAGGAGTCACCGGAGACGAGTTGGAGAAAGCTAGAGGTAGGGAAAGAAGAGGTACTTTTGGCTCAAAAACTTGCTAAGGAGGTGAGGAAGGCCATGGGTGGCTTTTATAGGCCATCAGGCGAGCCTTCAAGCTTGGAAACAAGCTTGAAGAGATAAAAGTATTCAGGTTAGGATTAGGATTTTCAAGGGTTCGCATGAGCTTTTGGCTTGATTTGGAAGGCCATGAAAGAGCTCAAATGGAAGAGGATCTCGTCAGGAGTCCTTCCATTTTTGGGAGTGATCTGCCAAGGAGTCAAAGAGATCTCTAATTGAAGGTTGCTGGAGTAGGAGTTCCTCCATATTAATGGTAGAGGGACCAATTTGTGAAGGATATGAAGAAGTTGGGGGGCTTTTTGTAAGAATTATAAAAGTTGAGGGGCTTTTTGTAAGAAAAAGAGTTAGAACAGGATTAAAATGAAAACTAGGTGAAGATGATCTTAGATTGGGTCCAAATTTTGGTACAAACCTAATTTGGACCCAAGAAATCTAATGATGAAGTTATATTTTGGTTTTGAAAAAGTTTGATAGGATAATTTATGTAAAAACCCAAATTAGGGCAACTGTCTATTTGAGACTCTCTTTTAGGTCAAAATGGGTTCAGATTGTCAAAGCAAGGATACCAAACCTTTTGGAATATTTTTATATGATTTTTAAAAGGTTTAGGTGAATTTTATCCTAACTAGAACCTCAGTTAATTAAGCAGGTCTGTTTTAGGATTTTAGATGTCCATTAATTCTTGAGATGCATGAAAAACCCATTTTGTTTTGCATGGACCCTCTTATTAGACATTAATGACCATTTGATCTTTAATTATCCCTTGGAATACCCCATGGTTATTATATATTTATGGAATGCTATTAAGCTTGCAGAAATAACCTTGTATTCTACTCTTCTTTTCAAAACAGGATAATGTGCCCTTAGGACCTTCTGATGGAATGTAGGAGCTTTTATCAACATTATAAGACTAAATTGATCTAGTTATGGTTCATGATGGTGTTCCCATCAAATTTTTTTTGTATTTTTGGTGTTGATGATTTCGGTGTAACATTTTACGGCTACCCAATCCACCCAAGACTCGAAAATGATTCTTAGTACTAAGCATCTTATTGTGAAAGTGATAGACTTACTCAATGACAATTAAAACAGACTTCAGGTTTCTACTCACCTAGGTGACCTGAAAGAGAAAATGTTGCCTAAAGGTGTATCTATCTAACCTGTAGACTTCTCCCTACTTTTTTATTTTTGTAGGGTCAACACAAGGGCAAACTCAATGTATATCTCCCGAGATTATGCTACTTCCCTGCTTCTTCCTTAATTGTTTTGGAATTCTTGTGTAGTTTATAAGCTGGGATCTGGACAATTGGCCAATGGGTTGTTACCCACTACCGCTTGCCAGCCATACTCGTGCAGTGAAGTGTGGCTTATTTCTTTTTTTTTCTTTTCTCCTTTCTATTTTCCTATTTCTCTTTTCTTTTTTTTCCTTTTTTTTTATTTTTATTTTTAAGTAGGTGGCTTTCCTGATCTAATATTTACCTAAAGGCAGTAGTGAAAGAGAATGGTCCTTTGGCTGGGCTCTAGACAACCGGCCAATGGGCTGTTACCCATGATAACTTGCCAGCCATACCACCATAAAAGGTTCATTAGCTACCCAATTTCCGTTAGAACCACTGATGAGTGAGTCAGTGCAAAACGTGTGTAGGTGCTTAGACTAAAAATCCCCCTAAATTAGAGGGAGGGTTGATAAGTCATATACTTATCACCCTACTTTATTGACCAAATTAATATAAATTATGGTGGCGAGGACTCGAAACTAAGTCCACATTTTAGTAGACACCCGGACTGATTAAGTCCAAAGACCTGAAGGGTCTAAATGTTTAAGTCCCTAACGTATCATTTCTCAAAGTTGACAAGCTTCTAATACCTAAGTTTTCTTTTCCTATTTTTTTTTAATTTTTATTTTTTTAATTATTTTTTTAATTTTACTTTTTTGATATAAAAGGAAATTAGTTCAAGCTGACAATTTGTACTCAGAACATATTAATTACCACCCCCCCATGCCTAAGTTGGACAATGTCCTCATTAAAATTTAAATGCATGCAAGAGGACAAGGAAAGAAATTACCTGAGTTTCAATAGCTAATCTGGTCAGCTTGAATCCTCTGGGTTGCCTCCCAGGAAGCGCTGAGTTTATTGCCACAGGCCAAGCTTAGTACCTTTAGTTAGGCGAAGACTTAATCAGGTGGCTCAATACTTGCAAAAGATAGGGTTATCAAAATTAATATGAAAATGTGCTCGTTTGCTCCAAGAATCATTGGTCCACAACTGCGGAACAGCTGATGGTGTATCCCTATGCCAAAGAGTCTCTCTATAGCAAACTGTGGAATAGGGACAAAGAATGGAGGGTAATCGGAATGCAAGTCATGATGCCAATTTTGTTCATTGATTCTGTTCCATAGTTCAATGAGAGGTTGCTGAGGAAGTGGATTGATATGAAAATCAACATGCAAGTCAGCAACAAAGTTTGGATCATAGGGGCCTTCATAATTAATATTGACAATCATGTGCTCTCCCTAGGCCCTGGATTATATGAGGGTACATGTGAGATTTGCAGCTCTGCAAAGAGGTCACTAAAATCCTTGTCAGAAATCATCTCATCCTCATTGGTATTAATCTCAAATTCATCGAAATCTGTCTCAGTCTTTGAGTTGAGCCATCCATTAGATTGACTACGATTATGAGTAAATCCCCAATTCATTCTAATCAATATTTCACCCTCATATGTATCAGACTCCTCATCATTAGGTGACATTTCTGTTTCCCTACATAAATCCTCAGAGGAATCCCCAATAATTGAAAATCAAGGTTTCCTTCATCACCTTGGTAGGTGGGAGGAGAAAAATGTGAGTCATGCAATGTCGAAGTGAAAATGGATTCGCTTCTCAGAGGATGTGACTCAGGCTGAGAAATCATGTCAACTTCAGATTTATCAAAGCACATGTGATTATCATAATCCTCAGGCAAAATCATCTCCGTACTGCCTAGGTGTGACTAACTAGAGATGACCAAGTCAATAATCTCATGATATCCAACCTGCCTTTGCTCACATTCCCCTAGAATATTTGGGACATCCAAATCTGGATTGTCCTGTGAATCCTTTCCTTGAGAAGACTCATGACTAATTGGATCCTCAAAATGAAAGTTTTGCATTTCAGGGCTTCCCTCTAGATCTATGTTTGTAAGTGGATTTCCTTAATTTGAGTGGGTGTCTCCCAAGATTGGTAATCAGTGTTGGGGTTATCAACCTTTTCCTCATCACTTTCATAAATAGGGCAGTCTAAAGCTGGTTGAGTCTGGTAGTCCTTGAAGGAATTCGCTGTCAAGAATTCTTCAATCAGGGTATCTGTTTGGCACATAAATCGCATTTTAAAAGATTATTTAGTTGTAGTATAGCGCGAAAACATGTCGACAAATAAATTTGTAAATACCGATGAGTACCGGGTCGTTCACAGGGAGGCAATCACAATTTATACATAAGCTTTTCAATAGAAATTGCTTTGAACAAATATTTATATATGTATATATGTATAGGAATCAGATATATATTCAGAATTGTATTGCATTTAGAAATAGTCTTTTTCAAAATAAAGATTGCTATGCTAAAAGTAGAGATAGATAAATAGCAGATAGATAGAAAGAGAGAGAAAGCGAGAGAGATAAAGAAGAAGCAGGCAGAGAGACGACGTTGCTTGTAGGATGTTTGTGCGAGATGCGGCAGCACCTCTAGTCCAGAGCATTGAGATGAAGGTTGGAGAGGAGTTGCAGAGGGAGAGCTTGGTATGGAGGAAGGTGGAAGAGAGATGTCTAGAGCTGATGATCCATCCAAGGGGGCTTTGGCATTCTTTTACAGTTTTTATGGAGGGAAAAATGGGTATTTTGGCCCTTAAAATCATGCAACAACTCCCTTATGATCAGATCCGTCGATCAGGAGATCAACGGATCAGATTTGGCCTCAAAATCACCTTATTTATGCCCTCTACGCTCGGATTTAACCTCAGCTTGACACATGCCACGCTCTGGCATGTTGGATGGCCATCGAACACCTCTAATTTGCCCTCACATGCCCACTTTTGATTTCTCGCTCGCCACTTGCTCATTTTGAGCACCTCAACCTCAGCCGTCTGATCTTACGATCAGATGGCTTAAACGCATGCACCTACTACCTTCGTTTCGAAAAACATGTAGGACCACACATTTAATGCTCATTTGTTTGCACGTGTAGCTGCGAAGCGATCTGATCACTCCACGCAGTTGCGTCTCTATGCTCCAATGCAGATCCAATGGGCAATAGCGCCCGCTTGCGATGCCTTCCTGATTTGAGCGTCGTGTGGATCGAACTTGCACTCTTCGCTTCACAGGGAAGGCACTAACTAACATGCTACTCTGATTTTTTGTTGCATTTGGGTTTTGAGGTAACTTATTTGTTGAATGTCGGAGTGCTACGCTAATGTGTTCGATTTTGAAAATCTGTCGTCGTAGTATGAAAGCGAAGAACTCGTGTTCAACAAATAAAATTTATACCGAAATAAAAATTCCGGGTCGAACACAGGGAGGCAAACATTTGATTTAAAAAAACTACGCATTTGCTTTATTTGTCACAAAGTAATTCAATTGATTAAAATTATCTAACTATTTACAGTAAATAGAAGAGAGAGAGAGTAAGAGAGAGAGAGAATATTACAAACAGAAATCAAAACGAGATGTAGAATGAATAGGGAATTCATCATTAAAAATATTGTTTGTTTCACTAAACATTACAACTAGAAAGCAGAAAACGATTACACTAGAAAGCAATAAATCTACTCTAGAAAGCATTAAAAGAATGGAGAGAGAAATATCCTCCTCGACGGTCGCTTGGAGGACGAGCCGGATGGGACGACGCCTGGGCGAAGGAGGACGGAGCAGGATGAAGGAGGATGAAGTAGGACGAAGGAGAATGAGGCAGCACGTCGTCGTCGTCACGGGATCCACTTTCGAAATGGGGACGAAAAATTGACTTTATCTCGTGATAAGCATCCCGGGTGTGGGACAAGCTTCTCTTGAGCTTTGGAGAGAGAGAGAAGAGAATGAAGGAATGAGAATTTCGTGTGGAGGGGGTCTCCTTTTATAGTTACAAGGAGTGGGGGCAATTTGGTCATTACAACTCTTAAAACATTAATTCAAGACCTTTAGTGACGGATAAAACCGTCACTAAAGGTCTGAACGTGGGCGTAGTGGGCAGCGCATGCGCGGCCGCTCGCTTGCCCGTGCGCTCAATGTACGTGCTCGTCCAGCTATTCTCAGCCATCCGATCGCAAGATCGGACGGCTTAGATCGCGCTACACTCGCCTCCTCAGCACGTGCCCGATCACGTGCGATGCCGCATTACCGCCGTGCGTGTAATAGCCCGTGGGTGCTATCGGGCGTGCACAGCCGTTTGATCGTGATCTAACGCTCACCCGCGCCCACTCGCCCGTGCCGCTCGCCCGCTCGCTGCGAATTGAACCTGCGCCAGCTCCTCGTGATAAGGTGCTCACCTGCTGCGCTACGCTGCCCAAATAGTCGCACGGATGAAATCAAGCGCGCGCATCCACAGCCGTTGGATCAAGATCCAATAGCCCAAATCGCACGCTGGATCTTCTTTGGAGAGGCAGTGGCGGTCTTAAGGGCTGGTTGGACGGCTGAGATGGCACCACGTGGCGCCATCTTGGCTGTCCATCTTCTAGATGATGTAGATGGTGCCACGGTTGTCGGATTGAGTCGATTTTCATGCTGTTAGGCTGCGATCGTCGATCCGAATCCATCCGTGTGGTCAGATTTGCCGTTTGAAGTGTGGATTCATGCCATCTTGGCCCTTGATCTTCTAGGGTTCCTCGGTCTGTATCTGATGCTACAGATGCTTGATTAGGGCGATCTTGGAGTCGTTGAACTCCAATCGTCGCCCTGGTCACATATGTACGGTTGGATCTTCGATCCAAGGCCCTGATAAAAAGTTTGGTCTGTCCATGAACATAAAGGGAGACAATTAACCTCCATTTTATTTAAACTACTCTAAATGCAAGATGATGCATGTTATGCAATATTTATAGCATGTAATGCAATCCTATGCTTAAGAACATGCATAAATAGACATCTTAAGTAGTGTAAATGTGTTTACATCATACCCCCATGCCTATCTTTTTCTAGTCCCTAGCAAAAACTATATGCTATTTATAAAAGAATCAGGTTAGCTTACTTGGGCTTAAGTTATTTTCAATCATTAAGAAATTGTCTACTTAAGATCTGAACTTTCAAAGACACAATAGTGCCCGAGTATCTGCTAAAATGTAGACCGCCTTAAGCCCTCACCTTATTCAGAGAAAAATTTCTTTTTCTCTTTTTCCTCTTTTCTATTTTTTTTTTTTGGATTTTCTAGTTTTAGGGTTTAAGAGTGGCTTTCTTCGGCCATTCAACTCACCCAAGATTTGATGAGAACCCTAAGTTCTAAGCATCTTATTGTGAATGTGAAAGACTCGTTAACCGACAATTAAAATGGACTTCAGATTTCTACGCCTCTAGGTAACCTAAAAAAAGAGAATTCTGCCTAAAGGTGTATCTTTACAACCAGTAGCTTTCTCCCTACTTTTAATTTTTTACGGGGTCAACACAAGGGTGAATCCAGTGTATATCTCCGCAATTTATTCCACTTCTCCGCTTCTTCCTAAGTGTTTTGGAAATTTTCAGTGCATTTATTGAGCTGGGTTTTGGACAATCGGTCGATGAGCTGTTACCACCGATAACTTGCCAGCCATACTCGTGTGGTGAAGTGTGGCTTATTTCTTTTTTTCTTTTCTCCTTTTCTTTTTTTGACTTTTTTTTTTTTAAGTAGGTGGCTTCCCTAGTCTAAGATTTACCTAAAAGCAGCAAAAAGAGAAAGGTCTAGTGTCTGGGCTCTGGACAACCTACCTATGGGCTGTTACCCATGATAACTTGCCAGCCATATCACCCTAGAAGGTTCATTAGCTATCCAATTTCCGTTAAAATTGCTGAACAACGAGTCAGTGCAAAGAAAGTGTGTAGATGCTAGAAACTCAAAGTTCCCTCAAATCAGAGGGTGGGTTGATAAGTCGTGTACTTATCACCCAAACTTATTTACTCCAATTATAATAGAATTAAGATGGCGATGACTCGAAAGACAAATCCACATTTTAGTGGATACACGGGCTGATTAAGTTCCAAAGACCTAAAGGGTCTTTGTGTTCAAATCATAATGTATTATTTCCTAAGATTGAAAATTTTCTTAAACCCAAGTTCTCTTTCCCAATTTCATTTTTTTTTAATAAAAGAAAATAAAACAAATCTACGGAGCTGACGAATAAATTCAAAGATGAATATCCACCCCCCCATGCCTATCTAATGCAATGTCCTCATTGTATTAAAAAGACATAAAACAGAGTGGAATAGCGTAGAAAGCACCTGAATTGCATGAATGTCAGGTCTGCTCCGAGATGAAAACTAAAAAGATCTATATATATGCTGAATTTAGTGCCTTCAGCTAGGCACACTATACAAAGAAGAGAAATGAAGAATTCATAGGTGCAGGTCAGAATCAGAATAAATATAAGAGTCCTCTGACTTGTCAACAGAGGTCCACAGATGTGGACCAAATTGTGCTGCAGACCCATACCCTATAATCGAGAATATCTTAGGTTTTGGATAAAAATTACCCAAAACCTAAAATCAGTATGCAAGCGGGGTCGGGCCTGCGATTTATGAGGATGCAACCCAAGACCAAAAAGTCAGGTTATAGAGATTTGAAGCTCAAAAGGATAATCATTGAATGTGTGCTTGGGTTTGACATCCTCAGAACAGATGTCGTAAGGGTTTTGGTTTAATGGTTTCAGCTTAATAGGAACCCTTCGACTCAATCTTCTATTTCCTCCAAAGTTAGCTTCCCAAATCAGAACTTCCCAACTCCTATCCTCCTCAATTAGAATATTAAATTCTGAGACCTCTTGTATGTTAATCACCCTACCTGAAATCTCCAAGTCTAAATGATGTGGCTGAATCAAAATTGACTTGGGTCTAATTATCTCAGAAATAGAATCATCACTAAGCTGAACGGGGTGTAACTGACAATCAGGGCATTGAATAGAATCCTCCAGAAAATGAGATTCTGGATCCGTAATGTGTGCCCTAATAAGATCAGTTTCCTCAGTTCTTTGGCTATCAAATGATCTTTCAGATTCCTCAGGCCCAATTGTCTCACAAAAATCATGTTCTGTAAACTCGTGTGAGACTTTGCAAATTGAATCTTCACCATCAGAATCAAGATTTGTATTAATGTATGTCTCAAAATCATCTGTCACTTTCTGATCCATGGAGACATATGTTTCCTCGTACCCTAGCTCAGGGATCTCAGGTGAAGAAATCAGATCATCCTTAATTGGTTGCTCTAATTCAATCTGGTTAGCCTCGTAACATGTGTCCCCCCCAACAGGTGCCTGAGCGGGTTTTGTCATTAGCTCTCCTGAAGGGAGTTCATCCTGGGAATCATCCCATGACTAAACTAAAGCAACCACAAATCTCATCCTCAATTTCTCTAACTTCGCAAGTAGAAACTCGCCCGGGTTCTTATCCTTAACATCATGGAGCCAATCCAACAAAGACTTGTTCAAATCATCAATCATTTCAATCATGGGCTCCAATCTCTCAATGCAAGGTATTGGCTGAACTTCAAAAGATTGTATAATATTCCTCAAGTTAGCCAGAACCTTTTCTTGAACCTGGTTACCCTGAACCAAATGAGTTGGTTCAGGGTTTGGCGGGTTTGGGGTCAATGCAGAGGAATTAACGAATTGAGATTAGTTATACTATTCTTGATAATAGGTCAATTCAGATTGTTCAAAAGGTGGTGATGACCTTAAGGCAGTGTAATCAAAGGATGGGTAAGGATCAGTGTATCCTTCCTGATTGTAGATCGTATTAGGTTGTTCATAAAAGGATGACGATCTATAATCGATGTGGCTTTGAGAAGGATAGAAATCACAATCAAAGTGTTCAGGGTTAGACACTAAACAAGGAGATCTAGAACTATATCCCCAATCCGAGTTATCCCAACTAACTGATGGTTGATTACAGTATAAGTCGGAATAATCGTCATGTTGAGGATAATTCAAAACAGGAGGGAAAGAGCGGGAATGTGTGTAATATGTGGAAGGATTCATGAGAGACGGGTGGAAGAGAGGCACCCTGCAATACAAATAATCAAACCTGTCATTAATTGGGTTTGCCTACAAACCTACAGACTCCCAAAACCCGTCTTGAGATAAAGCAACGATTTGATCTACTTCTGTCTATTCAATCCAACTAGTTAGAAGGAGGGACTGGGGAGAAGGTTCTTCCTTCGACTTGCGCCTTCGGTTCCTAGTATACCCCCCAGCCACGATCGTTTGATTCTGCTCCCCTAGCTAGACATCAGATTTAACAGTAGAAACAGACTAATCGAAAATAATCTCATTCTGGGCTCTGAAGAGCAAGTCGAATCCTTAAGGCCAACGTCTACTCTGTTTTATTTAGGGCTAGGTTTGACTGTGCTTTGGAATGCGATGGGCCCTTTACATCAGTTATGCCCTTAATGATTGATTGATTTGTGTGTGCGTGCACAACCAGTGGTTTTCAAGCAAGATTATTTTTTATGTGGTGAATTTTAGAGTTCAAATCTTGCTTAGTAGCTTTTAGGATTCAACTTTAGGTGTTTTCAAACAAGTTTTGTTGATACACCAGGTTTTGAAAGCACAGGTGAAGATGTTTTCCTTTAAAACTTAAAATGAATGTGGAGTGCCTAGTAAATCCCTAAAAGTTGAACCTATGTGGCAGCTACTTGATGAGTTGATTTTAATTGAAGTGGTACGCCCTAATCAACTCAAATAATTGGCCTATTGCACCACTTAATTAGGCACACAAGTGATTACCTAATCTGATTTCTACTCAATTACGTGTTTGGATGTGTGTACCGGCTCCAAAGATCGATTTACCGGTTGAGTTTGAAAATCAGATGAGGTTGTGTACCTCTGCGAGATTTTTTTTTCTTTTTTGTTAATGTGGGGGTTGGGGTGGGTGTGGGTGTCAAATAACAAACAATCTAGCCTTAGAGTTTATAAGAACACCTAGGTTGATTGATGTTTGTATTATTATGTGGTGAAATGAAATCTAATGGGTGGGAGGCGGGGGATAACTTACAAAACCTTACACAGCACTTTACTCTAATCTACCGCTTTTGCTCGTCTCAAAAGAGTACCTACAATCACAATAAGAAAGGAGAGAAGTGAGGTAAATGATTTGTAAGTTATAAAAACGCGAAGAAATATCAAAGATCGTCGCCTCCCCGGCAACGTCGCCAAAATGTTGAACGTCGGAGTGCTACGCTAGCGTGTTCAGTTTTGAAAACCTGTCGTCGCAGTACGAAAGTGAAGAACTCGTGTTCAACAAATAAAATTTATACCGAAATGGAAATTCCGGGTCAAACACAAGGAGGCGGACGTTTGATTTAAAAAAACTACGCGTTTGCTTTATTTGTCACAAAGTAATTCAATTGATTAAAATTATCTAACTATTTACAGTAAATAGAAGAGAGAGAGAATGTTACAAACAAAAATCAAAACGAGATGTAGAATGAACAGGGAATTCATCATTAGGAAGATTATTTGTTTCACTAAATATTACAACTAGAAAGTAGAAAACGATTACGCTAGAAAGCATTAAATCTACTCTAGAAAGCATTAAAAGAATGGAGAGAGAAATATCCTCCTCGACGGTCACTTGGAAAATGAGCCGGACGGGATGACGCCTAGATGAAGGAGGACAGAGCAGGACGAAGGAGGATGAAGCAAGATGAAGGAGAATGACCCAGCACGTCGTCGTCATCGTGGGATCTGCTTCCGAAAGGGGGATGAAAAATTGACTTTATCTCGCAAGAAGCATCCCGGGTGTGGGACAAGCATCTCTTGAGCTTTAGAGAGGGAGAGAAGAGAAGGAAGGGATGAGAATTTCGTGTGGAGGGGGTCTCCTTTTATAGTTGCAAGGAGTGGCGGCAATTTGGTCATTACAACTCTTAAAACATTAATTCAGGACCTTTAGTGACGGATAAAATCGTCGCTAAAGGTCTGAACGTGGGCGTAGTGGGCGGCGAGGTGTGCCCACTCACTTGCCTGCGCGCTCAACGCATGCGCACGTCCAGCCATTCTCAGCTGTCCGATTGCGAGATCGGACGGCTTAGATCTCACTACGCCCACCTCCTCAGCGTGCGCCCGTTTGCATGCGATGTCACGTTACCGCCAAGCGTACAATAGCACGTGGGTGCTATCGAGCATGCATAGCCATTCGATCGTGATCTGACGCTAGCCCGCACCCACTCGCCCGTGCCGCTCGCCTGCTCGCTGCGAATCGAACCTGCGCCAGCACCTCGCGATAAGGCGCTCACCTGCTGCACTACGCCGTCCAAATAGTCGCGCGGATGATATCAAGCGTGCGCATCCACAGCCATTGGATCAAGATCCAACGGCCCAGATCGCACGCTGGATCTTCTTTGGAGAGGCAGCGGTGGTCTTGAGGGTCGGTTGGACGGTTAAGATGGTGCCACATGGTGCCATCTTGGCCGTCCATCTTCTGGATGATGTAGATGGTGCCACGGTTGTCGGATTGAGTCGATTTTCACGTTGTTAGGTTGCGATCGTCGATTCGAATCCATCCGTGCAGTTGGATTTGTCGTTTGAAGTGTGGATTCACACCATCTTGGCCCTTGATCTTCTAGGGTTCCCCGGTCTCTATCTGATGCTACAGATGCCTGATTAGGGCGATTTTGGAGTCGTTGAACTCCAATCGTCGCCTTGATCACATCTGTACGATTGGATCTTCGATCCAAGGCCCCGATAAAAAGTTTTCCCTGTCCATGAACATAAAAGGAGACAATTAACCTCCATTTTATTCAAACTACTCTAAATGCAAGATGATGCATGTTATGTAATATTTATAGCATGCAATGCAATCCTATGCTTAAGAACATGCATAAATAGACATCTTAAGTAGTGTAAACGTGTTTACATCATTATTCTCGGCTGTTGGATGAAGATCCAACGGTCGAGTTCTTCTTTCCTTTGATGTGGCGTGGTTGGATGGGCGATGTGGATGCATCATGGTCATTGGGTGGCCACCTAATGGCCCACAATGCACGAAGAATGGCTTTTAGAGATGGAGTGGCGATGAGGGGGCAGTTGTGATGGAGCCACATGGCTCCATCACAGCCGTCCATCTTCTTTTCCTTGTATCCGGTGATGTAGACCTCCGATCGGGTTGATTTTTGCACCGTTGGATTGCAATCGTTGATCTAGATCCATCCATGTAGTTGGATCTTTCATCTGAGGCTTGAAACTTTGTCCTTTGGCTCCATGATCTCCATTCTTTTATGGACTGGACACGATGCTCTGGTTGTCTGATCGAGATGATTTCGGAAGCATTGGATTCTCGTCGTCATTCTAATCAGATCTATCCAGTTTGATCTGTCATCCGCGGCTTCGAATCGTCTGCGATTAAAATCATCTCTCATTAGTACATAAAATGATGATTTTATCTATGCAGCTAATCAAACTAACCATTATGCAAATTACGATGCCTATGAATGCATTATTCCTAAGTTATGTTAGAATCTAGCTTAATTTAGGTGATTTAGGTTGCATGATTGCTGTGCAATCACACCTCTATGCCTAAATCTTGCTAGTCCCTAGTAAATGTAAAACTAAATGCAAAGTGTTCCTACATGACAGATTTCTATTAAGAGTTTGACTAGAAATTTATTTCTTTTGTTTTCATCCAAAGCATTAGAAATCCAAACAATTGTGAAAATGTTTTGTTGTAGCCTATGCAACGGATCCAAGTGAAAGTCCAATCCACATCTAAAGTTCATACTTGACCCTTAGTAAAAAATCTATTGGGATAGGCAAACTTCTCCCCTCGGGGTTATAATGTAACTTGTATATTTAGCCCCAGCTTTTGGCTTAGGTAGAAGATTTCTGAGTCAAGTAGATTTGTATTTGGTGGCTCACACTCATCTGGTGCTGCATCTAGACTAGTACTTTAGAATCTAGATTTCCAGACTATTAAATAATTCAACTCAAAGAGAGGTGGAGAAACTGTATTCTCTTTAGTTTCTCTGTACTCATTCTCTCTCTCTCTTTTTTCTTTCTTTTTCATTTTTTTATCTTTTATTTTCTTTTCTTTCTTTTTGAGCTCACAATCTCTCCAGATTTATCAGTATATTTGGTGGTCTCTCTTGGCATTAAGACTTTGATTATGTTCTGATAACTCTACGACTAAGTCAAAATTCCTTAGCACGTATTTAGGTGGCCAAAAATACAGAAAAGTAGGTCAAGGCAATTTTTGGTGAATCATTTGGGTTGTAGGTGTTGTTGCCTCAATACACTTTGAAGTAAAATCGAAAAACACATAAACTTCTTTTTTTCTTTTCTGCTTTTTCTTTCTTTCTTTTCTACTCTTATTATATATATATATATTTCTATATGCATAGACATATATACCTCTTTTCTTCTTTTTCTTTTGCATCCAGACATTTACAAACAAGACGCAATAGAGCATATGAACTTTCATTCACAAGGCATTATTCGGGATTGGGGATGTTCAAGAGGATTTCAAGTGGCTTATTTGGTGGAAGTGCCTATTCTCAACACCGAGAAAGGAATGGATAGGACAATGTATTTCTAACCTTGAAATTAATACCCTCCTTCAGCTAAGGATTTCATAAAGGATGGTGGTGACCATCCACCTCAGTCCTAGTTTTATCAGAACCTGCTCTCTGCATATTTGCCTTATTTGGTGGCTCTCAAGATATTCATACTAAGAACTTATACGCAGAAACTGAGAGCAAAAACTTATGCCTATCTCCAAGTATCATTATCACATTATCTAGAGTTTAAGATTCCTCATACTAGCCTTAGAGCACCAGTAGACTTTCTACTCTCACCTCACACATATTTGGTGGATCTGCTAGAAGATAGTTTGCTTGCCTCCCTAATTACTATCCAAGGGCTCAGGAGAAGAAGCATTACTTCTTCTCGACAAACTAAAGATGTTTATCAATCTTCACAGAGGATCTATTGCAAATTCTACATGTAAGCATGAAATTATACCGGATTCTAAACTCAGGAATCAACTTAAGAATAAATCCCTAATAAAACCTCAATAAAAATTCTTATGCAATTTTTTTTTTGACATAAAAATAAGGCATGCAATGTCCACCCCCCCATGCTTGTTCATTACAATTTCATTGAAATGTATGCATGAAAATCAAAATATAATAAGCAAGAGGAGGGGATATTACCTAACTATTCTTGTTAATCCAGGTTAGCATGGATGTAGAGGATGTAGAGCTACCTGTAATGAATACTGGGTTGCCTCCCAACTAGCACTAAGTTTAATGTCATTTTCTGGACTTAAACCCAAAAATATGTAGTTCAATACTATGGGTTAAGAGAAGAAGTAATAACTGTTGCAAGGGAATTTAAGATTAGTAGAAAGATATGATCCTTTGGTCTAAGAATTAGTTATCCACAAATGCAGACCAGCTATTGATGCAGCCCTATTCCAAAGAGTCTTTCTGATTTGGAATATGAAATAGGGTCAGGTGGATGAGGTTCAAATTGTAGAGCCTGTCTGTCAATCAGTCCCATAATTCAAGAAGAGGTGGTATAGGGTATGGATTGAAACCGTGATTTAGAATTAAATATGGTTCTGAATCTGAGTAACAAGGGTCTTCTTAATGGTAGTTGATATCAAAAATCATAAGTTCTCCAGGTTCTGGGTCATATGAGGATAGGAGTAGAGTTGTGTAGAATTTGTCAAAATCTTCATCAGAAATTTCATCTTCCTCATCCGAAGTCACTTCTTCTGAGTCAAGCCATCCATTTGAACTAGTTGTCTTATAAGTTCTTCCCCAGTCCATTATGTGTTGAACTTCTTCTGGGGCTACTTCTTGATTCATGTCCTTAGATTGTTCATTTTCTTGAACTCCCTCAGAATTCAAAAGTTCTTGAATTTCAAGATGGATGTATTGAGAATTCTTTATATTATCATCTAATTCAACATAAGTTACTCCCAGGAGTTTCTCAATCTCACTAATGTCCTATTCAATTTGCTTTTCCATGGGAGATGGTAGATCATAATTATCCTCAAGTACATCCCCTTCTTTCCCTTCATGTTGGTCTTGAGCTTTGGCAGGATTTGGATCTTCTTTAGTTTGAATTGCCAAAACTTGTTCTATTATTCCTACAACCTCAAGGGAACCACAATTCACCTTATTCTTTTGGGAAGCTTTAAAGATACTGAGTTGACAATTCTTCCTTCCAGAGGTGATGTGCATAATCCCCATCTCACAGTTGATTAGAACCTTGGCAATGGCCAAGAAAGGTCTCCCTAAGATTATCGAGGTGTGGTTCAAGTTTTCTAATGCTTCCATATCTAAAACAAGGAAGCCCACAGGATATTCGAAATCCCTCACTTTTATAATCACATTTTGTACAAGGCCCTTTGGAATTTTGGCTGACCTGTTAGCGAGCTGAAGGGTCACATCAGTGTGTTGCAAGGGGCCTAAATTCAATTCTTCATATAATTCTATGGGGATTAAGTTGATGGAGGCACCAAGGTCCAGTAAGGCTCGATCTAGGATGAAACCATCTATTTCACATGAAATAAGGGGGTCTCTAGATCTTTCTTTTTAGGAGGGAGCCTATTTAGGATGATGGCACTGGCATGATTAGAAATCATGACCCTTTTTGATGATTTGGCTTGGCGTTTCGGTGTGCAAAATTCCTTCAAAAATTTTGCACTGGCCGGGATGTTCTCAATAGCCTCAAGGAGTGGTATATTCACCTGGACTTGCTTTAGAATCTCAAGCTACTCCTTAGTTTGATTGATTTTCTTTTCCCTGGGTTTGTTCAAGGCTTCAGGGAAAGGTGCTTGGGAAAAATCATGAGTGTTCAAATCCTGGGTCTTATTTTTTTAGATTAGCTTGGTCTCCCAGGTCAGATTTAGGCCCCTCAAGATCTTGGTAAGATTTTGATGTAGAAGGATCTTGGATTTGTTTCCCACTTCTCAATGTGACAGCACAAGCATGTGCATTAGGGTTAGAAGGGTAAGGTGGGTTTTGCAAAATGGGTTGAGCTCAGGTTGAGTTAGGGTTAACAAAACCAGGTGGGTGCTGGGGAGCAGGCTGAATTAGGTGTGCTTGTTGCTCTTGTGTGTTGTGCTGGCTAACCTTATTGAAGTTCCTTGGGTTTGCGATAGGTTAGGATGGCAACATCACATGTTGTCTAGCATCAACTACCTGGTCTAATCGTCCCATCAAATCTGTCATCAATTGATTCATTTCTTTTTTATGTCTTAGATTCATTTCTCGCATTTCTTTAAGGACCAGACTCAGATCAGTGGGCTGGTTTTCCTGAGTAGGTTGTGGTTGGTATGTGCATGGTTTTGCGCACCAACTAGGTTGCCCATAAGTGTTTGGTTTAGTCAAGTTAGGACCCTGGGCAGGTTTCTAACTTGATCAAGCAAGATTAAGATGGTTTCGCCATCCAGGGTTGTAAGTGTTTGAATAAGGCTAATTTCTAGTGTAACCCTGGAGTGCATTCACATCCTCAACATAACTAGGCATTGGGCTACCTAGTTCAAAATTCGAGGGCATCAAGGTCCCTCCTTGGTACCCAGAAAGAGATGGGTCCAAGTATAGTTGGCTCATAGGTGGAACCATGGTTAGGTCATTGATGTTGTGCACTAATTCCTGACCTAGGGAGCATAGGCACTCGTTGGGTAGGCATAGGATTTAATCTTGATTGTGTACCTAAGGAATTCCCACCCTTTAGAAGATTATCCAGCTTCTTATCCAAATTCTCTAAATTCTTTCCCATGAGTTCCACTTTGTCTAATCATTGTGCAATTAATTCTAAATCAACCAAGTGTGAATTATTCTTAACTTCATAAACTCCACTTTTTGATTGATTATCTTTGTTAAAGGCAGACATTGAGGCATTGTTGAGGCAATTTTCACTCATATTTTTGAATAATTGAAAGGCTCCCTCAACGTCTCTACTTAGGAAATTGCCCCCACATGCCGCATCAACAAAATTCTTTAGATTATCACTCTACCTATAATAGAAATTATGACCAAGTGCCACTTTGGAATCCCATGATGAGGGCACTTCCTAGCTAAATCATTGAACCTCTCCTAAGCCTCATGTAGTTGTTCCTCAGGGATCTGCTTAAAGTTTGTTATGACACATCTAAGGGCATTAGTTTTTCCTACGGGGAAGAATTTCTCTAGGAATGTGCTTCTCAGGTCTTCCCAAGTTAGGATTGGTCTATCAATTGTTCTAAACCAATGTGCAGCTCTATCTTTCGAGGAGAATGGGTACATCTTCATCATCAGGGTACCTTCATTCATGTTCCTAGGGCCGAAGGTCCTTCCTATGTGTAGTAGCTCTTCAAGGTGGTGGAAGGGATCATCTGACTCATGGCCATGGAAGTGGGGAATCAAATTGATAATATGAGGTTTGAGTTCAAAATCATCCCCATCCTGAGGTACCCTGACAAAGGGTTCAGGTTGGGCATTAGGAGGGTTGTAAAAGTCATGGAGAGGTCGGTCTGCCCTTCCGTTTTGGAGCCGAGTAATGGCCTGCAATATGACCTCCATCTGTCGATCATGATGCT
This sequence comes from Thalassia testudinum, assembly GCA_037157565.1. Classification (NCBI taxonomy): domain Eukaryota; kingdom Viridiplantae; phylum Streptophyta; class Magnoliopsida; order Alismatales; family Hydrocharitaceae; genus Thalassia; species Thalassia testudinum. The sequence goes on from JAZHRO010000062.1 coordinate 49,334,901, forward strand.
AGCCCTGCTTGGTGATTTGTCTTTGTAAGAGGGTCATAGGATCCAGATTTTGTTCCTCCTCTTCAATCTCATCTTGCTTGTGGTGACTAGCTATTGCAGAGGTTTCGGATTTAGACTCTGGATGGTTCAGTCCTCTCCTAAGATTTCTTTCTAATGGTTGTAGCAACTCAGGATTTTGAGATCTTCTACCTTGCATGCACTAGAAGAATGTCTATACATGGGAGGGAGAAGACAAATGAGATAAACTCCGCCCTCTCAATGCAAGCAATCAAACTGGTCCTTAGAGTGTTAACCCTAAATTGACCTGATTATGGCTCCCCAAAATACGACTGGGTTAGATCAACCCTTGAATTACTTGGCTGGCTAGAAGGGTAGGACCCCCTAGGACACACCGCATGGTGGGACACCACTAAGGGTTAATGCGGTTACCACACCGACCTTTCTTGTCACCAGCGGGTCTAAGTAGACAAGGCCTTGACCTTAGCTCAATCTAATTTCAAGTCCTCAAGTCTACTAGTCCTGCCTAGGGCATGTCTACTCAATTTTAGGCTTGGGTTTGATGTGCTTTTGGAATATGATGGGCGTTAGGGAGGTGTTTGCCCTTAAAATTGGTGTTGAAATGTGTGAAGTGCTCAGGCAAAAGGGTTCACAAGTAATTTCTTATGATGAAGTAAATTTTAGCATTCGAATGCTTCTGTTAATGCGTTTTAGGGTTCACTTGATTTAATCTCTTCAATCAAAGTTCTGATGAGGCACACAAAAGTTTTGCAAATCTCAATTTTTTGATATATTTCCTTTAAGTATGTAAATGTAGGTGTGCCTTATCCTTAATGTGAAACCCTAAGCACAGTTAGTTCAAAATGTTCTTTTAAGTCCAAAAATCATATTAGTGGTGCGACCCAAGCAATGCAATCAATTGGTCCTATTACACTACTAACTAAGCACTCAGAAAATAATTTTCAAGAATTTTTAATGCACGTTTTCTATTTTTTTCTGATTTAAAGTGTAGTGGGGATTTTGTAGTCAGTTTTGAACCCCAGTTCATGATTGAACAATTCATACAATCAAACATGCAAGAAATATTTTTTTCATATTTTTCCTAAATTTTTTATTATCTCAGAAATTCAGTGCCGTAAATTGCAAGTTAATTGGAGTGGTATAAAAATTCTTATGATATTTTGAACTTCAAAAAATTAGGAACAATAACAAAATTGATAACAGATCAATGCACAAATTTTTAAAATTTTCCTGTAACTCAAATTTTCATGAAAATTGGATATGTTGTTCCTGACTTCAAACTTCACATCTAGTAAATTGAGAATTTTTGGACGTGCGGATCTTTGAGAATTGAATTTTTAAGATGAGAATTTATTTCAGCTCAAAAATCAAGAGATATATATTTTTTATTTTTTTAAGCAAGCAACTCTAACTAATCCTAAGGTTCAAGCAAATCCTAATGTTTTGATTTTTTTCTTCTAATCTAACTAACCTACAGGTACTTACCTGAGATTCGAACCTGCAATTCCAGTCATCGTGTTTCGTTCTGATTTCCTTGCTTTCATGAAATCAACGGAAAAATAACAAGTTAGAGGTCTCGAATAATCACCTGAAAAGCTTCAAAAATTTTCGTTGCCTCCCCGGCAATGGTGCCAACTTGTTCATTGTGTAAATCATATTTTAAAAGATTATTTAGTTGTAGTATAGCTCGAAAACACATTGACAAATAAATTTGTAAAGACTGGTGAGTACCGGGTCATTCGCAGGGAGGCATTCATAATTTATGCAAAAGATTTTCAATAGAAATTACTATGAACAAATATTTATATATGTATATATGTATAGGAATCAGATATATAATCTGATTTGTATTGCATTCAGAAACAGTCTTTTCCAAAATAGAGATTGCTATGCTAAAAGTAGAGATAGATAAACTGCAGATAGATAGAAAGATATATATATATATATTTAGAAGAGGAAGGTAGAGAGATGACGTCGCTTGTAGGATGCTTATGCAAGATGCGGCAGCACCTCAGATCCAGAGCATCGAGATGAAGGTTGGAGAGGAGTTGTAGAGGGAGAGCTTGGTCTAGAGGAAGGTGGAAGAGAGATGTCTAGAGCCGATGATCCATCCAAGGGGAGCTTTGGCCTTCTTTTATAGTTTTTATGGAGGGTAGAAAGGGTATTTTGGCCCTTAAAATCATGCAACAACTCCCTTATGATCAGATCCGTCGATCGAGAGATCAGCGGATCAGGTTTGGCCTCAAGATCACCTTATTTGCACCCTCTATGCTTGAATTTAACCTCAGCTTGACACATGGCATGCTCTGGAGTGTTGGATGGCCATCGGACGCCTCTAATTTGCCCTCACACACCCAATTCCGATTTCTCACTCGCCACTCACTCATTTTGAGTGCCTCAACCTCAGCCGTCCGATCTTACGATTGAATGGTTTAAACGCATGTGCCCACTGGCTTTGTTTCGAAAAACATGTGGGATTGCACGTTTAATGTGCGTTTGTTTGTGTATGTAGCCACAGAGTGATCTTATCACACCACGCAGTTACGTCTCCATTCTCCAATGCAGATCCAAAGGCCAATAGCATCCGCTCGCGATGCCTTATTGATTTGAGCACCATGCAGATCAAACCTACGCTCTTCGCTTCGCGGCGAAGGTGTTAACCAACACACTACTCCAATTTTTGTTGCATTTAGGTTTTGAGGTAACTTATTGTTGGCCTCTGGATGAAGATCCAATGATTGAGATTTTCTTTCCTTTGATGAGGCGCGGTTGGATGGGTGATGTGGATGCATTGTGGTCATTGGATGGCTATCCAATGGCTCACAATGCATGAGGAATGGACTTCAGAGATGGAGTGGCGATGAGGGGGCACTTGTGATGGCACCACGTGGCACCATCAAGGCTATCCATTTTCTTTTCTTTGTATATGGTGTTGTAGACCTCCGATCGAGTTGATTTTAGCGTCGTTGGACTGCGATCGTTGATATGGATCCATCCATCCAATTGGATCTTTCATATGAGGCTCAAATCTTTGTCCTTTGGCTCCATGATCTTTGTTATTTTATGAACTGCACATGATGCTCTGGTTGTCTGATCAAAATGATTTCGGAAGTATTGGACTCTCGTCGTCGTTCTGATCATATTTGTCCAATCTGATCTATCATCCATGGCTTTGAATCATCTACGAATAAAATCATCTCTCATTAGTACATAAAATGATGATTTTGTTTATGCACGTAATCAAACTAACCATTATGCAAATTACAATGCCTATGAATGCGTTATTCCCAAGTTATGCTAGAATCTAGCTTAATTCAGGTGATTTAGGTTGCATGATTGTTGTGCAATTAGTATCTACGGGATCGCATTCCTTGACCAACTGCAACTAAAAGACTTGGTTGCCTTGAAGATATCTAGTTGTATTTTCTTGTCTCCAAAGGAAATTTCCATACATCCTGTGTCACAGTCAATGTTAGCCTTGGCTGTTGCCAAAAAGGGTCTGCCTAGGATGATGGGTGTGTTTTGTGATTTTTCGAGGACTTCCATGTCAAGGACTAAGAAGTCAACCAAGAAGTAGAAGTCTTTAACCTGAATAATTACATCCTCAACTACCCATTTCGAGGTTTTCACAAATAGGTTAGCCAGTTGGATAGTCACAAATGTAGTCTTTAGTTCTCCAAATTCGAACTGGTGATAAGGGGTAGTCGGAATTAAGTTAATTGAAGCACCTAAGTCTAGGAGTTCTCTATCAAACGTTATGTCACCAATATTACATGATATCAGAGGTGCTCCGGGGTCAGTTCTTTTAGGAGGTAGGCAGCTCAATATCACTGAACTAGCTTATTTCAAGTGCACTACCATCCTAGGTGCTTGGGTTCTTGGCTCACGCTTGGGTGTGCATACATCCTTCGAAAACTTTTCATAAGCTGGGATATGTTTGATCTCATCGAGGAGAGGTATATTGATCTGAACTTGCTTGAAAATTTCCAACAACTCCTCATTCTCAACCACATTTTTCTTCTTCTTTACTTTGTCCAAGGCTTCAGGGTATGGGATTTGGGTTTGAACTAGGTCAGGCTCCTGATCCTTAGGTTCCTCCTGCTCATCCTCAGAATCAAGCATCTCAGGTAGAGAAGTTGTAATTCCCTACTTGGAGGGGGTGAGAACAGCGTGATGTAAAAAATGCGAAATTGAAAAAATACCAATCTCACAAAATAGACAAACACACAAAGTACACAATTATTTTTAGGCGTCTTTTTGGTGTTTGTCTATTTTGTGAGATTGGTATTTTTTCAATTCCGCATTTTTTACATCACGCTGATCTCACCCCCTCCGAGTAGGGAATTACAATTGGTATCAGAGCAGGTCTCGCGTTATCGACATTACAAACCAGCGAGAATCCAGATATGGAGGGAAAAGCGTTCGTGTGCACCGAAGGACACGATACCTCACGACCACCATACTTTGCAGGTATAGATTTCGTTTATTGGAAAAATCATATGACTATGTGGTTGCAGGCCTACGACTTCTGGGTGTGGGAAAAATGCGAATCTGCATTTGTGATTCCCGAGAAACCCGCAAGAGGTTACTCAAAAGATCAGGTTTGGAATCTCAACCTCAACGCAAAGGCAATGAATGCCTTGTATTGCGCTTTCAGTCCGAAGGAATTCGAACGAATCTAAGAGTGCACCATCACCCACGAGATATGGAGGAGGTTGGAAGGCACTCATGAGGAGACGAGCTCGGAAGAAGATCCAGAGAAAAAGAATGAAACCGCTTGCATGGGTTTCATGGCAATCGGAGAAAGCGACATCGACAGCAAAAGCGACTCCGACAATGAGGTAAACCCTGATTTACAAGACGCTTTTAATGAGCTTTTTGAAGTTAGTAAATCACTAAAAATAGAAAACAATAGCATGAAAAAGAATCTTAGTTTTCTTAGAAGTGAAAATGAAAGATTAGAAATAAAACTCAAGGATCTAGAAGCTAGTCCTAAAAATGATAACCTATTATTAGAAAATCATAACCTTATCAATGAAAATAATAAATTGATTGAGGAAAATGTTAGTTTAAAAATAGAAATTTCTGATTTAAATACTAAGATGCATATTATAGAAAAAGAAATTGCATGTCTTAAGGAAAACTCTAACAAATTAATCAACAAAGTAGATAATTTTTATAGCCCTAAGGTTGAGAAAGGATCTCCGTCAAGGAGACCCGCTAACAGATTCGGATCCAAGCTCACTTGGATACCGAAGAAAGAATTGGAATCCTGTTTTGTAGGTCATAAAGACTACAACACAAAGGACTGGACCTACAAACTCAAGGCTGGTCAACTCAAGTTGGGAGAACCAAGGAGTAGATCAAGGAGGAGAACAAGAAGACCGATGAGATGGCGAATAAATGATGGACCCGCCGCACGTCGACCACCAGACTGGAGACTGGCGCCAATGCCCAGGCCTCCAAGCTACGGATGGGAGCCCCATCATATGTGGCATCCACCACCACCATTTGGGCCATTTTATTGGCCATGGTAGGTGAGGTAAAAATTCATTACCCTATCTTTTTATCATAAGCATTTAGATAGGGGAAGTTAAAAAATTATGAGCTAATTGTCAATTTTTAAGGGGGAGATGCAAGTTAGCTAAATTTCCTTTAGTAAGGAGGAGAAAAATAATAGCTATCTTGTTGTTACAAAAAGGGGAGGACATTACTTTTGTTAAAAGAAATTCATAGAAGAGCATGTTTTAAGGGGGAGTTATAGGAAATTTAAAATCAATCAAACCTTTTTGATAATGTCAAAAAGGGGGAGGATTTTTTGCATTATTATTTATGGTTTTGTCATCATCAAAAAGGGGGAGATTGTTGGTGCTAGAGCACCATGATCATTTGTTTTGATGATAACAAAACACGTGTCATTTAACATTTGCACTTGGAGTCTTAGATTTCAGGTCAATTGCAAATGGAGACGTGATTAGACCGAGTTCGAGCTCGCATCCAGGATGGAATGGAGGAGCTTGATGGAGAACAGAGAAGATTCGCGAGGAGCAATAGATTGAAGATGGAAGGATAAGAAGAATAGGACAGATTTCTTTCTTTGTACTCTTTGTATTTTTCGTTTCTTTCGTTGCTCTTTATTTTTGTTACTTAGATTCATGTTAAAGAGCCTCAAAGTACCCTAACAGTAGTCCTAGGAACACCGGCACAACCTTAGGATACTTAGGTTTTCTGTAGAAAACCTAGAAAACCAATATAGGGTTCAAACAGCTTCTTCAGACGTCTAATTCCAAAATCAGACGTCTGATAATATGTTTTAAGACGTCTGACTGTTGATTCAGACGTCTGATAACATTTAGGTTGGACTTGTTAGCTCTGTCTGATGAAATCAGACGTCCATACCTTAGACCAAACATCTTAGAAGACGTCTGATGTTTTTGCCAGACGTCTAATTAGTGGACCGTTGGCTGCCTTAGCAAACACCAGAGGATATGACCGTTAGAGCCTTATCAGACGTCTGATAAATGACCGTTTTGCCTCGGCTGACCCAAAATCTCTTCTCAGAGATTTTCTAGCCGTTGCAACTCTTGGAAATCCATTCCCGCAGAAAAAGTAGGTTTCCAAACGTCCAGACATAGTGTCGGACGTCCTGTATGTTGTCTGATAGACTTGCACTAGAACCCTGTTTAGATCTGATTCAAGTCAGGAAGAAACCCGCATAAAATCAGACGTCTGACCATATTTTCAGACGTCGTAAACTGGCTTCCCAGACGTCTGATGCCAGGATTAGATGTTTGATAACCCTGTCAGTGCAATCATTGTTCCTGATTTCGGCCTGATTCTCTTGGGCTTTGCATCCAACGGCTATAGAAGCTTTCCAAAGCCTTCCAAAGCTTTCCTAAGGCCTCTATAAATAGAGAGGAACCTCTTGCACACAACACGCATCTAGATACACAAGACACACCCTAGCAACACACTTTCTACTCTTTTGTGTCCTAAAGAAGCTCTTGCTCTCCAAGCTCAAGTTCTACATCTTGAGAGTATCAAGCCTTTGCGCACCCGCTCTCCCGTCATAGTTCACGAGAGCAACGTTGCACCATCATGTGGCTCACACACCCGCGTCATCGATTCGATGCACTCCTTGCAAAGGGGAGTTTCCTAATTCCTATAGAAGCTAGGTTTAAATCTTTATTGGCTCTATAGGACTATATTTGTTATTTTACTTTGTTATTTGGTTGGGTATTCGCTTTGCAAATTCCCGTCTCCTTCGTGGGACAAAATCCTTCCCGTGAAGAGAAGGGGTTGAGGAATGCTACCCTAGCACTTGTAACGTGGTTGTAATTGAGGTTGAATCACCCTCGTTTAAGTAATTCGTTTAGTGGATTTGATCAACTTGGTTGATCGGAAAATCCTAACTCGAGAGGGTTAGGTGGTGGTTTTCACCCGGTTTCGGTTTCCACCTAAAAATAATTGTGCACATTGTGTGATTGAATTTTTTGTGAGATTGTTTATATCCTATTCCGCATTTTATTACGTCACCCCCTCCTAGTAGGGAATCTACAGAATTCACAGGAGGGGTTGGCCATTTGGGGTCCTGGGTTTGAGTGCATCAAGGTAATTGCATTGGCTGAGGCATTGGAACTAGGGTTAGGCCTTGAAAAGAAGAAGAGGTAGCAAACCTAGCAGGTGTCTGTGGGGCTTGTTGAATCATATGGGCTTGCCTCTAATTTGGTTGGAACCCTTGAGGATTGTGGCCTCTGTTCATTACATTCCTCGGGTTTGGTTGTGGCTGAGAAGGAAGGGAACCCTATTGTTTGTTATCCAACAGCTGACTCAACTATCCCTTCACTAATGCCATCTCCTTCTGATGTTTCTGATTCATATCAACCATCATTTTAATCAAGGTGTCCATTTGGTTTTGCTGCATAGAAGATGCCCTATTCTGGTTATAGGGTGGTTTGGTAGGTGGACCAGGCTGATAGGAGGGAGGGTTTTGCCTAGCTAGTTCTAAAATTGGTTCGATTTTTTATTCGACCAGGTAAAGTTTGGGTGGTTGCATCATCCACGGTTGTAAATGTTGGAGAAAGGGTCAGGCTTAGAATATCCCTGGATGGCATGAGCATCTTCAAAGGTAGGTGTCGAAGGGGATGGAAAAGAATAATCAGAGTTTGAGGGAGCAAAGGTCCCTCCCTGGATCATGGTCAGGGGTTGTTCTAGCTGCATTTGGTTCATAGACTGAACCATATCCACATTGTTTGCTCCCTTTGCTACGGAGAAGGTCTGTAATGAGGTTCGGGATTGATTTGATATCTCGTCAATCTTCTTATCCATCAACTCAACCCAATCCAATTTCTTGGCTATAATGTCCATGCCAACCATTCCAGAATTAGTTTGTACCTAATAAATCCCACCACGAGGTTGCCTGGATCGATTAGATTTGGTCATGGAGGCATTGTTAAGCGAGTTCTCACTCATTGACTTGAAGAGCTCGAACGTGCTTTCCTCATCCTTATTTAGAAAATTGCCTTCGCATGAGGCATCCACGAAATTCCTAAGGTTGCTGTCCAGACCATGGTAGAAAATCTGGGCCAATTGCCACCTTGGAACCTCATGGTGTGGCATTTCCTCAATAATTCATTAAATCTTTCCCATGCCTCATGAAATTGCTCTCCACTTTGTAGGGTAAATGTGGTGATGGCTCTCCTAAGGGCATTTGCCTTTTCTATAGGGAAAAACTTCTTAAGAAAAGCATGCCTTAATTCCTCCCAAGTGGAGATGGGTCTTCCTAAAGTCCTAAGCTAATGAGACGCTTTGACTCTTAGAGAGAACGAGAACATCTTAATTAGCACAGTATACAAATGGTTGTTCCTTGGTTTTACGGTCCGTGCAATCTGATCTAAGTCTTCTTGGTGTTGGAAGGGGTCTTCATTTGAGCTCCCATGGAAATGACTTTGAATCAAGCTAAGGACATTGGGTTTTAGCTCAAAATCATCTCCCCCTTCAGGGACCATAAGGTATGGCTCTACCCGGATAGAAGACGGATCGTAAAAATCATGAAGAGGCCTTGGTTGGCCCTCAAGGGGTGGTGGTGGGTTAGGTGGGTTTAGTGGGGGTTGTCCTTGAGGGTTCTGCCCTTGATTTTGCCCTTGAGGGTTCTGTAGTCGGTGTATGGCCTGCATGATGGTGTGAATCTATTGTTGCTAAAGTTGGTGGTTTGCGATAATCTGAGCCTGAATCATGGTCATGGCATTGGGTTGAGGTTGGTCCTCAACCTCCTCAACTTGTGGGTCAGCCATGTCCTCAGTCCTACCCTTTCAGAAATCAAGTTTTCTCCTAGTTTCTCTATCTAAAGTAACCAATTCTGGATGAAGTGATCACCTTCCGTGCATACACTAGAGAAGAACCAGGAGAGATGCGAAGGGAAACAGATGCGAGAAGTGTGTGCACAATCAAGCAAACAAATCTAAGCCCTACAGTGTACACCTAGGCAACTTACACTTAAGAAATAGATTCTGACCACACGGTGAATTTGGTGTTGTCCTTACTCCCGAAGGTGGCAGAGTTGGGAAGACAAAGCAGGAGGAGTGTATCTCGAAGGCCGCTAATTATGCAAAACCCTGACTTGCTTAAGTCTTTTGACAATCGAGCCTCCCAACTCAGCACCTTTTGGAGTAAGCAGACGTCACTAATTCACTATGCATTTAGGAAAATACCCTGAAACGAACTCAATGAGTCCTAGGGCCAACGTCTACTTAATTTTTAGGGCTAGGTCAGTGCTTGTGCTCAAGGATTAAGTGAAGGGCATTAGGGGGGTTAATGCCCTTAAAATTTTAGTTTAAGTCATGTGCACAATTGGGTGCACAAACCCAATGCCAAAACAAGTGTTCCTAAACAAGCAAGATTAAGATGTGTGATTTTTAAAATTTGAATCTTGATTAATGGATTTTAAAATTTCACTTGTTTACGCATTCAAACAAGTCACAAATGTATAGTCACAAGGTTGGTGAAGATTGATTTCCTTTAAGGCCTTTTGTGTGACTATAAAGTTAAAAAGTCCCTAGTGTGGAAGATCCTAGGGTGTGCAGCTTCTACTCAATGAATCTCTTTTTAAGATTCTACTGAGAAGGGTTCAATCAAAACAAGCAATGACCCTATCCTGACCGAAATAGAACAAGCTTTTCAACAAAATAAATTTTAAAATTTTTTGAGGATGATAGACAATGCAAATTCACATTTTTTTAAGAGGGGGTCAATCTATCTAGAACCTCTAGATCTGTGTGCAAGTTTAAGATTTTGATCAGAACAGGCACTAATCAATTTCAAATGCAAAATAGACTTTCGAGGAAGTGTAGAGAATTTCAAGAGCTTTCTAGAAAAATGAACCTCTCACAAATCCAAGCTGCGTGGAGTTTGCAGCAGTAAGAACAACCTACAGATCTCCAGAACTCAAGACAACCTTACGCACTTCCAATAGCGAATTTATCACGACCAAACCACAGAGAGTTTGGCTATGAAATTTGAAGTGGAGTTTACCTACTGGAAGGAGCACCTCTAAGATTTTTCTCAAAATTTGTAGAGGTGCTAAGCATCCTCTAATTGTGTTCTCAACCAGAGTCCAGAAAATAGTGTTACGAAATTAACGAATTGAGAACTTAATGGTGGTGTTTCCTTCGATAAAAATAAGAGAGGTTTTTTTAGAGTACCACCACATAGATCTTTTCCTTAGTCCAGAGATGAAGGGTTAGCTTTGGATCATGGGAAGGCAAGATATCAAACCTTCGGGTTGATGGCAGCCTTCTCTTGCACTTCCTTTGATCCAATCCGATCTACTCGCCCTCTGCTGCTGATGTACGAGATTCCTGCAATCAAGAAGAAGAGAGAAAGGCAAGTTAGATAACACAAGTATGAATAATTCCCAAGGAAATGAAAGCAAATAAAAGATCCATCGCCTCCCCGGCAACGGTGCCAAAAACTAATGTCAAACGATGCGTTTAGGTTAAAATCGTTCATTGTAGCACATTTTATGACGTCAATTTTAATAAGAAGAATCGAGCATGAGTCTGAGTTTGAACACAGGGAGGCGTGAAATCGGATCAAATACTCGCTTTGGTGTCACAAAAATTCATCGTTTGATTCGTTTGAGAAAGAGAGAACGAGAAAGAAAGAGAGATAGGGAGAGAGAGAGAGAGAAAGATAGGGTTAGAGAATCATAATAGAGAAATGAGAACAATATATCAAATATTTACTCTATTGACTATCAAATGTAGTATTCAACAATATGTAGATGAAGGCTTAAATAAAAGAAATGAACTACACTATCCAAAGAAAATAAAACTAAGAACAAGGAAGAAGAAAGCGTCGAGACAGCCACGGTGGTGGAGGAGCTTCCATCGGCAGCTCGGATCTTCACAACCCTTATTGGAGATCTAAGGAGTGGTGTAGTTGCTTAGGTAGATGATGGGCAAAAGTGGAGGGGGGTAGGCCCTTTTATAATTGAGGAACAAGGCCAAAAATCATCCTTGGGTCAACAGCGACATTCAAAGCATCATTGAAGACTTGCCGCAAGCGTCGCTGTAGCCCCTGCCCTTACGTTTGCTGGCTCGCACGCCCCGCTCCATGTCGCGCACGCCGTGTTGCACGCATGCGCTAGCACTGCGCTGTGCGCTGCTATCATGCTGCACTCGCTGCGTGTGTGTGTACGTGCTATGCGTGCACTGCCATTACGCCTTGCTTCAATTAGGGAATTGAGGGGGGGTCGTGGGGATTCGAACTTGCGCCCCTCCTTTACAAGCTGTGGTCAAGATCGTTGTGGTATGCTCAATAGATTGTCACGAGGAGGATCCAAGGGCATGCGGTGGAAGATCCAACAGTCGAGATTTGATGGATGAAGAGGAGCCGGTGCTAGGCGCTAATGCCTGGTGTTGGGCCGCCCAGATGGCGCCATGTGGCACCCTCTGGGCTATCCATCTTCTTTCTGTTGTAAAGGATGCCACGGTGCTTGGATCGATATGATTACCATGTTGTTGGACTATGATCATTGCTTTCGATCCATCCGTACGGTCGAATTTTTCAATTGAAGCCCGTAAGATGTCGCACTGCCCCCTAGCCATTGGTCTTCCTCAAACTTGTTGTGGGAGCTACAGAGGTCAGATTACGGTGATTTGAGTCTGTCGGACTCCGTTTGTCGATCCGGATCCATCCGTATGATCTGATTGCTCATTTGAGACCTATTTCGAAATGCACTTGCACACAAGGTCATTAAATCTTAATTATAAGCAATCATAATCATGAAATAACACAACATGCATGCGATGCTCCTAAACCCACTATAATATGATATTATCACACAAGTACCCTTGAAATTGACTCTAATTGATGATATTAACACTAATAATTATAAAGTCATTAGCTGCGATCTGCTGCTCCCCTCTTGTGTGTCTGGCATGTGGAGGACATGGTCACAAACATGACTCATGTACTTAAGTCGATATGCACCCAACGAAGGAGAATTAGTTGTGCCCTAAGCCGAAGGGTTTTAATGTGCCACTGCCCCACCCACCGCCTATGAACTTTGGCCATACGGTCGACGTGGAGGTTCCGATGTCAAAAAACATTCAATCAGTGGAGATGGTGCTACAAGGTGCATTGATAGGAGAGGTGATGATGGGGAACCCATCATTTGAATGCTTTCATCAACTGGTGAGTTCTATCTCCCTCACTTCGTCGAGTTGGAAGATCACTGCCTTATCCCCATCACATTTTCCTGTATTCAGTTTGGGGATGATTGATGTGGAAAGGCTTAGATTTCAATCAAGGAGCTTTGAGAATATCACAGTGCTATGGAGACTGGTTTCCTCATTTGATGGTGCACTGTCGAATCGACCTCCTTAGGGAATAGGAAACAGGCATGTTAATTTTGAGATTAAAGGTTAGCCTTTGCATTTAAGATCGAGAGGTGTGGTAGCCTCAATGATCGCTGGTTTTGCCAAATTTTATGATGGTGCAGATTTGGGCATCTGATAAGGTGATGCTCATGTGTTGAAGGTTGGTGTTGAAGTTTTCAAAAGTGGATCTGTGCCAGAGAAGATTATACTTAGATGCAGCGGAAGCTCTTGGCTTATTTGTTTGGCTCTTGGTGCCTTTGAGATAATACATCAAGAGCAAATGCAGGATAAGACGTCTAAGGAAGTAGCAGATTTTGGGGTAGGTGATGAGCAGATTTTGGGGTAGGATGGCCATAGATCCTCTAATGAGGCACCAGAGAAAAGAGGAAAGATCATCATCATGCTATTTCAGATGGGGGTCAGCTAAAGAGCATGGAGGGGGAAAATTCTAGAGTGGACAATGAACAAATGAGGAAGGCATTTGACAAGGCTTCTAATAACGAGATTGTGCTAGTTGGTAACAGTAAGGAAAGAAGTATTCTGGGTGATCTCAATTAGGTACCTTTTTATGCTCCTGAAGACCTTAACTTTGGGAAAGGCACATGCCTAAAGAAAGGGTTTGGGAGATCCGCTTATATGCTTAGAAGGGGGAGAAAGGAAAATCAGTGTCCTATTGATGAAAGTGTCATTGCCAAGACTCTCATGGTGGAATGTGTCGAGAAGGTAGCATAAGGGGGAATGCAATTTAAGGGATGAGAATCCTATCTTGGAATGTGTGTGGGATGCGCAACAGTGTGAGAAGAGCTTCTCTTTAAAGATATATGTTGGAATGGGAGATTGATTTTGCTCTTATTCAAGAGACACACTTAGAGGAGGGGTCTGATGGTGCATGGAATGTGCTCTTGCAGCCTAGCAGAGTTGATGACATTGCTCTGGCAGCAAATGGGAGATCTGGTGGGATGGCATTTTGGTGGAGAAAATCTTTCCTTAAAGTGGTTGATGTCCTTATGGCAAGGCATGTGGTCACATGTAGGTGCCAGACTAGTCAAGGGGATTTGGAGTGGTACATTACTTGTGTGTATGGGCCTTGTGCAGCATCTGTTAGAATGGAGCTTTGGGAAGATCTGACTACAACCCATCAGATGGTGCAAGAGAGGCCATGGCTTATAGGTGGCAATTTTAATTGCACCTTGGCAAGTGGAGACAGACCTTATGGCAGTATTGACAGTACTACCACTGCATTTCAGTTGACTGTACATAGTCTGGGTCAGAGTGAATTCCCATCCAATTGGGTAGAATTTATGTGGCAAAATGGGAGTGGGCTACTATCCGAGCTTGATAGATTTTTTGGTAACACTACTCTAGTGGAGAGATTTTAGCTATCTTTAGTCATAGGTATGGAAAGACCTTTTTCATACCACACACCAATTGTATGGGATAGTGGGGAAAATGTTTATGTGGGTTCTTATTTTAAATTCACGAGATCTTGGTTCAGGGAGGTTGGATTCAAAGACATGCTGATGAACTGGTGGATGGCCAAGATAGGTGTTGGATCAGCTACTTAGAGGCTAGTTTCCAAGATCTCAGACATGTGTGTGATGCTGAAAGAGTATGGACAGGCAATGCAAACCCTTCGTGAATATAAAAGAGCTAAGGCTCTAGCAGCTGTGTAGTAGTTAGATATCAAAGAAGCTATGATGGCCCTGAGTGTTCAAGAACAGGAAATGAGGAAATGTTGGCAAGAAGTTGCTGAGGAAGACTTGAAAAAACAAATGGACTGGCGAGAGCGATCGAGATAGCTATGGCTTAAGGATGGGGACGCCAACACGAAATTCTTTCACCTTGCTGCAAGTGCTAGAAGAAGAAGCAACCTAATCTCTTCAATTAAAATTGGAAATAGAAGAATCTTATCTATTCAGGAGATTAGAGTAGAAGCTTCACATTATTTGAAAGAGGTTTTGAAGGCTGCTCCAAGGGGAACATGGAGGATAGCTGCTATAGATTTTCCGTGTGTGAATGAGAACAATCAAAAGTGTTGGTCGCTCCCATCTTTGAACAGGAGGTTGTGGAGGCAATTAAAGAGCTGAATAATGAAGGATCTTCCGGCCCAGATGGAATTCAAGTTTTCTTCTATAAAGAAATGTGGAGCATTCTGAGGGGGGAGGTTATGGGAGTTATAAATGAATTTGAAAAGTGGAACTTTGGTTTTGAACAGATAAATAAGTCATACTTATTTATGTTGCCAAAGAAGTCTAGGGCTGAATGCTTTTCAGATTATAGGCCAATCGCCTTGTTGAACTCTATATACTTTATTATAAGTAAAATCCTTGCCAACAGGTTGCATGGTGTTCTACAGAATCTGATCATGCCAGTCCAATCTACTTTTCTGCCAAGGAGATCATTGTAAGAATCTTTTATTTTGGCCCAAGAGATGGTGATGGGATGACATAGGAAAAAATGCAAAGTTTTTCTTTGGAAGGTAGACTTTAGAAGAGCTTATGACTTGGTTTTGTGGTCTTACTTATGGGAAATCTTCAAAAGGAGAAGGTTTCCACAAGTATGGCTCTAATGGATGAAGAGATGTATCACAATAGCTTCTTATTCTCCCCTGATTAATGGGAAACCATGCAGAGCTTGGGTACAACTGCAGTGTGGGGTACGACAAGGATGTCCCTTAGCTCCTTTGATCTTTAATCTTGCAGTGGACACTCTAGCCAAATATGCGTGTAAACTTGCTGAGAATGGTTTGATTAGGGGTTACTCATTATCCAATAGAAGGGCTATGGCACCTGTTCTCCAATATGCAAATGATACCACTTTTTTTGTGGAAGGTAGCTTAAGGGGATCCCAAGAACTTTATCATATGGTCAACATTTTTGGGGAAATCTCTGGCCTAAAGCTGAATGGAGGAAAGTCATCTCTGGTGTGTTTTGGTATGAACGGGAATGAACAAAATTCTATCTCTCTCTTTTAGGTACCTCATTGGTCTCTTTAGCAATCAAATATTTGGGGCTGCCTTTGAAATGCACTAAATTGAAGAAAAGTGACTGGAACATATTGTTTGAGAAAGTATCAGTCAAATTAGAAGGCTGGAGTAGCCACTACTTGTCGAAAGGGGGAAGACTCATCTTATTAAATTCGGTAATCATGCCAATCCTGGTCTTCTATTTTTTTGTCATTAAGGCGCCAAATTCAATTTGGAAGAGACTTGATATTATGTGCAAGAGGTTTTTTTGGAAGGGTGCTTCTCATCAAGGCCATTTTTTTCAACCTATCAAATGGGACCTTTTGTGCTCTCCCAAGGATTATGGTGGTTTGGGAATTCGATCACTCAAAGAGTTCAACGAAGCTTTACACTTGAAATGGGTGATCAGGATATTACAGGGGGAGTAGAAGCCTTGGGTAGAGATTATCAAAGAAGGTTATGGGGCTTCAAATGATGTGATGGCTAGATTGCATCCATTTAGACCCTCTCCCTTTTGGGCCTCAGTGATACAGGCCTTATCTGAGAACTGGAATATGCTAATTCTAGCCTTGGGGGATGGGAGTAATTTCTATTTTTGGCATGAGAAATGGACCTTGATGGGGGTGATAAAGGACAAACACCCATTGGCGTTCTCAGATGGTATTGATAAACAGGCAGCTGTGAGTGACTGTTGGGATGTGGAATCTGGCCAGTGGAATTTCAGCACATATGAAGTTAGCCGAACTGGGACAAGAACTTGGGAAGATAAGGAGTGCTTATTGCAGGAGGAGAAGGCCTTTAAGCCCACACTAAAGGAGCAAGATACGTATAAGTAGAAGGGGATTTTTACTCCATTGACAGCATATGAAAAGCTTATAATACTATCTTGATCGGCTGAAATGGATGCAATTGGAAGGAAAATTTAGAATTTGAAGGTCCCCTTGAAGGTACAAATTTTTCTGTGGTTGTGCAGAAGAGACAGTTTGATAATAGGTGACTTGTGCCATTGAAGGATGGGAACTCCCACCTAGTTTTGCCAACTATGTGGATTACATCACGGTAGTGGCCGACACATTTTTTCTTCATGCATGCTGACAGAATAAGTATGGAGGACTATTTGTAGGGAATCGATCTCCACTTAGGAAAACTTATGGGATTCTTTTTTATTATGTAATAAGCCACATGTGTCTATGGTGGCTATGTTATGGTGTGTGTGGAGAGCAAGAAATGATCATTTATTTTAGGAGAGGCCTATGTGTGTGGAATGTATTGTAAGTAATTGTTGGTCTCTCATACATATGTGGGGATCGATCTTGTAATGTTGTCTTTGTTCATAATAAATAAAAGTTCCCCTAGATTGCTATTAGTGATTCAATAACCTTCCTTTCTATTTCAAAAGAAAAAAGCAAGACTCTCCAAAAGTGCATAGAGTTCATCCTCAGCTGGGGAAAGAGCCACTTCATGGTCTAGGAAGGCATTGTCCTGGGCCATGTCATATCTAAAGATGGAATTGCAGTAGATTGCGCAAACATCGATGCTATTTCTAAACTCCCATAGCCTAGTTCTGTTAAGCAGATACTCTCATATTTAGGGCATGTGGGGTTTTGCCACAAATTCATTAAAGACTTCTCCAAAATCTCCAAACCCTTAAGTCTACTTCTTATGAATGATTAACCCTTTGACTTCAATCACCAGTGCTTGGAGAGGTATGAGCAGTTGAAGAAAGAGGTTTTTGAGTCACCAATCTTATAGGGACTTTATTGGAATCATCCCTTTTAACTAATGACGGATGCCTCAAATTATACTGTAGGGGCGATTTTAGGGCACCACATTGACAAGAAGCTTGTTGTTATCTATTATGCTAAAAAAACCATGGATGATACACAATGGAACTACATAGTCATTGAGAAAGAACTTCTTGCCATTGTGTTTGCCCTCAAAAAATTCCTATCTTATCATTAGGGTTGCACGCCATTATATACACAAACCACTTAGCACTGAAGTATTTGTTGAACAAAAGATGCAAAACCTTGCCTTATTCGATGGATTCTCTTACTCCAGGAATTCGATTAGGAAATTAAGGATAAGGCAGGTTCACAAAATGTTGTGGTTGATCATCTCTTTTGTCTCATGATGGATGACATGCTTTCCTTTCCAGATATTTTTCTAGACGAAACCCTCTTGACTACCACTACCTCCCCTGGTTTGTTGCTATAGCAAACTACTTGTCAATTGGACAAATCCCTTCCGATTGGCCAAAATCCAAACGGGATAAGTTTTTTGCCAACATTAAATATTATTTTTGTGAGGATCCCAATCTATTCTGCATCTATGCTGATCTGGTCATTAGATGATGTGTTCCTGACTCAGAATTTCATAATATTTTGACACACTATCATGCAATGGCCTGTGGTGAACACTTTTTGGGAAAGAAAACTGCAGCCAAATTTAAATTCTGGATTCTTTTGGTTGAGCATAGACAAAGATGCTCAAAACTTTGTTCGGTCCTGTGTATGTTGCCAGAGCATCGACAACATGACCCATAAAAATATGATGCTCCTTAACCCGATTTTAGAAGTCAAAATTTTTGACGTTTGTGACATTGACTTCATGGGACCGTTCATAAAATCTTGTGGGTACTCATACATTTTAGTTATTGTTGACTGTCTCTAAATGGATTGAAGTAGTACCCACCCACACCAACGATCATCAGGTTGTCGTAGATTTTATCAAAAAGAATATCTTTTCAATATTTAGAGTACCTAAGGCCATAATCAGTGATGGAGGATCTTACTTTACTCCTCAATTATGTCAACTTCTCTCTAAATATGAGGTTAATCATAAAATCTCTACTTCTTACCACGCCCAAACTAATAACCAAGCTGAAGTTTCTAATCGGGAAATTAAAATCATCCTTAGAAAAATGATTCGTCCCAATCGTAAAGATTGGTCTAGCAAGCTGGGTGATGCTTTATGGGCGTATCGAATCGCTTTTAAAACACCAATTGGCATGTCACCTTTTCGCCTCGTTTATAGTAAGGCATGCCATTTCTCAGTAGAACTGAAACATAGGGCCTTTTGGGCAATAAAATAATTTAATTTAGACTTTTCTGAAGCTGGAAAACATGAAAACTATAATTAATAGAACTAGAAGAAATTCGTCATTTTGCCTATGAAAATGCATGAATTTATAATGGCTGAACAAAATATTTTCACGACAAACATATCATTTGGAAAACTTTTGAACCGATTAGCGTGTTTGGCTTTTCGATGCTCGATTACAGATTTTTCCAGGGAAGTTGAAATCTAAATAGACTGGCCCATACATCATCCTTAAAACTCACCTGCATGGTCCTATTGATATTTTGGATCCAAAAATGAATATAACATTAACAATCAATGGCCAGTAATTGAAGCCCTACCTCAATAATTCTCCAAATCTGCATTCTGATTCTCAAGATTTACATGACATCCCCAAGACTCCTTGATGCACATCATGCCTAGCTAAAAAGGCGTAAAAGACAGCCCTGGGTGGGAGGTAACCCATTGTTTTCCCACTTTCCTTTCCCTTTCTTTTCCTAGGTTTTGACCACCCTGATTTTGACCTTTCTTCACTCAAGTGATATCTTTTTCCTGATGCATGCGAGAATTGCATAGCTTAATCATAGGGGGGTGGGTGTTTTAAATTTTGACGATCATTTCAGAATTTACAAAACCCAAAAAGTTATATTTATACATTTCTTTTTATTTTGCATGCATTCTTCATAAAAATAAAAAAAATATATAAAACACTTTTTAAGGAAACTTTTGAAAAACGCAAGACAAAGGTTGAGACTTTATTCAAAAATGTACACTTGAGATTTAATCTTTAACAAACTAAGGATGAAGCTACAAATCCTTTTGTTAGAATTTTTGGGTCTATAAAACGTAGAGTAGATAAGGTATCCTTTAAAGAATTCCTCTTGAACACTTGATGAGTTGGGTAACCTGATTTGTTTAAGTGACCTGGATAGTACTTGGCTTGGCTCTCAATCCAAAAACCTGCATTTCTTTTGAAGACCTTGTGTCAAACACTTTACACACAAAGCCAACATAGCCTAAGCTCCAAAAACATTTAAATATTTAAAATGCCATTGTTTTGGCCTTGGTGAAAGTTCGAGGCAGATGAATGGTGTGAGTTCCCACCACCGAGAAAGAGAAATTTACCCTTTAATGACATGATGCCAACATGTTACTGTCTCAACGCTGCTCTATATCTATATTCCATATCAATATACAGAGCATTATGGCGAATTTTGCAAGTCAGGTGTCTTGGACGGTGCTTAATCCATAGCATCAGAGCAAGAACTTGAGTTTGACTAAAGCACCCTTTTACACCACTTTATGTTTTGGGGTTGTGAGCTCCTGGGAAGTGTCTTGGATGATGCTACTGATAAACACCAGTTTATCATCATTCTTATGCATTAAAACAAACCTAGCTCTTAGGATTTTGCTCAGCAAACGATTTTTTGGACTGCATTTAGGCATTAACAAGGTTAGGCATGTATTGCATTTTTTCTTGTTATTTTAATGTGTTTTTGTTAGTGTTAGAGATGAACAGATATACAGATCCCTAAAACCCTAGCACTCAAGAAGGCAACTGGTGAAGGAGGAGCTCAAACTAGCTGGAACTCAGCTTGATCCAGCTCACCACAGCTGGAACCTAGCTCACTTGGACTAGGGTTAGCTCATCCTAACATCATTAAGCTAATCTCAGCTGAATGGCAGCTCAAGAGTGCTCATCTTAGCTCACCCTAGATCAGGTTAGCTCAGATCCATCTCAACTTAGTTGAGTCTAGCTCATCTCAGCTCCCATTAGTCCATAAGGAGCTCTAGCTAGCTCAACTGAGTTGACTGGAGTTCACCCCAGCTCAGATCCAGCTACATCTAGCTCTACTCAACTCCAACCAGCTGAAGAAGAATTCATCCCAGCTCAGGAAGCTCAAGTTCAGCTCCCGGGGACTCAGCTTAGCTTAACTTGGTTGAGCTAAGCTACCTTAGCTGTCTCAACCAACTCAATCCTCCCCGAGAGCACCAAACCCAGCTCACCTTAGCTCCATTCAAAACAAGCCAGCTTACTTTAGCTTGGCTTAGTAGCTAGCAAAGAACTAGCAAGCTAAGCCAGCTAGAGTAGCCCCATGTTGACCCCTTCAGTAGCTGCCAGCTCTACTTCAACTCCAAATTCTTCAAATCCAGCTCCTCCCTTCAAACCCTAGCTCCAACACCTCCTCCTCCACTCCACTATTAGCTAAGCTAGCTAAGCTTAGCTATGCTCCAGCTCCCTTGGCTTTTACCACCTAAAAACCTTACCTAACAACTCCACCAACTAGCTCCACCTAAGCTCCACATAAGCTAACCCTACTTCCACCTCACCTTGGCGTCAACCTAGCCTACCCACTACCTCCAAAAGACACTACAAAGTGGCGCCAAAACCACCCTAACTACCCTCCTTATTGGCGCCACTTTTTCCCTTCAAAACCCCCTTCATCTCCACCACATATCTTCCCTTAAACCCATCTCCACCATCCACCTAATCCCCCTTCTAGAAGCCTTCTTGGTGGTGCCAAAACCAAGGCATCTTTCCATGGTTGGTGCCACCTTTAGGTGGCCCTTCACCACCACAACCACCACCTTCACACCCCCCTACTTGGCGTCAACTCTTCTTAGCCCTAGGATCACCTAACCATCTCCATCTTCCCATCTTAGCCCTCCATCTCAAGAGTCACCTTAATCTCTCATCCTACCCTATAAAAAGACCACCACCCACCACCTTACAACCCATCCTTGGCTAGCAAATTTCCTCTCATAATCTACCTAAAGCCCACACCCAAGAGAGAAGAAGAAGAAGATTAAGGGGATATTCTGTCACCTTGGTGCCTTCCCCTCTTCCCTTCTCTCTTGTTCCCATGCCAGCCAAAGGAGGAGCCAGGAAAGGAAGACCTTTGGAGGTGGTCTTGAAGGTGGTCCACGCCACCTGGGAGGAGAACTTGAGGGTGGTGCATGCCCACCCTAGGAGAAAAGAATTGAGGTGGAGAGCATCCACCTTGTAGGAGCTTTCAAGGAAGGAGAAGAAGGAGACCCTCTTTTCAAGCCAAGGAGCAGCTAGGCTTGGAGCAAAAAGACTCTCTTCTTCACCAAATTCTACAAGAGGATTTGTGTTTCTTGTATTGTTTTTATATTTTCCATTTCTAGTAGAAGCATTCCTCAACTTGTCTTTGTAAAAGAACACAAATTCTACTAAATTAATTTTCCTTCTTTTTAATCACTTGTTGCAATTGTTTATTTTTGTTCTAGCACTTGTTTCACTTCCACTTCCTAATTACTCTAGGCTTCCACTTGCCTAGAGTGAGCTTAGGTAGTTGGCATATTTATCTCTTAAATTTCAGCTTAGTAATTTTAGGTGTTAGGACTTTTCCGTCACAATTCGCATTTTGCCCTCATTATTTCAAAACTGAAAAAAATTTATATATTTAAAATACCAAAAAGAAAGTTGAGATTTATTTTCCAAGCAAGAGAATTGAATTGCAAATTTTCCTCCTTCGACGACCCTAGGTACTCCCCTATCTAGGAATATAAATATAAAAGCGTATGCGAATTCGCATGTTACAATGACATTAAAAACCCTAATTACAAATCACGCGACTTTTCGCATCACTTTTTGGCACCGTTGTCGAGGAGGCACGGCTTTGCTTAATCATTTTTTCTCTTTCTTGAAGTGGATCTCATCCCCTTCTCTTTCTTCTCTATTGTGTGCAGGAACTATAGTGGGAAATCAGGAATTTGGAAGCGAAAGCTCAAAGTTCCTTTTCTTCCCATGGATTTTCAGGTTGGTTCCCTTTTATAGTTACATAGTCAATTAAAACTACTAAAAGAATATTAAACTTGGCTTTTAGGATCCCAAACATCTTAATTAAGTAGAGTGGTGTCCATTAAAATTCATTGTTTGCTTGTATGTTTCATTAAACACCACTCCAACTCAAGTGTTGGTGTTCTGATTTTCGGGCTCGGATTCTATCCGGACTTCAAAAATCAATTTCCAACACCATAGGTCTCCTAAAATTCTAAAATTTCATACAGTGATTCCAAACTAAGTTAGGAACATCTATTCCAAATTTTAAATCAGTTGGCTATGTATTTAATTTTTAAAAATTCGTGGACTGTAGAGGGGTCACACCCTCTAATCTTCCTATTTTGCTACTATCCATGAATTTTTAAAATTTTTATACTCATCTAATTTTTGTGAAATTTAGCTTTATCGAATTCTTGTGAAATTCTACATCTCACATAAAATCATCAAAAATTTATGAGGCCAATGGTGGTATGAAAAGTCTAGAATACTCAAGAGTATCATTTCTGGACTTGGACACCAGCACAAATAAAAGTTCACAACAAATATTAAACAAATTCCTAAAATCTTACAAAAATATTTTATGGAATTCTTGTTTGATTCTCTTCAAAGTAGTGGTGTTGTTTGAATTTTTTGGACCACTACTTAATATAGAAAGCTTAGAAACAACTCATTGGTAGTTAAATTTTTGTCCGAGGATTAATTGGATTAGGGTTTCTTTTTCATTTTTAGAGACAACTAACCAAAAGGAAATATATCTTCACCCATACAACTTGGTTTCCTCTTGTTTGTGGAATCTCAAACTCATTTGAAAACTTAAGAAAAAAATCCTAAAAATACACTAAGTTAAATCCAATCCTAAAAGATAGAAATACAATAATTGTGTGACAACTTGCTTTGCATTGGAACCACTTTCCAATTCCTGCACATACATAAAAAAATTCAAAGAACAGGGCAATAACCCAAATTAACGCCCTCCACATTCCATGTGCACTATAGTATCCTAGACCTAACTAAAATCCATAGCAACTTGATCCCTAAGGCTTCATCAAATTAGGCTTGCTATATAGGTCTTAAGTTTTCTCTAGTTAATACCAATTCTATCATTTATATCTGGTGTTTAGGCTGAGGGGCTATGTCAAACGACCAAGCGCGGGTTTGTACAAGTACCTGGGGTTTTTCCTGGGAAACGTTTGGGCCCAAACCTCCCCTTAAGTAACTTGGCTAGATTTGTTGATAGAACAGGTATTCACTATTGATTACTTAATTCCCACATAGACCAAGTCTTAGGTTTATTTTTAGGGAGTCACACTTAAGTTAGGTATAGCTTTGGTTGTTTGAATTGCACACTTTCTCTCATCTCTTTCTCTTCTCCTCCCATCCAATTCTTCCAAAACAGTGCATGCACGGGTGACGGTCCCAAAAACCACACCTTGAGGGACCATCTGATTTTGCCCCCCGCAGCAGAAAATCGTTGCTTTCTTCTCCCTCCTCTTCTAAGAAAATGGAAAACCCAGGAAGTTGACAAAAAAATTCTGCTTCTACTTCTAACCCATCAGTCGACCCACAAGCTGACTTCACCCTCCCACACCTCCCTAATTTGAAGCAACCAGAAATTCCAGTAGGGCCAGGTGGCCCTCCAATTCTAACTCAAAATCCAAACCCCTTTGCCTCGATGGTTGACCATTTGGTTCGACTGCAACAAAATCAAGAAGATTTGGCTAGGACTGTCACGAACGTAGCTAACTAAGGGCAAAATCCACCACCCTGCCAACAACCTGTCGTTCCTCTTAGAGATTTCTATGATCCTTCCAATTACGAGGAAAGACCTGGGGTGGTCATACCACAAGGGGATTTCGAGATGAAACTAGCCATTCTAAACCTTATCAAACATTTTCATGGTCTTCCAAGAGAGGACCCTTTTTGTCATCTCGAGGAATTAACTGTCCTCGCTCAAACCACTCGTTCCTACAATGTGCAGGAAGACATGTGGTTAATGAGACTTTTTCCTCTCTCTCTTAAAGACAAAGCTTCTCATTGGTTTAGAACGGTTGGGCGCCCTATTACCACCTGGTCCCAATTAAAAAGCACTTTTCTCAAAAAAAAATTTTCAATCGGTCGAACTAATGCATTAAGAAGATCCATAACGACCTTTCAACAGAAAATTGGTGAACCTCTCTACCAAGCTTGGGAAAGATTTCAAGAACTTCTAAGAAGTTGTCCTCACCATGAAATCCATAATGGCAGTTAGTGTAGATCTTCTATCATGGATTAGAAGATCAATTGAAACAATTTGTGGATGCCTCATGTGGGGGCAATTTCCTTAACAAAGATGCCGAAAGTGCCTATCTCCTCTTTGAAGAAATGAGTGAAAACTCATTTAATGTGACTTCAATTGACACTTTTGGTAGAGCACAAAATCCCAGACACAGAGTCTATGAAATTGACTCTAAATCCACCTCTGTTCCAGTCACTCAAGATGATCTATATATGTTAGCTCAATGACTAGACCAAATGCAAATTCACCAAAAGAAAATGGAAGAAAAGCTCACAAATAAACAAGCTCCACATGTTAACTCTCCACACACTAACCCTCCACAACTTCTCTGAAGAGAAAATCTACACAATATTGATGCCACATCTACTGAGTAGCAGTTTCCAACTGATTTCCCACAGGATTTGACTGGGAATTTTGATCAAAATATTTTTGATCCCACCATGGAAAATATTTATGCTCTCCAAGAGCAATTTAGAGACCCCTCCAACACTTTCAATCAAAATTGGAGGACTAACCCGAATCACTCCTGGAAAAACCCAAACTCAATTCCTTTTCCCAAACAAAACTATTTTGGGAATTATGGGAAACCTGTGTATCAACTTGGACCATCCTAGGAAGATATTAACATTTAGGTCATGAAAACTCTACAAGGAATGCAGAATCAAATGAGGGAAGTAACCCACCTGATTACCAACTTGCAACACCAAGTTAAGGTTACTCTTGATCATTGACCTGTTGGGAATTTACCTTCTGAACCCATGCCCAACTCGAATAATCAAAGGAATCAGTTCCAAGGTGGATATCCCAGTCAACCCATTCAACCAGCACCTCAGCATCCATCGGGTTTCAATAACAGTTAGGCTTCCCGTCCTCATCCTAGAAACAACCAGACTGCAAATGCAGTTACTTTGAGGAATGGGAAAACCACTCATAATCCCCTGTCTGTTAAAGAAACTCGTCTTAATGAAACACAGATCAACTCTTCCCCATCTTCCTCTCATATTGTTCAGGAACCAATTCATGCAAAACAGGGAAACCCTGCTCCATTTCCGCAAGCCCTCCATTCTTCAAATAAGAAAAAGAAGAAATCTGAGCCCACTGTAAAGGAATTAATGGATTTATTTGGGCAAGTTGAAATTAATATCCCTCTCCTAGATGCCATTAAATACATCCCTACCTATGCAAAATTCTTAAAAGATTTGTGTACCTCGAAAAGGCAGCCCTGAAATTTAGGAAAGGTGAACCTTCCTGAGATAGTGAGCTCAGTTGTGCAGAGTCGAATAACTCTTAAGAGAAAAGATCTCAGCACCCCCTTATTAAAGTTATCATTAATGATACTTCTTTTGATCGCACTTTGTTGGATCTCGGTGCCTCAATTAATCTTATCCCCACAATTGTTTTTGAGGAATTTAAGATCGATGAATTAAAGCCTGTTGAGGTTACTCTTCAATTAGCCGACTGATCTACAATTAAACCAAGGGGAATTGTTGATGATGTCCTTGTCTGAGTCAAAAATTGTCTATTTGTAGTAGACTTTTTAGTCCTAGACATAGAGGTACCGGAAGCACTAAAGTTTGCCCCCATCATTCTTGGAAGACCATTCTTAGCCACCGTCCATGCGAATATTGATTGTGATTCTGGAAAAATGAAGATCATGTGTGGCGGTGAATCTGTAACCCTAGACATTTTCCAAGCTTCTAGGTGGTTCCAAGAACCAGATTTCTTTGATGATTTGGATTCAAAAATAGAAAATATTGTGGAGGAAACTTTGCAGATTTCCCATTTAGGTTCCTGTTTTGCCATCAATACGGCTCCTGAACAATTCACTTCTTCTCACCCTTCCACCCTAACCACACATTCAGCTAACCCTCCAGCTGACCCTTTCACTCTCACATCACCACTAACCCACAAAGCAAAAATTCTTTCAGAGCCGGGCCCATAATTGAAATTAAAACCTTTGCTCGACTCCCTTAAATATGTCTTCCTGGGTCCAAATCAGACCCTGCCCCTGATTATAAATTCTGGACTTACCGGGACACAAGAGCACAAGCTTCTCCAAGTTTTGAGTAAATATCGAAAAACTATTGGCTGGACCCTTTCTGATCTTAAGGGTATTCATCCGTCCTATTGTACACATCATATATATTTAGAGGACGATTCTCGCCCCTCCCACCAACCACAAAGGTGCTTGAACCCTATTATGTAGGAGGTGGTAAAAAAGGAGATTATTAAGTGGCTTGACTCTAATATCATCTACCCCATTTCTGACAGCTCCTAGGTCAGTTCAACACAAGTTGTGCCCAAAAAGGCTGGATTAATAGTTCTCACTAATGATAATGGGGAGAATATAGCCACCCGAATCGCCTCTTCTTGGTGCATCTGTATTGATTACAGAAAATTAAACACCACCACCAAGAAGGACCATTCTGCTCCCCTTTATTGATCAAATCTTGGAGCGTTTAGCCCGACGGGATTTTTACTGCTTTCTGGATGGTTATTCTGACTATAATTGGGTAGTGGTTCATCCTGAGGACCAGGACAAAACAACTTTCACCTGCCCCTTCGGAACCTTTGCTTTCCAAAGGATGCCCTTCGGTCTTTGTAACGCACCTGTGACTTTTCAAAGGTGTATGCTTGCAATATTTTCAGACCTGGTGGGTGAATGCTTAGAAGTCTTTATGGATGACTTCTCTATTTTTGGAGATTCTTTTGACCATTGTCTCAAGAACCTTGAAAGAACTCTCCAAAAATGCTTAGAAGTCAATCTGGTCCTCAGTTGGGAAAAAAGTCATTTCATGGTCTAGGAAAGTATTGTCTTGGGCCATGTTATTTCAAAACAAGGAATTGCAGTAGATAAAGCAAAAATAGATACTATATCTAAGCTCCCACCACCCACTACTATCAAACAAATCAGATCCTTTTTTGGGTCATGTGGGTTTCTACTGTAGATTCATACAAAATTTTTCCCAAATCTCCAAGCCCTTAAGTCAGCTTCTCACTAAAGACCAGCCATTTGATTTTAATGATAAGTGCTTGGAGAGTTTTTTGAGGTTGAAGAAGGAGGTTACTGAGGCACCAATTTTACAGGGACCTGATTGGAATAGTCTCTTTGAATTAATGACAGATGCCTCAGATTTTATTATAGGTGCCGTTCTAAGGCAAAGAATTAGCAAGAAGCCCGTTGTGATCTATCATGCTAGCAAAACTCTTGATGATGCACAACGGAATTACACGGTTACTAAAAAGGAACTTCTTGCCATTGTATTTGCCTTAGAAAAATTTAGATCTTATCTTTTGGGGTCACATGTCACTGTATATACCGACCACTCAGTAATTAAATATTTGCTGGCAAAGAAAGATGCGAAACCCCGCCTTATCCGTTGGATGTTGCTACTCCAGGAATTTGACCTGGAAATCAAGGATAAGGCGGGATCACATAATGTAGTGGCCGACCATCTCTTTCATCTTATGACGAATGACATAATGACCCCACCTGATCAGTTCCCCGATGAAAACATTTTAGCTGCTACTATCCTCCCGTGGTTTGTGCCCATCGCAAATTATTTAGCAACAGAACGAATCCCCGCTGATTTGCCAAAATCAAAACAGGATAAGTTCTTTGCTAATATTAAATACTATTTTTGCGAGGAGCCCGACCTTTTCAGCATTTGTGCTGATCAGGTCATTCAACGATGTGTACCTAATTCTGAAATCCATGATATTTTGACACATTGTCACTCAATGGCCTATGGCGGACATTTTTTGAGCAAGAAAACTGTAGCTAAAATCCTAAATGTGGGATTCTATTGGCCCAGCTTGCATAAAGATGCTCATAACTTTGTTTAGTCCTGTGTGCATTGCCAGAGCATCGACAACATGACTTGGAAGGATATGATGCCCCTCAATCCTATTTTAGAGGTTGAAATTTTTGATGTTTGGGGCATCGACTTCATGGGACCATTCAACAACTCTGGTGGGCATTTATATATACTAGTCGCAGTCGACTATGTTTCCAAGTGGATAGAAGTAATACCCACCCACACTAGTGATCACCGTGTGGTTGTCGAATTTCTTAAGAAAAATATTTTCTCAAGATTCGGCATACCGAAAGCCATTATCAGTGACGGAGGTTCACATTTCACTCACTCACAATTCTGTCACCTTCTTTCTAAATATGGGGTTAATCATAAAATTTCCACACCTTATCACCCCTAAAGAAATGGCTAGGTAGAAGTTTCTAATTGGGAAATTAAAAATGTTTTACAAACGACGATTAGGCCCGACTATAAAGATTGGTCCACCAAATTGGACGACGCTTTATGGGCCTACCGTACCACTTCTAAAACTCCACTCAACATGTCTCCCTTCCATCTAATTTTTGGGATGGCATGCGATCTCCCGGTAGAACTAGAACATAGGGCTTTTTGGGCAATAAAACAACTAAACATGGATTTATCTGACGCAAGTATCCATAGAAAATTACAATTAACTAAATTGGAAGAATTACGTAATTTTTCCTATGAAAATGCGAGGATTTATAATGACCTAACAAAGAAATTTCATGATAAATACATTGTTCAGAAACACTTTGACATTAATCAACATGTTTGGCTTTTTGATGCTCGATTATGTCATCTTCTTGTCAAATTAAAATCTAAATGGATCGACCCCTTTATTGTCCATAAAACTTATCCATACGGCACTGTTGATCTATTTGATCCTAAAACTAATATGACATTTCAAGTCAACGGCCAACGTTTAAAGCCCTATTTTGATCATACGCCGAATCTTCTGTCTAAATCTTTCAATTTCACTGAGCCAGCCACCTTTGATCACTAGTGCAAACTACACCCAGCTGAATGGCATAAAAGATAGCACTGGATGGGAGGTAACGCATCATTTTTCCTGCTTTACTTTGTTCTTCTGGTTTTGACCATCCTAAACCCAACCGTTCTTCATTTAAGGTGATCCCTTTCTCCTCCTAATGCATGAGGACATTACATATCTTAAGCATAGGGGTTATTTTTAAAATTTGACGATCAATTTTGGATTTTCAAAACCTAAAAATATGCATTTTTCTTTAGTTATTTTACTTTCCTACTTGCATACCTAAAAAAATAAAAATTTTAAAAACTTTTTGAGGAAAAATTTTGAAATTGGGACTAAGGTCGAAAAATTCACTTTTTGGTACAATGGGATTTAATCTTTAACAAACTAGGAATGATGATACGGATCTGATCATTAAAATTTCAGGGTCTATTTTTAGACTATATCAAATTCCTTCTCTAAAATTCCACTTGAACTCATGATAGTTCAGGTGACTTGATCCTTTTTTGTAATATGGAAAGTATTTGACTTAGTTTCTAATTCAAAAACTTGCATTTCTTATGGAACTTCCTGTGTCAAATTTCACACACAGGCCGACACTTAAAAACTAAAAATTAGAAAACTCCCTTGTTTGGACTTAGTAAAAGTCTGAAGCAGATCATTGGTTTGAGTTCCCACCGCCGAGAAGGAGGAAAATGCCTCCTTTGAGGATGCGATGTCAACATGTTACCACCTCGGCGTTGCTCCATATCTATATTTCATATCTTTAGACGGAGCATTAAAGCGCATTTTAGCCGCTCAAGTGTCTTGGACGGTGCTCTACCTATAATGTCGGAGCAAGAGCTTAAGTTTGCTTGGAGCGTCCCTTTACACCGCATTGTGTTTTGGGGTTGTGAGCTCCTGGGTGGTGTCATGGACAGTGCTATCCCGAAGTACTGGTGCCAGAACCCCCTTGAGGATTGGTAACGGGAATGATGATCCTGACACATCTATTGTAAGACTAAGCTAAAAATAAGCATGGGGGAGAGAAGAAAAAAAGGTTTCAAACCAAAAACACGCCCCTATAAATGTTGGATTTTTACAAGCATGGACACAAAGTTTTAAAGGATTTTGCAAGTTGTGAATCAGATTCAAGAGACAGAAAAATCCCAAAACAAAAATTTCAAGTCATCTGTATTAACAAAGGGTTAATTGGTGAATTTTCTGGACAATATATTGATCCTGTTTTGTCTAAGTTTTGGATCCAAATACAAATCTCGATGTTTATCCTTAACAAATCTCGTGCCTCCTGTGTTTAGATCAACCAAGGTCCCTTAATTGTTTTCTCCTCAAAAGTCAAAAAAATTAGATTTCCCAAAAATTTCAATTTGTAAAAATTAAATTTTTGCTAAGAGACTAGCAAAAGATAAGTATGGGGGTGTGATAAATGCTAGTTAATCGTCATTTTTATGCATTAAAACAAACCTAGCTCTTAGGATTTTGCTCCGCAAACGGGTTTTTGGGCTGCATTTAGGCATTAACTAGGTTAGGCATGCATTGCATTTTTTCTTGTTGTTTTGATGTGTTTTTGTGAGTGTTAAGGATGAAGAGATATACATATCCCTAAAACCCTAGCACTCAAGAAGGCAATTGGTGAAGGAGGAGCTCAGACTAGCTAGAACTCAGCTTGATCCAGCTCACCACAGCTAGAACATAGCTCACTTGGACTATGGTTAACTCATCGTAACTCCATTCAGCTAATCTCAGCTAAATGGCAGCTCAAGAGAGCTCATCTTAGCTCACCCTAGCTCAAGTTAGCTCAACTTAGTTGAGTCTAGCTCATCTCAACTCCCACTAGTCCACAAGGAGCTCTAGCTTGCTCAACTGAGTTGACTGGAGTTCACCCCAACTCAGATCTAGCTACATCTAGCTCCAC
This sequence comes from Thalassia testudinum, assembly GCA_037157565.1. NCBI lineage: Eukaryota > Viridiplantae > Streptophyta > Magnoliopsida > Alismatales > Hydrocharitaceae > Thalassia > Thalassia testudinum. The sequence goes on from JAZHRO010000062.1 coordinate 49,366,671, forward strand.
TCAACTCCAGCCAGCTGAAGAAGAATTCATCCCAGCTCAGGAAGCTCAAGTCCAGCTCCCGGGGACTCAGCTTAGCTCAACTTGGTTGAGCTAAGCTACCTTAGCTATCTCAACCAGCTCAATCCTCCCCAGGAGCACCAGACCCAGCTCACCTCAGCTCCATTAAACAGAAGCCAGCTCACTTTAGCTTGGCTTAGTAGCTAGCAAAGAACTAGCAAGCTAAGCCAGCTAGAGTAGCCCCATGTTGACCTCTTCAGTAGCTGCCAGCTCTACTTCAGCTCCAGATTCTTCAAATCCAGCTCCTCCCTTCAAACCCTAGCTCCAACACCTCCTCCTCTACTCCACTATGAGCTAAGCTAGCTTAGCTTAGCTTAGCTTAGCTATGCTCCAGCTCCCTTGGCTTTTACCACCTAAAAGCCCTACCTAATAACTCCACCAACTAGCTCCACCTAAGCTCCACATAAGCTAACCCTACTTCCACCTCACCTTGGCACCAACCTAGCCTACCCACTACCTCCAAAAGACACTACAAAGTTGCTCCAAAACCACCCTAACTACCCTCCTTATTGGTGCCACTTTTTCCCTCCAAAACCCCCTTCATCTCCACCACATATCTTCCCTTAAACCCATCTCCACCATCCACCTAATCCCCCTTCTAGAAGCCTTCTTGGTGGTGCCAAAACCAAGGCATCTTTCCATGGTTGGCACCACCTTTAGGTGGTCCTTCACCACCATAACCACCACGTTCACACCCCCTACTTGGCGTCAACTCTTCTTAGCCCTAGGATCGCCTAACCACCTCCATCTTCCCATCTTAGCCCTCCATCTCAAGAGTCTCCTTAACCCCTCATCCTACCCTATAAAAAGACCACCACCCACCACCTTACAACCCATCCTTGGCTAGCAAATTTCCTCTCATAATCTACCTAAAGCCCACGCCCAAGAGAGAAGAAGAAGAAGATTAAGGGGATATTTTGTCCCCTTGGTGCCTTCCCCTCTTCCCTTCTCTCTTGTGCCCATGCTAGCCAAAGGAGGAGACAGGCAAGGAAGACCTTTGGAGGAGGTCTTGAAGGTGGTCCACACCATATGGGAGGGGAACTTGAGGGTGGTGCACGCCCACCCTAGGAGGAAAGACTTGAGGTGGAGAGCATCCACCTTGGAGGAGCTTTCAAGGAAGGAGAAGAAGGAGACCCTCTTTTCAAGCCAAGGAGCAACTAGGCTTGGAGCAAGAAGACTCCCTTCTTCACCAAATTCTACAAGAGGATTTGTGTTTATTCTATTATTTTTATATTTTCCATTTCTAGTAGAAGCGTTCCTCTACTTGTCTTTGTAAGAGAACATAAATTCTGCTAAATTAATTTGCCTTCTTTTTAATTACTTGTTGCAATTGTTTATTTTTGTTCTTGCACTTGTTTCACTTCCACTTCCTAATTACTCTAGGACTCCACTTGCCTAGAGTGAGCTTAGGTAGTGGACATATTTATCTCTTAAGTTTCAGCTTAGTAATTTTAGGTGTTAGTACTTTTCCGTCATAATTCTCATTTTGCCCTAATTATTTCAAAATTGAAAAAAAATTATATATTTAAAATATGAAAAAGAAAGTTGAGATTTATTTTCCAAGCAAGAGAATTGAATTGCAAATTTGCCTGCTTGGACAACCCTAAATACTCCCCTATCTAGGAATATAAATTTAAAAGCATATGCGAATTCACGTGTTACAATGACATTAAAAACCCTAATTACAAATCAAGCGACTTTTCGCATCAGCTACCTCGAAGCACCAGCACCAATGCCTCTCAATGGTTGGTAACAGGAATGATGATCCTAACACATCTGTATTAGGAATGATCCGAAGCTAGTCATGGGGGAGCAAAAAAACAAAAATAGTCAGAAAAAGAAGAAAAAGTTCTAGAAAAACACGACCATATAAACATGTTATCCCAAAAATGTTGGCCAATCACAAGCACTGACACTTGATTCTTCATGGTTATACAAGTTACGAATTAGGTTCATGAGCCAAGGAGGTCTTGACAGTGAAAATAGTTTCAGGTTATTTGAATTAGAAAAGGATTAATTAGTGAATTCTTGAAGGATACATTGGTCCTGATTAATCTAACCCTTAGATCGAAGGACAAGTCCTGACATTTTACCTTTAACAAATCCTGTACCTTTCTTCTTTTTCAATCAACCAAAGTCCTGTAAAAATAATTCTCCTCAAAAACAAAAAAAATTAGTTTTCTCTAATACCATTTTGAAAAATAATTTTTGTTAAGGGACTAGCAAAAAGATAGGCATGGGGTGTGATAAACACTAATTTATCATCATTCTTAACTTAAAAATCATATCTAGGTCCTAGGTTTTCCAATGTATATTATAGTATTGGGTTGCATTTAGGCATTCTATAGTTAAGGTATAAATTGCATTATTTTCCCTTAGCTTTTTCTTTTACATACTTCATTTCATTGTCAGGAATGATTGCACTATAAAAACCACTTAAACCCTAACAATGTGAAAGGAAGAAACCAAGAAGAAGAAAGTAGAACTTGATTTCAATTGGATCCCCACTCAATCTAGCTTACCTCAGTTGGATCCTAGTTCATTCCAACTCATCTCAGTTGGATCTAGCTCATTCTCAACTCCACCCAGCTCGTGATAGCTCAACTCAGCTTAGCTTCGCTACTAGAGTTCAACTAGCTAGGCTAAGTCAGCTGAAGAGTCATTAATAAGCTCAAGTCAACTCATCTCTAGCTCATGAAGACTCAACTCAGCTCAACTGAGTTGAGCTTAGGTCTGAGACCTAAGCTAGCTAGCTCAACTAGCTCAGCTAGCATGAGATTTTATACATGAAAAGGATTAAGTTAAAAACTCGTTGTTGTAGTTGCGTAAAAATCCGCTATCAAATAAATTTTACTGAAACTTAAAGTGAGTCCTAGGTCAAACATGAAGTGGCTATGTTTGATTAAAATTCATATTTAGATATTATTGTCACAAAGCAGATTAGTTGGTCAAAATAAATTTACACGAGCTATTCTACTTAAAGAATAAATAATAGAAAAGTGAGAAAGAATAATACACAGAGAGATAGAGAGAGAGTGAACAAATATTTCATAGATCCATGTTCATTACAATTACTTGCAAAATTAAAACTATAGTAGAAGGCAGTAAAAAGATAGGGATGAGAAAAATCCTCTTCGACGGTCGCTTGGAGGATGACCCATGCTGTTGGCCCTCGAAAGACGAAAATGAGATGCTGGAAGAAGGTGGACGAAGTCAGAAGACAGGGATGAGACATAGGACTTTGCCAGCATGGGATCCGATTCCCGAAGGGTGGCGAGAGGACAACCATGGGTGCTCCACGAAGGGGATCATAAAATGGACAAAAAATCTTTTTTTACTGTAGTGGAGCATCCTGGGTTTGGGACTAGCTCTTAGAGCTTTGAAGGGTTGAAAGGAACAGAATGGATTGGAAAGAATGAGGGGTGCAGTGTTCCTTTTATGGGTGAGGAGAAAAAGGTATAAAGGTCATTTCAAAGGCTTTCAAATGAATGCAAGGCCTTTAGTGACGCTTGCGTATGTTACTGAAGGTAAAGGTGGCCGTTGGCACACGTGCAATCTCATCCCTTCAATCTTGATCGGACGCTCCATGATCAACCGTGTCTCCAAGCATTTCACCTTTAGTCGTTGGCGCCTCACGCGACGACATGGATGAATCAAGACCATCTGATGAGCATCGAACAACTGAGATCGCGCATCAGATGTGCATCACAAATTGTACCCTTCACGTCTAACTGCTTGTCATCACACAGGTGAGAAGTCTAGGCAACTCTGCGCACCACATCACTGCCTCAATTGTCGCTCTATGAAGATCATGCGATCAAATTTCACCATGCTCCTCTTCAGTAGATTAGAAAGGTGCACGAGGATTCAAACCTGTGCCTCTCCTTACTAATAGGGCATTCTCCCAACATGCTGCTATTTTTCGAACTAGATAGGAGTTTTTAAGTCTCATTGTAGCAAAGCCTCCTAAATAGCTCGATCAACAGATAAAATTTATAACTCGAAATCTAAATTGAAGTCCAAGGTTGAACACAAGGAGCAAATATGGAATTCACATGCTAATCTTTAATTTGAAGTAAATGAGCATAATAAATGGATCAAAATATAGATTTTCAATGAATAATAACCCGTCACATTAAATATTTAATGAAGATCAATGTATCTGGAGACAAAAAGTAAAGAGAAGCATAAAAAATGGTGATTTTGATCACCAAATAAGTCCTCTAAGCATGCATCACAAATATCTCAATTACATCAAATAAATGAATAGTGGCTCGAACCACTTAAGGTTTAATTACAAGCAAACAAATGTTTCTACAGTACTGCTCTCAAAGCCACATCAGACATCGGAATATTCCACCAGATGAGTTAAACATCTCCCTGTTATAGTGCCAAGGCTTCTTTATTTCTTCTCTCTTTCTTCTTCTGCTTTCCTTTCTCTTCTTGCCTTCAGCTTCTTCTCGAGCCTTCTCCTTATTCTTTGTTTAAGGCTTTCCTCTTTCCTTCTGCATGAGACTTCCTTTTCTTCTCTTCAGCCTCTTCCCTTCTCAGGGCCTTCCTTCCTTCATGCAGAGGCTAAGTATTGGCCTCTCTTCTTCAAAGCACAAGGGTAGACCAAGCTTTAGAAAGCAAAACCTCCCCCCCACTCTCACAATTCCTCCTCCTCTTCTCTCAGATAATCAGGCAACCAATCAGGTAATCGAGGATCCAGATTAAGCATATCGGGTCCAGGCTTATGTTCATGGTGTCGCAAGTGAGGAGTGAGGCATAGGTGGATAGCAGGTTTGCAGGTAATGGGGACCAACCCCCATGTTCTTTGGTGAGAAGGATAGAACACAAAAATGTAATAAGCTCATTCAAGCTCTCTTCTATGCCCGATGTGGCACTATCAAAGCCTGCTCATTTCACGTGAATGCAGTAGCTGAAGGTTGATCTATTTGAAGGTGCTTGCTACTACTGGGGAGCCAATTGGAGATGCGGATGGTGTCGTGAAGTGAAACTACATCTCTTGATGCTGGAGGCAGATGGTTTAGTAGCTAGAGGATTGCAAACGAAGGAGAAGATTGAGGCGGTGGTGGAGCACGATGGTGAGAACCTGAAACACTGAATAAGGCCTCATGGCCACATTAGGATACCTTAGGAGCTTCGCCAAGTGTTGACAGATGTGATGGTGGTGTTTGCATGGAGGATGGTGGCATGTAAAGGGTGGACAGTGATGGAGATGAAGGTGAGAAGGTGGATTATTTGGTTGTGGTCGTGAGTGGGCGATTGATGGAATTAGGAGAGGACTTTTGAAGGTAGAAAAATAGCATGGGTTGTGAGGGTGTTGGCAAGGCATGTGGTGCGGTGGAGCGATGGGGAAGCCTCGCCAGAGGTGCGGTCAGAGATGGAGAAGATGACGACGAATGGTGGCGGTGCAGGTCGAACAGGGTGATAAATGAGAGGGAAGAGTAGAGGAGAAGAGGAACCTAACTACACTAACCTAATTGGACGAAAGGGGAGAAAGTCCTTGCCGGTGGTACATCGGACTTGGAGAAGACGAAATCTCCGGGGGGAGAAGCAGCGATGATGAGGGGGCTTAGGCGACGCTCGCTGGTATTACGACATGCGGAGGAACGAGAAGAAGGAGGAATTGCCGCCTATTGTATTTGGCAAACGGTGAAGAGGTCAGATAGAGGGAGTCACCGGAGTTGGTGGAGACAGAGGTTAAGGAGAAGGGAAGTAGAGTCTGGCCTCCAAACCAAGCTAAGTTGAGAAGGTTTGCCTTGAGGGTGTTTTTATAGGCCTTAGGGGATGCTCCCATGCAAGGAAAGAAACTTTTCAAGCTTCGGCTACTTTGCACACAAGGGATATCCACATCTCCCATGCGTTCGCATGGGAGATTGGGAAGGCAATAGGATTCATGGCTAGTCTCAATTAGAGGAGAATTCCTTAAGGAATCTCTTTTTCAATTTTGGGATTGATTGAGTAAGAATTGAGTGAGAAAATCTTGCTCAAATCTCAATGGTGAGCTACAGCTTACTCCTAATGGAGGCAAGGGCCTCCTTGTGAAGGTGATGACAAACCTAGGGTGGTCTTTGCAATAGATTTCGAAAGCTGAGAGGCTATGTGAGAGAAAAAGAATCAAACTAGATTGAAATGCAAACTAGGTCAAGATGATCTCTGATTGGGCCCAAATTTTGCTAGAAACCTAATTTGGACCCAAGAAATTTGATGGTGAAGTCATATTTTTTTTTTGACCAAGTTTGACTAGGTAATTTACATAGAAACCCAAATTAGGGCAACTTTGCATCTAAGACTCTATTTTATGTCAAAATGGGTTCCAATGGTCAAATCAAGGATACCAAACCTTATAGAATATTTTTATATGACTTTTAGAAGTTTTAGGTGAATTTTATCCTGATTAGAACCTCTATTATTTAAGTGGATCTAAAATTAGGGTTTCAGATGTCCATTAATTCCTGAAATGCGTGAAAACTCGTTTCTTTCTGCATGAACCCTCTTGTTAGTCATTATTGATCTTTTAGCCTTCATTTAACCCCTAGGAAACCCCGTGATTAATCTACATTTAGGATATGATGTTAAAATTGCATATTTACCTCTGATTTAATGTATTTCTCTCAAAAAGAATATGCAATGAATTACGACTCTCCGGCAGTTATGTAGAAGCATTTGTCTTTTGATTATGACTAATTAAAGTTAGTTATGGCTAATGATGACGTTATCATCAGCTACGAGTATGGATGGCCACGCTTCTTGATTTCTTATCACGTGCTCTCAGCCATTGGATCTTGATCCAACAGTTAAGATCGCATCTTGACATCCCCTTTATAAAGTGTGAGCGTGCAGTGAGGAGTCTTCTCAACCATTAGATGGTGATCCAATGGCTAAGATTGCATAATTGATTTGCCCTTTAGGCTGAGGAAGGAAGCAGCAGTGGCTTTGGGTGCCTAGATGATGCCACGTGGCATCATCTAGACCGTCCATCTTTTAATGCTCGTAGGTGGTGCCACGGATGGTGGATTGAATCGATTTTGGCACCATTAGGCTATGATCGTTGATTCAAATCCATCCGAGTGGTTATATTCTTCATTTGAGGTCTAGATTTGCACCACCTTGCCCTATTGCCTTTGATTTTCCTTGAACTGCATAAGATGCTATGGAAGTCCAATCAAGGCAATTTCGAAGGTGCTAGACTCTGAACATCGTCCTGATCAGATCTGAATGGTTGGATCTTCAATTCGAGACCCAAAATCAAATCATCCTATCCCTAGACATTGAAAGATGCAAATTATCATAGAATTTACGACATTTAATCTAAATGCATGATGATGCATGCTATAGAATATTTATAGTGCTTGATGCAATTATAAGCCTAGGAATACACATAAATAGACATTTTATGTGAAATAGATGTATCTACATCATCAGGCAAACCAACTCTAGCTCACCTTAGCTCCAAACAATTTGAGTCCAGCTCAACTCAGCACAGCCTACTTAGCCTAGCTACTAGCAAAAAACTAGTTAGTTAAGTTAGTAGCTTAGTTCACAAGAAGACCTCTTTCAACTACAGTTCAACTCCATGATGCTCAGGACAACTCCTACTCAACCCTAACTGCTACATCTACTACTTAGCTAGCTACCCTACTACCCTAACTCCACTTCATGGTCGACCACCTCTCCTAAAAACCACCAAAAATCCACCACCTTCCTACATATTTTGGCACCAAAAACTATAACCACCAAACCTCCTTCACACCCCTCAATACTGGCACCAACTATGGCACCTCTTGAACCCTCAACCACCACCAAAAAGTGGCACCAATACCTCCTTCGATCCCTACCCAACACCTTAACACAGCCATCATCCACACCCTCCAACTTGGTGCCAAGATGGACCCTTCTAGAAGCCCCTAAGATGGTGCCAAATTGATCATGCCCTTCCACCATGGATGACCACCAAAGGGTGGTCTCAACCCTTAACTAACCCTCCTTACACCCCATCACTTGGACCCAAAAATTCTTAACTTTAGATCCCATAGTGACCCTCCTAAATCCCATCCTAATCCTCCATTATATCTACGCAAGTCCCCTTTAGTATACCCTATAAATGCACTCCTACTTTACCATAACAAGCCATCCTTGGTTAGCTATAAATTTAGCTATATCCACCTCCATTAACGTCCAAGGAAGGAGGAAGGGTGAAGGTGATTAGGAAGACTCCTTTGTCTTCCTAGTGCCATCTTCTTCTTCCCTCTTCCTTAGTCCAAAACCAAGGAGCAATTATCATTGGAGGATGGCCAGGAAAAGGAGAAAAAGAAGGGTGGTGGATGTCCACCCTTGAAGAGAAGGAGCATCATCAAGAAGGCTAGGAGGAAGTTCCCTTCAAGTCAGGAGCACATTAGGGCTTGGAACAGGAATCAACTCCAACTTCCTCTTCACAAGAGCTTTCTATCTTCTTGTATTTTATTTTGTAGTAGCAACCATTCCCTTACTTGAGGATTACTTGTGTGGTATCATTCACACAAGTGAGCTCTTCAAGTAGTTTTTGTAGACACTACATGCCAAACCATATAAAAGTTCTTGCCTTCAATTCTGGTGCTTAACTCATTTCAAGTAAATTCTAGTTGTTATTGCACCCACTTCACCTCTCTAATTACCTTAGGCATGCTTTCCTAAGGTGAACTTAGAGAGGTAGGTTTCATTTTTTTCACTTAGGCGTATTTGTTTTCATATCTTCGTTGCCCGATTACTTTCAAAACTCTAAAAAAATTACAATTTCACAAAATCCAAAAAGAAGAGGATTTGAGTTGGCTAGAGAAAGAAAATCAAATTATTAACTAAAATTGCCTCCTTGGACAACCCTACGTACTTCACCCTATCTAGGTTACAAATTTAAAAGTTGGTTGGATTTTATGGGTCCAACGACTCTAATTTGCATCTTTAACAAATCGCGTATTTTCTACACCAATGTGCCCAGGCCTCGTGAAACTTTTGACCCTGCTACTAGGTGAAAATCATGATGGACTGCCTCATCTCATTTATTTGACTGATCGAGAAGAACTTTGGAAGGAATTCTCTACATAATTCCTCCCAGGTTACTATAGGCCTGCCAATGGTCTTGAACCAATAAGATGCCTTATCCCTCAATGAGAAAGGGAAAAGCTTCATGAAAACAATCCCAATATCAACATTCCTAGGTTGAACTGTTTCCACAATCCATCCTAGGTCTTCATTCATGTTCCCACGAAAGTGAATCTAAATCAGACTTATCACATTAGACTTCAACTCGAATGCGTCTCCACCTACAGGCATCCTGACTTGAGGTTGGACATTAGGTGCAGTCGAATCATAGAAATTCCATAGTTGTTCTCTGCATGAGGGATGTTACATTCTATCCAAGGTGTTGAGGATGGCCTCGAAATGTACACAATTCTGTCAATCTGAAGTGGCCATTCTACCCTCAACCTTACCATAATGTCGTCATCGTTCCCTGCAAGGGTAGGAAGAGGAGGATCTTGCCTAGCCATTACGGATGAGGAAGAAGGAAGAGAAGAAGAGGTAGGAGAGGGAGGAGTAGGCAGAAAGAGTTGCTTACGAGTGGTAGGTAGTTGCCTTGGGGTAGGTTCCCAAGGACCAACTAACTCAGGTCTAAGTGACCTTCTATCATGCATACACCAACAATAAGGGCTGGTGACTCAAACTATAGGTTGAACCTAAGATAGTTGCCTAGGTTGATGATGATTTAACTCTTGACTAGGTAGGTGAGGATAACAATCCCACCTATTAGGCAACTTCTAAATAGTTTCAATTAGGTCTAATGTGTGGTTCTATAAAAGATATAAACCCTAAAGTGTAAACCTACGGTTTATGTTTGCTACTCAATTCAAGCCAACATACCCTGATCTTGGTTTAAAATACTCTCCAAAACCAAAATAGTATCAGATCAGAATGAAAATTGATAGGCAACTTTTGTTGGATTTAAAATCCAATTTATGGACTTGTATATGTAAACATATATGAATATAATCAAATAGCAATGTGTATTATGATTGTCATCTTAATGCACATTTTTAAAGTGATCAATTGAGGTTATTATTTGGTATGTGCAAAAAATGCATAAAGTTAGTGTGGCCTTGTTAAACTATAAGTGCAAAACCCTATTTGTGAATTATGTTTCCTTGATGGGTGGATACGTAATTCACCAAGAGCAAGTAGTCACACTAATTGCTGACTTAAGTCAAGGGTTATGGTCTCCAAGGGAGACTCCACTAATCCCTAGAGTCAAACCCATCATGACCCTAGAGAAAGAGAGAAAGGGAAGCAACAAAGAGAGAAGAGCACTTTTCTTACACATCTCTTGATCAAGTTATAAGTGGAGGAATCTCTTGGAAGTTCCATTTAGCAGTCCCCATTCCTTTCCTTTGAGATGACTCCAAGTAAATATTTATACTACAAATAGAAATTTGTACTTAGGTGAATCTAAAGATGAGTTTAAGATGATGTTAGAGATCCACATATTTGATTCTTCTCTCTTGCAATATGTTGGTAATGTGCTTGTTGAGAATACATAAAATGCATAAAGTTAGTGTGGCCTTGTTAAACTATAAGTGCAAAACCCTATTTGTGAATTATGTTTCCTTGATGGGTGGACACGTAATTCACCAAGAGCAATTAGTCACACTAATTGCTGACTTAAGTCAAGGGTTATGGTCCCCAAGGGAGACTCCACTAATCCCTAGAGTCAAACCCATCATGACCCTAGAGAAAGAGAGAAAGGGCAGCAACAAAGAGAGAAGAGCACTTTTCTTACACATCTCTTGATCAAGTTATAAGTGGAGGAATCTCTTGGAAGTTCCATTTAGTAGTCCCCATTCCTTTCCTTTGAGATGACTCCAAGTAAATATTTATACTACAAATAGAAATTTGTACTTAGGTGAATCTATAGATGAGTTTAAGATGATGTTAGAGATCCACATATTTGATTCTTCTCTCTTGCAATATGTTGGTAATGTGCTTGTTGAGAATACATCTATTAGCAACATCTAGGATTAACACAAAATTAGATCAGGATAGATGCTTCATCTTATTGAAAACCCCAAATTGAATTTCGTAATTGACACAAGTACCAATACTCATCACAAGTACTGATACATGTGTGCTACAGTTTTGGCTCCGAAACTCATGATCCTTAAAACATAGCTTACTAGTACTGGTACTCATAAGGAGTACTAGTCCATGTGAGCCATAGATCAAGTTTCAGGTTCATAAGGCCCAAACTCTATGATTTGTGCATACCGGTACTCATCACGAGTATCGGTAAGGTTCTGGGTCTAAATTGACAAAGATTTGTAACTCACTAGTACCAATACTAATCTTTAGTATCGATACATGTTGGCTGATGAGCCCATATTTGTTTGCTAAATATGTGTTTTAATGCCTAGACATTAAGTTAATATGTACATTTATATAGCATACATTAATATGTAAATAGGATAATATAAAATTACCTATTTCATGCATTACATGCATTGATAATATCATTTAGATTTTATTTAGAATATCATGCATTGAAATAGGTTGCATTACATATAGTACATAGAAGTTAAGGTCTTACATATAAATAACCTAATAATCATTTTATTTTTTATTTTCTTCTTCTCTACAGCAATGGACTCCCAGTACTAAATGCGCACCTTAATGGCTGAGGAGAGTGGATCCTGCACGTCTTCATCGCTTCCTCTTCTCTATGTTGCTCCCTCTTCTTCATGTTCTTACAACCATAAAAGAAGACTCTAGCCACACCATCACTGACAGGCCATCACCCTCGATCCAGTACTATGCAGAGAGTCAAGCTCTCCTCCATTCCACCACTACCAGCCTCAACCGCCAGCATGAGTCCACACCACTGCAGGCAAGCAGAGAGACAGACTACTGCGCCACCATTGGCTTGTGCAGATAGTTGTGAGCACCTTAGTGTGCACTACCACCATCACCAACACCTGCAACCACCAACATAACCACACGCCAGCAACCATTTGATGAGTCGATTCTTCGCTTTTAAAGTCATTTGTTACATAAAATGATGTGTCATTTGTAGTTCTATGTGGTGGAAAAATCGACTAATCAATAATTTAAATAACCACTTGCAGAAGAGCAGGTCGTGTCCACAGGGAGGCAATGACGTATTTAAACTCGCACTGGTTAAAAATGTATGTTCACAGCTAGTTTTGACAAGAATCGAGCCAAATCTACCTTCAGATTAAGAAAGCATCAAGAGAACATGCTGAAATGGAAATTTTGAATAACTAACGGATATTTTTTTGCAATGCAGCTTTAATAAAATATTAATAAAAGATGACAATGGCATCGAATGTAAATATTAATAGGGCTGGTACTGTAGCAAAATAGGGGATCTTCTTCCCCTTGTCTGTGCACGAGGAGGAACGGCCGGAGGTTTGAAGCTCGGAGGAATCTCTCTAGACTGAGGGCTTCGCAGCGGTGGTGACGGCGAGTTGCGAGGTGGCCGGAGCCGACCGGACGGAGCTCCGGTGAAGGTGGGTTTCGATGGCTTTTGCTGGTGGCTGCACTTGCTGGAGGAGGCATGGATGGGCGTGCGTGGGCACTGCAGGTGGTACGTAGGGGTGCTGCGAGTGGTGCGTGCAGAGGTTGCTGTTGCAGGCAATGAGGCCACACGCACTGCTGGAGGCACGTTGGTCGCAGGTGCTAGAGCTGTGCGGGTGACGGAGCGCTAAAGGGGTGTGCACGCTACGGTTCTGGCGGAGTGCTGACGTGAAGGAGGTGAGGCACAGCAAGGGCATGCATGGGCGTGGAAGTGGAAACGCTGGAGGAGGTAAGGCACGTTGAGGGGAGCTGGTGGGTGCACCGGCTACGTGCGTGGCTGGAGGCGATTGTAGGGTGCGCGCATGGGCTGGTGCAAGGTGTACAAGGAAGGTGCGGGGTGCTGGTGGTTGCTGCTGCAGGCGTGCAGCAGGGCCTGTGTAGGCTGGGGATGGCGCTGGAGGATGGAAGGCTTGTGCAGCTAGAGGGATGCAGGCATGAAGTGGAGGCCGGTTGCTGTTGTATGTGGGGATGAAGCTTCAAACATCCAGGAAACTTCCCCGACGTCTTAACTGACGAGGATGTGAAATTGCAGTGGTGGTTGTTGGTGATGACAGCGAGGGTGGTGCACTCTGAGGTGCTCACGGTAATGCAGACAAGCTCCAGATGGCGGTGTGGCTTGTCACACCACATGCCCATGGTGGTGGAGGCTCGTCATCATGGTTGAGGCCAGCGGTGGTGGAATGGACGAGAGTGAACTCTCTGCATAGTGGTGGGTCGAGGGTGGTGGCCTCTCGTACAAGGCAGCCTCCCTCCTCCTTTTGTAGCCACCTGCATGGATTTGAATGGATAGGTGGGAGCAGATCCACATTCTCCGCTCGTCCTTGAATGCAGGTTTAGTGCGCCAACTGGTGGCGTTGGAGCGGCAGCTGAAGGAATTGCAACTGTTCCTGAAAGAAGAAGAATAAAAAAATAGTGATAAAATATTATGGTTATTTATATACAAACCCCCAATTTTTATGTTAACTTAAATTAATGCATGCAATGCACCTAATTGGTTAACTAATTAAATGAATGCAATTCTAAGTTAATTCTAAATGCATTTAAATATGAATGCAATGCATGAATTATGTAATTAAATTAGAAATATGAATTAATCTATTTACATCCTAATTTATGCTAAATAAATGTTAGAATTAACTTAATGTCTAGGCACTTAAATACTTAAATAGCCCAAAAATATGGGCTAATCACCATCCAAGCTCATTTAAGACATCTGGAAATATTCCAGACGTCTGACCTCCCAATAGCCACCTGTTCATCTTCTTCCTCTTTGCGTTCTCTGTTTCCTTTCCACTGAAAAGAACCCATCACCACCAGCGGCTTCCTCCTTTCCACGCACGATGCCCGCCACTACCATCCTTCCATGTGCACCAATAGTGCCCCTTCGTGTGCAAAAGCACACCACATGCAGCCTGCACACCTACCCCTTTCACTTCCTCACATGCCACCCTCTGCGCACGCACGCACAGGCGTACCCCCTCACTGCACCTCCGCCATGCCCGCAGCTGCAGCAGCACGCACAGTAGCGTGTGCCCATTTGCGTCCAGCATGTGCCCCCTTCAGCACATGCCCCTCACCTCCATTCCCAGCACGTGCCCGCATCCCCTTCAACAACACGCAACACCGTTCCCTTCACCTGCAGCCTGCGGTAGCAGCACCTACAGCTGCACTCCTCCAGCAGCTTTCGTGCGAGCGCCCACACGGCCCGCTCATGCCCTCACCGACCCCTCCATCATGCATGTGTGCTGCTGCACCTCCTCGCATGCATGCCATCGTGAGTGCCACACCAGCAGCAATAGAGAGCTGCAGCCACTGCCACCCGCCATGCTCCTCACCTCCAATCAGCCACTTCCATCCACGCCTTGCCTTGCCACCACCACCAAAAGTAGTAGCCCAGTCACAGCTACCTCCGGCGAGCTCCTCCCCTCCAGCCTTCGCCTCTCCTCCACATGCGAGCAAGGAGAATATCCTCCCCTATTTTGCTACAGTGAGGAGGCTATTACTTATTACATTTAGTGCCATTGTGAAATTTTAATACTATTTTATTGTGCTACATTGCGAAATATATCCTTCAGTTGTGAAAAATTACTATTTCAACATTAGCTCTTATTGTTTATCTAATCTGAAGGCGATTTTGACTTGATTTCATGACGAAATTAATAGTGAACATCTATTTTTGACCCTTGCAAGTTTAAATAGGCCATTGCCTCCCTTTGGACATGACCTACTCCTAATTGAGTGGTTATTTTAATTATTTTGATTAATCAATTTTCCACCACTTGGAAATACAATGACAAATTATCTTAATCATCATTTTCAAAAGTGAAAAATCGATCCATCAAATGGCACCGTTGCTAGGGAGGCAATGAGCTTGTTAAACTCGCATTTATCTATTTATTTGTTCACATTTTAGTTGAGGCATATTTTAATTTGATTATCTATTTTGTGCGAGGTACTTGTATTCTAAGACGAGTTGATGCACCAGCCTTAGCGACACTGAGGTGGATCTTGTTTCCACCGATTAGAGGATAGACCAAGCTTCGTATCTATGAGGAGGAGCTTGAACATTGGTGAACCTTGTTGTCACCAACTGGGAGGAGGTCATTCGGAGTGATCATCTTCATCTCTATTGATTTTTTTGTAGATAGAATTTAGGTTTTAGAACTTTACTTTTCTTTATCTTCCTGCACATACATTTGGTTTGAGACCCTTATTTTGGGGTACATTTTTAGGGCTTTGTTCCCCGATTTTGTTTCAGGCCCGTGTTGGGTAATATTTCGGGAGCATGTTCCCATTTCTTTAGGCTTAGGTTTTTCTTCTCTTTTGTGGATTGATTTTATTTGTGCATAAGTAAAAGAAAAAAAACAAAACAAAACAAAACATGAGCTGCCTACTAGAAGTTGCCTGCCCCTAGGATGAACCATTCAGGTGTGTATGAGCAGCCTCTAGATTTATTTTCTACATTATGTGCATTCTCGCATCGTTGATTACTAGAAGCAAGGTACGCATCCTCTTATTTTGCATTCATATCTTGATCACGCATTTGCATTTGGACTTAATTCCTAGACCACATAATTTGTCTTGAAACGATCTAACAAGTGGTCACATTAAATTTCTTAAAAGGACTAAGTAAAGGAGGAACACAATAAAACCCAGGGGGTTGATTTGAGACATTGTGTTGTGGTTCAAAATTCAAATTCAAACTTTTACAGTGAATGCACACGTGCATGACTACGCACTAAAGCACACAATTAGACACTCCTAGGTTTTGACCTTCCAAGAAAGAACTCTCCTACCATTGGATACCAAAGTGCTTGAAACTTAAGTTCAAAAGTTTTGTAACTCCAAGGACTGGGATACCCTATCACGAATTTTTGAGGATAGTTAAGAAGCACCGCAAAAGCACAACTTCAAAGGAAGGCTTAGGTCTACTTACATCCCTCGAACTTCTATCCTTGGAGTAATTTACCATTTTAATTTTAGGGCAGAGCACCTAAGTTCCAATTAGGTCTTCATTAAGGCATTTTGCAGGTCGACAATAGGTACATAATTGATTGGGCAATTTGTATTGTCACCTACAATTGGACTAAAATCTCAAAGGCCTTAATTGATTAAAGACATAAAAGTCCTTTGGAATTGTGTTTGTATTGATTGTGTATGCTTGGTAGGCGATATTTGAGGAGACAACTTGTGTTTAATTTAGAACCTAAAAGAATCCTTAGGAGAGCCAACCAAGAGAGAAGAGAGATGGCTGAGGAAGGTGAAAATAGAATTGTAGAGAACCAACAATCTTTGAGAGATTATTTTATCCCTACCAACCAACCTAGCCATACACTGAGAAGACCTGAGGGGAACAATCCATATGAAATCAAGAGTAGTACCATATCTCTGTTGCCCTCATCCTATGGTACTTCTAGAGAGGACCCCTACAGGCATTTGGAGGAATTCATCGAGGTTTGTTGCTCGGTGAGATTGTAGGGTGTTACTGATGATGCCCAAATGTGAACCCTCTTCCCTTTCTCCCTTAAGGATAAGGTGAAGCATTGGTATCACACTCTACAAGGTAGAGTGGATACTTGGGATGCCTTGAAGGGAGAGCTTTTGAAAAAATACTTCTCCATGAGCAAGACTAATCACTATAGGAGGGAAACCATAGGTTTTGCTCAACAAGATGTAGAACAATTTCATGATGCATGAGAGTGCTTCAAAGATTTGTTACGCTTATGTCCCCATCATCAAGTGCCAAGATGGTAACTTGTAGAAAGGTTCTACACTGGATTAAATGACAATCACAAGCAAATAGTAGATGGTGCCTGTGTAGGAACCTTTCTTACAAAAACTGAAGATGAGGCTTGGGATCTTTTTGAGACCTTGAGTGAGAATCCTATCCACCTAAATTCTGCCTATTTGGATAGGAAACCCACTCTTATGCAACGAAAGATTGAGGCAAATGAGACTAGGGATACCCAGAATTTAGCCTTCCAGATTCAATTGTTGAACCAAAATATGGAAAGGCTTATGTCAAACCCTATCCAACTCATGCCAAATGCCTCCGCTTCCCAAGCTTCTGAATGCTCCATTTGCCAAGACAATATGCATGCTACAGTGGATTGTCATTTGGCCTCCCAATTCCCTAACCTTGTACAGGAGAACCTGAATGCCACCCAAGGGTTCCGTCCCAGACCTTGTAATGACCCTTTTTCTAACACCTATAACAAGGGATGGAGGAACCACCCCAATTTTTCATTGAGACAGGAGAATGTCTCTAATTCAGGGAATTACAGACCCCAACCCTTTCAGACTCAACAATATAATCAACCTCCTATCCCCTCCCAACCGCCCAAGACTTCTGAGATGGATGAGCTTAAGGCTATGTTGAAGGCCATACAGGAGAATCAAAGCATGATCATCCAATCTCATGACAAGGCAATCAATGAGATGAAATCACAAATTGGACACCTTGTCGAGGCAATGAGCAAAAGGGAGACTAGGAAGCTTCCCAGTTCATCTGAGGAGAACCCTAAAGGGAAAGGGATTATCTTTAGGGAGCAAGCCAAGGCGATGACTATTCTGAGGAGTGGGAAAGAAATTTCCAAACTTGATGCTCCTATAGTCCCACCTTCTAAAAACCCATCCACTCCAACTTTCGCCCCACCAGAGAAGAGCCGCCCAACTCTTCTCCATTTGAAATCACCTCACCGGAAGAGGTTGTCCCTGTTCCCCCACTTACCCGACATGACAACCCTTCCACCCAGAGACTGAGAGTACCCTTTCCAGAGTGCTTATCTGACTTTGGGCAGACTTCTACTGGCTCATCTGAAGCCAAAGATAGTGTGAACGAAATCATGGAGACTTTCAAACAAGTGCAGATTAACTTGCCCTTGCTTGAAGCTATCAGGCATATTCCATCCTATGCCCGCTTTCTAAAGGACCTGTGCACGAAAAAGCAGCAATCGAGGAAACAGGTCCAATCAAAAGTTGTCTTGCCTGATTCTATTAGCTCAATTATACAGCATGGGACACCCCTAAAACTTAAGGACCCAAGAGCCCCATACATCTCGGTGGCCGTTGGCAACCTACATATAGATGAGGCTCTACTTGATTTGGGTGAGAGGGTAAACATCCTTTCGAGCTATGTTTATGAACAACTTGGAGGAGGCAATCTGAAGCCTTCCCCTATAATCCTCCAAGTTGTAGATCGTTCTTTGAAGACACCAAGGAGCCTGTTGGAAGATATCCTCGTGAGAGTGGAGGATTTCTTCTTCCCCGTTGACTTTCTAGTACTGGACATTGACCCTACCAACAAACCAACCAAGCCCTCAATCATCTTGGGTAGCCCTTTTCTTGTGACTTCTAATGCTTCAATTAATTGTCACATTAGGGCGTTAAAAATGGGCTTTGGGAATAGGAAAATTCGGCTTTGGAAATTAATAGTGACTAGAAAAATTAGAGAGGGAAGGCGAGCGAAGGGTGATCGACGTCGGGTGGAGGGCGGCAGTGGGGCAGAGCCATCTAGGGCTGGAGCAGAAGGTGAATGGAGGATGTGGAGATCGTGATCTTGGAGGAGAAGGGAGTGGGTCTGGCAGGAGAGGTTCTTTAGGTCGTCTGAAAATGCTTGAAGATGACTGTGGAGGAAGATGAACGGCGATGTTCTCTGCTTCAGATGCAGACAAAGAGGGCATGTGGCGGCGATTTGTAAAAACCCTCTGATATGCTTAGGATGCAGGGGTGAAGGGCACAAGCGCGAGTCGTGCCCTAGGAGGATTCCTTTGCAATCAAAGAGGGCAGTCTCGCACCCTGTTTGGAGGGTTAAGAATGAAATCCGACTGCCGCCGCCGCCAGCTTTGGGTAGGCACTCAATTGAAGTTGAGATCCCATCTTCGGAAGAGATCTCATCTGTACAGATCATGCTGAGGGGTGCACTGATTGGCAAGATCATGGCAGGCAAGCCGTTAATAGAAAAGCTTTAGAACCTGGTATGTTCCTTAGATCTCCTATCTACAGGCTGGAAGCTAGCCATGTTATCCCACTCTCGTTTCTTGGTATATGGTTTGGGCATGCTGGATGTAGAATGACTGAGATTTCGTTCAAGCTCTTTTGAAGACTTCATTGTGATTTGGATAATGGTTTCTCCATTTGATGGGGCTCTTCCTGAGCGACCTCCACAAAGAGTGAGCTCTAGGAGGATTCTTCTTGAGATCTCTGGACTGCCGCTACATTTGCGGTTAACGGGGGTTGTCTCTAAAATGCTAGCAAGTTTTGCATCCATCTGTGATGGTTCTGAAGTTTTGATTGGAGAGGGGGACATTAGATCTCTAAGAATTGAGGTGGATGTTACCAATGCTGGTTCAATTCCTGATTTGGTCACAATCAGATGTGGGGGCACTTCTTGGCTTGTTCGGCTAGCTGTACCTGGACAGATGTCTGGGCAGGTTGAAAGTGGACAAGTTAAGTCATCTGAGGAAGGACTGAAGTCTGGAGCCAACAATGAGGTGAGAAAACAGAGTGATAGATGTGGATGCACTCGTCCTGCTGATGCTCCTGAACCCAAAAAGAGGAAGGATTGTCACCTGGTCTATGCTGAGGAAGATCAGATGGAAGAGGTTGTTACAGCTGATGATTGCAGACAAGTCATGATAATCAAAGAGGATGGCTGTCTGGAGGCTGCTGAGAATTCAATGACAGATTCAGTGATGAACTGCAGTAAAGAGGTGGGCAGGACAGGAAGAGATCTGGTGTTTAAAGAGCCAGACCAGTTGTAGCTTTCTATTCCTGCTGACTTGAAGTATGGCAGTGGTTCCAACCAAAAAAGTGGTGTAGGTAGATCTCCTTACATGTCGAGAAGGAGAAGGAAGGAGACCTTGCCCCCTATTGAGGAGCAAAATATTGCTAAATCCATTATGGTTGAATATGTGGGCTATAAGGCCAACGGGAATCATTCTAATGAGGAATGAGAGTTTTGACTTGGAATGTGCGTGGGCTACGCAATAAACAGAGAAGGGCTTCATTGTGTAGATATCTCTTTGAGTGGGAGATAGACTGTGCTCTTATACAAGAGACACACTTGGAGATGGAGAATGGTCAGGAATGGGATTGTTTTAAGCAATTTGGCCATAGTGATGTTGCGGCTAAGGGTGCCTCTGGAAGGTCTAGTGGACTGGCTTTTTGGTGGAGAAAATCTTCCATTTCAGTAACTGAAATTATTCGCGATAGGTTCTTGCTTTCTTGTAGATGTCAATCTCCCCAAGGAGATATGGAATGGTATATATCGTGCATATATGGTCCTTGTGTGGCTGCAGACAGAGTTGGCTTGTGGGAGGAACTCTCTACAATGCATCAAAGAGTGCAAGAGACCCCATGGATGTTAGGGGGGGATTTCAATTGTTATCTTTCTGGTGATGATAATCTAGATGGGAGAGTGGACAGTTCTACGGTTGGGTTCCAAATGGCTGTGCAGAACATGGGATTGACTGAATATCCCATCAGTGGTGTGGAGTATACTTGGAGGAATGGCGGTGGACAGATTTCCAAATTGGATAGATTTTTTGGTAGTCCTAGTTTGTTAGAGAGATATCAATTATCATCAGTTTTGAGCCTTGATAGGCCTTTCTCTGACCACACTCCTCTGGTTTGGGACAGTGGGGTGAATGCAGACATGGGATCATACTTCAAACTCAAGAGATCTTGGTTTAGGGAAGAAGGTTTCGTGCAAATGGTTTCCCAGTGGTGGCAAAACAAGGCTGTACAAGGCACTGCTACACAATAATTGGCTGCAAAATTGGCTGGTCTACATGAAGTGCTGAAGGAATATGGGTAGGCTATGAATCTGATCAGAGATCAGAAGAGGAGGGAAGCCTTGGCAGTTATCAGGGACCTGGATCTGAAAGAGTGCAGGCTGGCTTTGAACCAACAGGAGCAGCAGCTGAGGCAGCAGATGCAAACAGCTGTAGGGGATGAAGATCTAAAAATAGAAATGGTTTGGCGTGAAAAGTCCAGACAGCTATGGCTTAAACAGGGTGATGCGAACATGAAATTTTTCCATCTTGCAGCCAGTGCTAGAAGGAGATTCAACCTTATTTCATCTATTAAAGTTGAAGAGAGAACTATTACCTCTGTTAAAGAAATCAGATCTGAAGCAAGTAAATTTTTTAAAGAAATTTCCAAGGCTGCTCCAAGAGGTTCTTGGAGGATGGCAGCAATGGACTTCCCTTGTGTTAATAATGATTAGAGAGACATGATCGTGACCCCTATATCTGAACACGAAGTGCTAAAAGCTATTAAAGAGTTAAATAATGAAGGTACTCTAGGCCCGGATGGATTTCAAGCGTTTTTCTACAGAGAGCTATGGAGTGTTGTTAAGGTGGATGTTTTAAAGGTTATTCATGAGTTTGAACTGGGCAACTCTAGATTTGAGAGGCTGAACAAATCCTATTTGTTTTTGCTTCCTAAGAAATCAAGTGAGGAGAGATTTTCTGATTACAGACCCATTGCACTATCTAATTCCATCTACCTTATTATTAGTAAGGTTATTGCTAACAGACTGCGGGAGGTTTTAAAGGACTTGATAATGCCTGTTCAGTCAGCTTTTCTTCCTGGGAGATCATTACAAGAGTCCTTCATTGTTCCGCAGGAGATCGTAATGGGTTGGCAAAGGAGAAAATCCAAGGCTTTGTTGTGGAAAGTAGATTTTTCCAAGGCCTATGATTCAGTCTCCTGGTCATACTTGTGGGAGATTCTTAGAAGGAGGAAGCTTCCACCTTTATTGATACAATGGGTGAAGAGGTGCATTACGACAGCCTCTTTTTCCCCACTGATAAATGGTAAACCGTGTCGTTCTTGGATTCAGCCTCAGTGTGGAGTAAGGCAAGGTTGCCCAATTGCCCCTCTGATTTTTAACCTTGTAGTGGATACTTTGGCTAGATTTGCCTGCAAACTAGCTGTGGATGGTTTTATAAGGGGGTATTCAATGTCTAATCATAGGGCTCTAGCCCCTATACTTCAATATGCTGATGATACTATTTTTCTTGTGGAAGGGTGGAAGAGAGAAGCGCAAGCTCTGTTACATATGGTAAAAATTTTTGGAGAGATTTCTGGTCTCAGATTGAATGGAAATAAATCCTCCCTGGTCTGCTTTGGGATGAACAGTGGGTTACAGAATGATATCTCCACCATTCTTGGTACACCTGTGGTTCCATTGCCTATTAAATATTTGGGTCTGCCTTTGAAATGTTCTAAGATGAAGAAAGCAGATTGGTCTTTCCTCTTTGAAAAGGTAGCTACGAAATTGGAGGGCTGGAGTAGTAGATACCTATCAAAAGGGGGGAGGTATATATTACTGAATTCTGTCAACACTTCGATTCCAGTATTCTTTTTCTCTGTCCTTAAAAATTCGAATTCTATTTGGAAAAAACTAGAGGTGATGTGGAAAAGATTCTTTTGGAAAGGGGCCTCTCATCAAGGGGCCTTTTTTCAACCCTTGAAGTGGGAATCAATTTGCAAACCAAAAAAGATGGGAGGTATGGGTGTTAGATCCCTTAAGGAATTCAATGAAGCTTTACTATTGAAGTGGGCTGTTCGGTTGCTGCAGGGGGAAAAAAAATCTGGACAGAAATTATCCAGGATAGTTACGGGAGTACCAACGACGAGATTTATCATCTAAACCCACGTAAACCTTCCCCCTTTTGGTCTTCTGTGGTGCGCGCCCTTAAGGATAATTGGAATTTTTTCAAATCTGTTTTAGGTGATGGGAAAAGCTTCAAGTTTTGGCTGGAAAATTGGGTACATGGAGGGACGTTTAAAGACAGGTTCCCCCTTGCTTATGCTGCGGCTGCAAATAAAAGTGCGGTGGTAGCCGATTATTGGGACGTGGATTCAGAGCAGTGGTTGTTAAATAATGGTGGGTGGAATAATCATGAAACAAGAACATGAGTAGAGAATGAACGTCTTATGCAAGAGCTTGCTGCTTTCAAACCCATGCCTCACGAATATGACACATACAAATGGGAGGGTAATTTCTCTACTGTGGCTGCTTATGACAGATTGATAATGTCCTCCAGGATGGCGGAAGATGAAGAGATGGGGAAGAAGCTATGGAAGTTAAAAATACCACTAAAGTTACAAATTTTCGTATGGCTCTGTAGAAGGGATGGATTGATTGCTGGAGATCTGAGGCACAGAAGGATGGGTACCCCTACCCAGTTTTGTCATTTATGTGGGATGCATAATGATTCTAGCGTTCATATCTTTTCTTCATGTGCGATCACTGATTATGTATGGAGGAGAGTATGTAATGAGTCTTTACCCACATGAAGGAATTTGTGGCATTGTCTTGTGGATGGGAATAAGCCTTATTTACATATGGTGGCTGTGTTATGGGCTGTATGGAGGGCTAGAAATGAGTGTGTTTTGCAAGAGACCCCAATGTATGTGGATAATATTGTAAATTTATGCTGGAGTCTCATACAGCATTGGGGTACGATCATGTAATTATTTTTTATTATCAATAATAGCTCTCCTGGTTTGCTATCGGTGATTCGATAGCATTCCTTTCTTTCTAAAAGAAAAAACAAGCTGGATTTGAGGATTGTTCCCAAGTTGAGGTGGTAGATGATCTGATTGAAGAGACAACTCCTGCAATTTTATGTGATGACCCCCTTCAGCATGTCATGCTAAATGAGCATTCCCATCTCTTGGAGGAATGTGAAGGGGATGTACTAGAACTTGAGAAATTGCTTGGAGTTTCTACTGAGTCTCTTTCCCCATAATACCTGCCTAAGGTAGATCTACTACCCGAGATGGGGACTTTTGTTATGAAACCCTCAACAATACAAGCCCTCGACCTTGAACTAAAACCCCTCCCAAACTCTTTCAAGTATGTATTCCATGGGCCAAATGATACGCTCCCTGTAATCATTTCATCTGCACTATCTGAAGTGCAAGAGGAAGCCATGCTAGACTATTAATCAAGGCACAAGGAAGCCATAGCTTAGACGATTGTTGATATTAAGGGTATAGACTCTACACTCTGCATGCATCACATTTATACTGATGATTCCATCAAACCATTTCGAGACATGCAGAGACGTCTTAACCCCAACATGAGGGTGATTGCATCGCAAAAATACACCAGCAATTGTGTCGTCTTGTGCTATTTCCTAGCATTACCAGTGCATATTAGGTACCCCTAGTCGCATTTGTAAAAATACATGCATGCATGCATTTTATTGAGAGGGGAGGAGAGTGAATAAAATGGCCTCGCAATTCACATTTTCTTCAAGTGCTGCTTTGCAAAATTCACCATCTTTTTATTTTTAATTTTACTTGACTTTGAATTCTTCCCGCTGCAGCATGGCATGGCTGGACCTTCCTCCTCGCGCCATGCTCTGCAACAGCCTCTCCCTGCCAGCCATGCACAGCCAGGGCATGGCTGTGCATGCCTTCTTCCTCTATAAAAAGAGCTCGGCTACCTTCTTTGCAAGGGGCCTGGTCCTCCATACAAAAAATCCAACAGCAGCTCTTCTTCTCCAGGCCGCCTCCTCCCTCTCTCCCTCCATACGCAGCCCCTCCTCCGCTGAGGAGACACTCTGCGGACAGGAGCACCTCACAGTGGTGCACAACCACCACTGTGAGTCCACCACCGCCCAGCTCATCAGAGAGCCGGTGGGCGTGGTGGTTCTCTCTCTGTTTCAACTTTCCAAGCCATTTCCGCCACTGGAGCAGGAGCTTTAAGCTTTGAAGCTCAAGCTCCACATAGCAGCAGCACAGCACCGCAGCTTCCCCACGTGCGCAAGCCATCGCGCAAGCCAGTAGGTCACCCTCGCCCTCCACTGTGCATGCCAGCAACTCTCTCTGCGTGCCCTGTCGCGAACCTCTCCGCGCAAGCCAGCCGGCGCACCCCATCCACGCATGCGCCAGCCAGCCGCATCGGCTCCCTACACTCACGGAATCGGGCATGCCCGGTCACGCGGCTCGGCCATGCACTGTAGCCATTGTTCACGCCAGTCAGCGGAACACTATGGCTACAATGCGGTAACCGGTAAGTTTAACCCGGCGTGCCACTACTGGCCATAGCCCGTGCATGCGTCTCGCCCCGCGTCCTGCTCCAGCGCCCGCCCGCGCATCTGCCAGCACCCGCACCCACCCGCGTATTCGCCTGCTCCCAGCGCCTGCCTTCGCCCGCTCCCTTCACCTCTCCACACAGCGCTGTGCGCTGCGGTCCTCTCTCCGCGCCCACTTCCCTCCAGCGCGCGCCTCTCTGCACGCATACGTGCCTGCGCGCGTGTGTGAAGCCATCAGACGATGCCCTGAGTGCTGCAGACGCCTTAACCACGCCAACTCCAGCTCTCTCTCTCTCTCTCTCATAGCACTCTCTCACTCTCTCTCTGCAGATACACATACACACACACTCACACTCTTGCACACACACACTCTCACCTATACATCATTATATACTTATATATATATATACGTATACATATATATATTGATATATATACATATATTTATATACATATATATATATATAAATATATATATGCTTATATCTATATATATAGTAGTATTTATATAACTAAGTATTAGTATACATACATATATATATATATACATATAGATTTACATATATACATATACTTATATACATATATATATATATATATATACATATATCTATACATATATTAGTACTTATATAACTATGTATTAGTCTATATACATACATAGATATATATATATATATCTATATACTTATATACACATATATATATATATATACACATATATATTTATATATACATATACTTATATATGTATAAATATATATATATATATATATATTCATATACATCTATATATATACCTATATAATTAAGCATAAGTATAGATATATATATATATATATATATATACATACATATATACATATCTATCTATATAACTATATATACATATATATATATATATATATATATATACATATCTATCTACATATATCTATATACATATATTACTATATATATATATACATCTATATAGTTATATATACATACATATACATATATATATATCTATACATTTATCTATCTATACATATATTTACATATATATATATATATATATCTACCTATACCTATATGTTTATAACCATATATATACATATAGATATATTTACATATATACATATATATATATTTTCACATTACTTAGCATACGTTGTATCGAGGGAATATCTGCACCAGTTGCTGATATTCCCTGATACACGCGTACAAAAGGCGTGGTCACACACATCTTCCACCATCCATCCTACACTCCACGCGGCACCTCGTCCTATTGGTTGCATCTTCCTAAACGACGACCGACTCGACACTGTGCTACACTCCATCTCCGCCTCCACCCCCACCCCTTTATACATATATATATACTATATTTCTCTTTCTTGCCATTAAAAAGATAAACAAAAAATATATAAAAGAGAAAAGATAATCCTTGACTTGCAGGTACTCAGTCTTGCGAATAGCAAGACCAGCTTTAGAACCCTGATTTGGCTCAAAGCCAAGAACCTGATTTTGAGGGTGTGCCTCAAGGACAAAGATTATCAGAAAAAAATCTTAAACAGAAAAACACTAAAAACACAATAAACGAACGGAAGAGATTCGTTGTAGGAAAGGCATAGAAACTTGACTTCTAACCCCACTTCCTTGAGTTTGACCCTGGGCCTAAAAGTGACCAAGATAAAATCTAATAGGCCAGGTTAAAAAAATTTTTTGCAAAGAGATGGTTAGGCTCGAATTAGGTTAACCACTATACACATTTCAACGATAAAATCACCATATTAACACAACCTATCCGGGTCTGACCACATCCCTGTCAGAGGGAGGTAGTTAAAAAGGATATTCTGAAGTGGTTGTGATGTGAACACCATCATAAGCCCTAACTAGCCCATTTTGACCCAATGAAGACAATAAATGCTCCTACATAACCAACTGAAGATCATAATTCATTGCATAACCTTTCTGAGAGAAACACAAGAAACTAGGGTTAAAATTACAATTTTACCAGCTTACCATGAATGCAGTACAACCACAAGTTTTCTCAAGGGCTGAATAAAGGTCAAATGGTCTTAATAAGATAACAAGTGGGGTGGATTAGATAGAAAAGGGTTTATGAGTGTTCTGAGAATTAAATGAATTTTGAAACCCTAAAAATAGACCCACTTGATGTAAACACATTTACACTACTTAAAATGTCTATTTATGCATGTTCTTAAGCATAGGATTGCATTTCATGATATAAATATTGCATAACATGCATTATTTCGCATTTAGAGTAGTTTGAATAAAATGGAGGTTAATTGTCTCCTTTTATGTGCTTGGATAGGGAAAACATTTTATTGGGGCCTCGGATCAAAGATCCAACCGTATGGATGTGATCAGGGTGACGATTGGAGTTCAACGACTCCAAGATCGCCCTAATCAGGCATCCATAGCATCAGATAGAGACCGGGGAACCCTAGAAGATCAAGGGCCAGGATGGTGTAAATCCACACTTCAGATGACAAATCTGACCGCACGGATGAATTCGGATCGATGATCGCAGCCCAACGACACAAAAATCGAGTCAATCCGACATCCGTGGCACCCTGCCAGATCGCTCTCCGCTGCTAGATGGAGATCCAACAGCTGTGGCCGCCTGGCGCTTAAAACGTGCGCTTGACCATCCGCGCCCCGCAGCTCAGCGGTCGAGCGCGATTACGCGAGCGCGGGGCTCGGGTTTGAGCCGCGGTGAGGGGATTGAAGGCGCAGGTAATTGAGGCGCGTGGAGCGTCGAATGGAGATCTTGCGGTCGCAGGCGCCCGATAGCGTCGACGCGCGATTGGACGCCCTGCGTAACGCACGATCGCACGCGCAGGTAGGCGGGTTGCAACGGGCGCGGACGCGATTTAAGCCATCCGATCTCGCGATAGGACGGCTGAAAAGCGCTGGACGTGCGTGAGCGTTGAGGAGCGGGCAGCCGAGGAGGCGCGCGTGGGCGCGGCGGCGACGGCCACGTCGGGGCTTCAGTGACGGATTTATCCGTCACTGAAGACTCCTTATTTATTATTTTGAAGATGTAATGTCCATTTTGCCCCCAACTCCTTGCAACTATAAAAGGAGACCCCCTCCATACGAAATTCTCATCCCTTCTTTCTCCTCTCTACCCCTCCAAAGCTCAAGAGAAGCTTGTCCCACACTCGGGATGCTTCTCGCGAGATAAAGTTCAATTTTTGTTCCCCTTCGGAAGTGGATCCTACGACGACGACGGCGTGCTGCTTCGTTCTCGTTCTTCTGATTCGTCCTCCTTCGTCCTGCTTCGTTCTCCTTCGTCCAGGCATCGTCCCGTCCGACTCGTCCTCCAAGCAACCATCGAGGAGGATTTCTCTCTCCCTATTCTTTTTACCGCTTTCTAGTATAGATTTACTACTTTCTAGATTAATCTACTCGTCCTCCAAGCAATCGTCGAGGAGGACATTTCTCCCTCCATTTTTTTAATGCTTTCTAGAGTAAATTTATCACTTTCTAGAGTAATTGTTTTATACTTTCTAGTTGTAGTGAACAATCTCTTCAATGCAAAAATTCCTTGTTTATTCTACATCTCATTTTGATTTCTCTGTGTAATATTCTCTTTCTCTCTTACTCTCTCTCTCTCTTCTATTTATTGTAAATAATTAGATAGTTCTAAATTGAATTATTCTGTAACAAACAAAAAGAAACACGTAGTTTTTAAATCAAACGTCCGCCTCCCTGTGTTTGACCCGGAATTTTAATTTCGGTATAAATTTTATTTGTTGAACACGAATTCTTTGCTTTCGAACTACAACGACAAGTTTTCCAAAACCAATCACGTTAGCGTAGGTTCGTACACGTTCAACACCACTTAATTAACCAAAGTTCTGGTCAAGATAAATTCACTTAAACCCTCTTAAAATCATAGAAAAATATTCTCTAGAGTTTAGTACCTTCAATTTGGCCATTAGAATCCCTCTTGACCTAAAATTGAGTCTCAGACAGATAATTGCCCTAATTTAGGTTTTTACATAAATTACCCAATCAAACATAGTTAAAACCAAAATCCAACTTCATCATTGGATTCCTTAAGTCCAAATTAGGTTTGTACCAAAATTTGGACCCAAGATGAGCTTTCCTTGACCTAGTTTACAAAAAGGTCTTGTCTGATTACATTTTTACACCCAACTTTCAAAAACCCTTGCGAACAGCCCCTAATTTCTTCGTCGTCTTCACAATTAGGTCCCTTCGCCATTATCGTGGAGGAGACATACTCTGGTGACCTTTAACAAGTGATTTCTCCTTGATTGCTTAGAGAATCTCTTCCAAAATTGGAAGGGAGATCCTCTGAGAAATTCTCTCTAGTATGAACCCATCCATGTGCTCTGATTCCCACCCAATCTCTCATGCGAACGTATAAGAGATTTGGGTCTCTTGAAAGCTCCCAAGTCTGACAACCTTCCTATCTTGGGAAGCTTGCTCCCAAGCCCTAACCACCCCTCAGATCCTTATTTAAAGAAGCCCAGATCCTCCCAAATTCTCAATGCTTTAATTCAGCCGTGAATCCTCTCAAATTCCTCTCTCCCTCACTGCCGAAGGCTCCTCGATGTCCAATGATCCCCTCTGCCTTTTCTCATCGTCCGTCTGCCATACCTGCGATGGATTCATCCTCCATGCTCTCATCCACGTCTCACCGTACCAGCAGATGCCACTTCCTCCTTTGTCCTCGCTGTCCCTACCTCACCGGAGCCGCCTTCGTCTCTAGTGTTGGCCAAACCAAACCTGATGCCCTCGCTGCCCCCCTTCGTCCATCGACCTCCTAGCTAAGTCCCTTATCCATTCTACTTTCTTTGCTCTTTACTTTCCAAAATCAACCACTAACGCCCCTTTGCACCTCTATCCCTTCCTTCTCCAGCCACCCCTTTCGGCGAGGCCATCCCACCTCCACAGCCCACCAAAACCATCGTCGACCCTTGTAAAAC
The DNA here is from genome assembly GCA_037157565.1 of Thalassia testudinum. NCBI lineage: Eukaryota > Viridiplantae > Streptophyta > Magnoliopsida > Alismatales > Hydrocharitaceae > Thalassia > Thalassia testudinum. The sequence goes on from JAZHRO010000062.1 coordinate 49,396,873, forward strand.
CTTCACCATACATCCTTGATCATTTCCCCTCTATTCATTTGCCTCTCCACTCACTCGTACGCACCCCTGAACACACCCACTCACACGCACACAGTTTGACCTAGGTACGCACTCACAGTCACTCTCGATCCATGCCACCACCCGCAGCACATCCACCGTGCTCTAACGATACTCCCTGAGCACATTGACATTCCCGAGAGGCCGTTTTACTGATTTTAGGTGTACGCCCCATCTGCCATTGGCGAGCAAGCTTCAAGCTTGCTTGCAAGTACGCTCCAGGCCTTGCTGTCCCAGGTTGAAGTCCCAGAACTTGCGGAAGTATCTCGCACACGGTCCCAGGTCTTCAATTGAAGTCGCGAGCCTCAGCGTCAGCTACAATTGGAAGGACACTCCCTGCTTCTAATGTGCGAATGAAAGGGTGCACGGATAGTCCCACATTAGAAGCTATCGAAGCCACGCACCCGCATAAATTGAAAAATTGCCAGTAGCTATTCGCCTTAAATCCAAGGGGTGAGGTCGCTCTCACCTTCACTCGGCCTCGCCTGCGAGACGCCCTCGTGGACTTGCCTAACCCGACTCGACCTGCACTCCTCGCTCACCATCGTACGCCGGTGAGCCTAGACCTAGGTACGCACCTGACCCGATAACTCGAATACCCGTGGCTTTAGGAGACTGGATCCTAAGAGAGAAAGAGAGAGGAGAGTTGCACGAGTAGGGGGAGGGTTTTGCTACAGGAACCTTCAGCCAACACTTAGCTACATTCTAAAGAGGAAGAAGAGAAGGAAGAAGAGAAGGCTCGCAGGGATAATGGTAGAGGAAAGCCAGAGAAGAAAAAGAGGAGGCCTGAAGCTGAAGAAGAGAAAGCAACTAAGGGCCAAAGAAGAAGAAAGCTAAAGGCAAGGGAAGAAGAAGAAGGCTTGGAGAGGTCGTAGCTGAGAAAGCTAAGGAAGAAGAAGTAGGTCTGAAGAAAGAGCTGAAGAGGAAAGGAAGAATCAGAGAAGACAGAGAAAGAGAAGAAGAAAAGAAGAAGAAGCAGACAACTTTAACTCATCTGATTTCCAAATCAGACGACAAAATTAGCTCTTGTTTCATACATTTGCATTGAATTCTTTAGTGATATTGTAGGAGTATTTGATGAACTAAATCACCATTTTACTCCCATATTTTTGCACATTGCTACTGATATTATTGCAATCTCTTTTAATTTTGAATTGTGATCTTGATTTCTAAATCCCATATAGCCCCTTGTGTTCGACCTCGGAACTTATTCGAGTAATAAAAATTATATTTATTTGAACGCTATTTCGGCTATACTGCAACGCGACACTTTTTAAATACCAACTTAGCACGACTAAACATTTTGGCACGGTTGCCGGGAAGAAACAAAAAATTTAGAATTCTCGATTGCAATTTATGATTTGTCACTAACTTGCTATATCTCTTTTGCTGTGATTGTTTCAGGGAGAAGATACATTGAAGAAAGTTCAACCGCACATCAAACACGCCAGGGACAGGTAAATTCTGATTACTCTCTCTTAAGCCCCCGATTATGAAAAGGTTAAAAAAGGAAACAATCAATTAAGGCTACTTGCTTTCCATTCTTAGATAATTCATCAAGTTGCCTGATTTGATTTCAACAACAAAACCTAATTTGTGCACCCATTTAAGGTAACTAGGGCTATCCCATTCTTGTTTGAGCCCTAGATACCACATTTGGCAAACTAAATTGGACCAAAATTAGAGTCAATTAAGGATTCCAAGTTAGGGTTTTAGAGACACACTTACATAATCAAGAACAGATCTTTCCAAAATGATGTGTGCCTAAGCCTTGGTTGAATTGATCTATTTAAGCAAACCCTAAAAATCAGGCTCTTAATCTCACTTGAATCCTAAAAGAGGGACCTTAAAACTTCTCAAAGGACAAATAGGTGAAGTTGACCCACCTTGTTGGGTCAACCAATCTTTACATTAGGTCACTTTTGCATTCAATACATCTTAAAGTTCAAGTGAAATCTTAAGCACCCTTTACCTTAATTAAAACTGGTAGACTTAGGATCTCAAGTCCCCATTCTTATCTACCTGGAACATCAGTGACAAGAGAGGTCGAGTGGGGGAAACCCTGTAACCTGTGGGGGCACTCTATCGTTTAGGGGTCTTCGTGGGACTCTCCCTCTCTAGCTACCCAAGTAATTCTCAGGTGGACGGCTTTCTGACTAAGGGGTATCATCCGCCCCGAACCTCTATAGTCATCCAAGATACTTGGGTGTCTTGATTGGGTCCATCACATTCTATTCTCATCCAGTCCATCGGTGCATGTTTGGTAGGAGGTCCTTAAGACCATCCTTGAGGCCTCCTTTAGTCATTCACTCTCGTCAAGGCTAGGCCTCGATTCCGTGTTTGTGCAGCAACCCCATCACATAGACATCTCTTCTAATTCATCTGAGCCTAATTCTCCTTTATCCATCATCATGGCACAATCCGCAGAAGAAGAGAATAACCTTGAGAATCAACTTCAGCACCTTAATGATTTATTCCAAGCCTTTGTGAATCCACCACAGCATCTTATGATGCAAGATCATTACAATCCTGCTGCGGTGGCGATCAAACCTCGAGTCCAAATTTCAGCTGGAGGTCCTGATACTGAACTCAAGCCCAACATGATTCATGCTATTCCAAAATTTCATGGGCTCAATTCCAAGGATCCTTTCCAGTAGATTAAATAGCTCAAGCATCTGGCCTAGACCTTTGGGTCAAATGTTCAGATCGAGATATCCTTCTCATGAAAATGTTCTTCTCTCTCATGGACAAAGCAGCTCACTGGTATCAGACTCAAACGCGTACAATGAACACATGGGTTGAACTGCAATTCGAGTTTCTGAAAAGGTTCTTCCCAGTTGGTCGGATGAATGCTTTATGACACCAGATCATGCACTTCACACAGTAGCCTGGAGAACCACTTCACGAAGCATGGGATCGTTTCCTGGATCTCATGCAAAAGTTCCCACATCACATAGTTCCTAAATGGGAACAAGTCCAGTCTTTTTACTAGGGACTCCGTGAAGATATCCGTTTATTCGTCAATGCAACTTGCGAAGGAAATATCATGGGTCAACATAAGGAAACTGTGTGGGAGATTCTCGAGAATATGTGTGAGAACTCCATCAATAATGACTACATGAGCATATTCGATCGGATGAATGCCCGTGCATCGACGAATCCAAGGGGGGCACATGAGACGCAGGGCCTGTCCTCTTCTATCGACTTGGAACTGATAGCTAGTTGTTTGGACAAGGTCTTTATTATTGAGAAGGTGGATGAGCTAACTCGACATCTGCAGTGAGCCACCTCTGCGCAAAACTCGTTCGCACAACTGCCCTCTTGGAGTGAAGCTGTGCATAACATCTACCACTGATCTTCTCAGGGGATGGACCCGTATCCACCTCCGTCTGACTCTAGGGCCGGTGGAGACTCCGAACCTACCTATTCTAGTTGGGGGAACTCTGAACCCTCGTATTCTAACTTTTCAGAGGTCCCTCAGACCTGCAAGGACCTCAATGCCATCCAGAATGATCCATTCACTAATACCTATAACTTTGGATAGAGAAATCATCCTAATTTCATGTGGGCAGAAAACAATCAGAATCAGAGACCACCATATTAACCCCGTTCACAAGCACCTTGTCCATATCAGCTGCCTCAGCCTCTGCCCAACCCCACCTATCAATCTGGGCCAACTCAGATAGATCAAATGACTCTTATCCTTCAAACTCTGGCTGACATTCAAAAGAAGAATGCAGCTATGCAAAACCAACACAAAGACGAGATCACAGAGGTTCGAAATCAACTCGCCCAGATGGTGAATTACCGCCAACCTGGTACACTCCCTTCGTAACCTTTACCGAATCCAAATAACATGCCAAACCATAGGCACGTTATGAACCTAAATTCGGGCCAAGCCCACATGGTTTATCAGGCCCCCTCTGCTCCATCACCCGATGGGATGGAAGCTTCAACATCATACTCGGGATTTCAGCATCAGCCACCTATTTTACCTACACCAAATCAGAATGAAGTAGGACTGAATTCAGTTACAACTCGTAGTGGCAAAGCAATACAGGACCCACCTTATCCAAGCCACTTTCAGCCTGGTAGTGCTAACCCAAGCCCTAGGATAGTCATCCAGGATACCCCTATCCCAGATTAAGAACCTGGACCTATTCTAGAGGAACCATCCAAGGTTTCATTTCCAGAGGCCTTGACCAAGGGAAAGCGGACAACCAAACCCATGGCATTTGAAGAGGAACTGGCCAAGCTCTTTGAACAGGTCCATATAAACATCCCCTTGATGGATGCGATTCACCACGTATCGGCTTACGCATGATTTCTGAAAGACATGTGTACACCTAAGCATAAGTCGCGAGCCAAAAGTGGGAGCCCAATTGTATTGTCAGAGAAAGCTAGCTCCGTCATTTTGAGCAAACTCCCCCCTAAGGAAAAAGACCCAAGTACTCCCCTGATTTCTTGTACAATTGGTGATATCCAATTTGATAGAGCTTTATTGGATCTAGGAGCCTCCATAAACCTAATACCTATATCCCTACTTGACCATCTGGAGAAATCTAAGCTCAAACCAACAGAGGTGACATTACAGTTGGCAGATCGATCTATTAAGTCACCTAAAGGAGTTCTTGAGGATGTCATTGTTAGGGTTCGAGATTTCTATTTCCCGGTGGACTTCATAGTCTTGGATATGGATGCTCCAGAGAATTTGAAAAACACACCGATCATACTAGGGAGACCCTTTCTGGCCACTGCTAGGACCAACATTAATTGTGAGGAGGGATAAATTGAACTTAAATTTGGGAACCAGACACTAAAGATCGACATCTTTGAGGCCCAACAAGGGATTAATTGCGGAGTTATAGAACATATATGTGATATCAGGGTTGTGGTTGACGATCAGTATATCAAGGAAAACCTGACTACTTCTGATCAACCACAAGAGGATCAAAACCCACAATTAGAGGAGTCCAAACTCAACATAGACACACCCATAACTCCTTCCCTTGCTCCTGACACCCACCCGGAACCACTCACTGCTGCTGATAACCCTGTTTTGAAACTCAAGCCTCTTCCCGATCATCTAAAGTACGTCTTTTTGGTTCCAATAAGACGTTTCCTATGATTATCAACTCCAGACTCACACCTACTCAGGAATCCCATCTTATTTCTATTCTCCAGCAAGATCGAAGAGCCATTGGATGGACTCTCGATGATTTGACTGGTATTAGCCCCTCTTACTGCACACACCGCATCTATATTGAAGAGGGCACATGACCTTCCCGTGAAATGCAAAGACATATGAATCCTAATTTGCAGGGGGTCATGAAAAAGGAGATTAATAAGTGGTTAGATGCTGGGATCATCTACCAGATCTCCGACAGTTGGTGGGTGAGTCCAATCCAGATTATGCCTAAGAAGGTAGGACTCACCGTGATCACGAAAAAACCAGAGAAATCTTAACGACCCGTGTAGCAAATTCATGGAGAGTTTGCATTGATTACAGAAGACTCAATACCTCCACAAAGAAGGATCATTTCCCACTACCGTTTATTGATTAGATCCTCAAAAAACTAGCAAGAAATAGATTCTTTTGCTTTTTGGATGGGTACTCTGGTTACAACTAGGTGGCAATCCATCCTGAGGACCAAGAGAAGACCACTTTCACCTACCCCTTCGGGACGTATGCGAATTACTTTCCAATGCCAATTACTTCTTTTGGGAAGACCTATATATTTTCCGCATCGGTGCTTATCAAATCATCTGACGATGTGTCTCGAAAGCAGAAATTCAGGACATCTTGTCCTTCTTCCATGACCAGGCATGTGGTAGGCACTTCTCTAGTCATAAAACTACAGTGAAAGTCCTCCAGTGCGGCTTCTATTGGCCCACGATTTTCAAAGGTGCATACAATCACTGTAAGGCATGCACTCGTTGCCAAACCTTAGGCAACATGAACCACCGTGATATGATGCCCTTACAGCTAATTCTCGTATGCAAAATCTTCGATGTCTGGGGGATTGATTTTATGGGACCCTTTCATATTTTGGACGGCTTCAAGTACATTCTACTCACTGTTGACTACATGTCCAAATGGATCGAAGCCATTCCGACCCGAACCAATGATCATAAGGTGGTTATCAAATTTATTCATTAGAACATCTTTTCTTGGTTCGGGTTTCCACGTGCTATAATCTCTAATGGAGGGACCCATTTCACTAATGCTCAGTTCAGATCACTGATGACCAAATATGGGGTGTCACACCGAATCTCTACTCCTTATTACCCCCAAACTAATGGTCTAGCTGAGCTATCGAATCAGGAGATTAAGAAAATCCTCTAGGTCACTGTTCGACTTGACAGGAAAGACTGGTCATCCCGACTTCCAGAAGCTTTGTGGGCTTATAGGACCACCCACAAAATCCAATTAGGTATGCCTCCCTTCAGATTGGTGTACGGGAAGGCATGTTACCTCCCTGTAGAGTTGGAGCACAAAGCCTATTGGGTAGTATGAAATTGCCATCTTGATCTTTCTAAGGCAGGAACTCACAGAAAGCTTCAAATGAGCGAAATCTGTGAATTACGCCACGACGCGTATGAGAACTCGTGAATTTAAAAAGAGTGGGTTAAAGTCTCTCACGACAAGCACATATCCAAAAAGATCTTTTGCTCTGGTCAAAAAGTCCTACTCTTTGATGCCAAACTCAAACTATTCCCAGGAAAACTCAGATCAAAATGGATCGGACCTTACCTTGTACGACGAATCTTTAGAAATGGAGTTGTCGAAATCAGTCAAGTCAGCCATGATTCAAAACCTTTTGTTGTGAACTGTCATTGACTCAAAGCATTCATTGAACTTACCGATACAAATTTGGCTGAAACATCTTTTACCATCCATTCTCCTTGAGCTCATTACTCCCGACCGATGGCGTTAAACTCAGTGCTTAACGGGAGGTAACCCATCATTTTGAAAAACCTAAAACCATTCTTGACACATCCTATATTGAACTCATATTGCACTTTAGGGTTCATCCATTAGAACAGCCGACTCCACCTCTAGTACACATACCCGAGCTTGAAATCATTCACAACAGTCATCTCGACCCATTCACTCACCCAAAATCTATTCTAATGAATAATCTAAGCTGAACTCGAACCCACCTAATTTACAATAAGGACATTGCAAATTGTAGGCATGGGGGGTATGAAAGTGCAAAATGCCATGAAAATCATCTCACAAGAAAGGGTTTCATCAAAAAAATCACATATCCCAAAAACACCAAAAAAATAAAACAAAAAAATTCTTGAAAAGAATAAAAAAAAAAGAGAGGAGAGGAAATTTTGTTGGCATATTAAATTTTGAGGAAAAGAGGGGAGGAGATAAAAATGTTAAAAAGAAGCACAATTTGAAAAGAAAAGAAAAAGAGGTAGTCATTAGTAAGAAATTAAGGAATTGACTTAATTCTAGACCATATCAAAAGAAAGAAAATGAAAGGCAAATAGTGTTAATGAAACAAAGAAGAGATTTGTAGGAACACTGATTTTAGGCCTTTTGGGCTATGATCATAGGCTTAAAAATTCAAGTATTCGCTAAGATCTGGATAATCCTCAAGACGTTGGGGAAAATGCGAAGCTTAAGTATTAGGTCTAAGGCTTAGAGAGTATTCGACCTCGTTAACTGACCTCTGGTTTATGGGACTTGGTAACCTAAGCACCCCAATCCACACACAGTCTGGTTCAGTGCACCTAAGTATCAAAACCACCCAAATGCATTTAAATTGTTCTGAAAAAAGTCAACTAGATTAGGAGCGACTGATCATCACAAGTTGATTTAGATGAGTTCCCAGCGTGGAAAGGCAGGAAATTTCCCTCGAAAATGCGTAATAACATATCGTCTCCTCGATGCTTGTCTCCTAGGATATCTACATATCCTATCGGGGGCATGTAAGCACCTTGTGCTAGTTCAGATGCCATGGGCAGCATTATCCTGAAATGTCGATTGCCAGGGTCTGGATTTAGCTACAGAACACCATGGGCGGGATTATCTCAAAATCTTGAAAGCCAGGGTTCTGGGGGTTGCCATGGGTGGTGCTATCCCGAAGCATCGATTGCCAAGGACCCTACGAGGATTGATGATGGGGACTAGGAATCTGATGCAGATCATGTTGTAAAGCTAATCTGAAGCTAGAAAAAAAAGAAAAGAGTGAAAAAACTCTCCAAAAATAAAGAAAATTCCTCTGTCTCTCTCTGACAAAAAATGCACTGCAAACTGAACCAAGGCTAAAACATGTTACAAGCATGGGTGCTTTAATTGCGAAGTTCAACGAACCATAGGATAGTTCCTGTGGGCCTTAGAAACCATCACGGAAGACTGAGGCTAGAGTTGGTCAGGTCCAAATCTTGGTTGGTACTTGAGTACCTCTAGTACTACTATCGACATTCTAACCTAATCTACAAAAGGAAGCATGCATCAAAGTTTTGAGTATCAAAGGATTTCATGGTCTAGAATCAAAGTTAATACCTTGAAATTTTGCTAAGAGGCTAGCAAAAGCTAGGAATGGGGGTATGATGGAAACACCATCATGAGCCCTAACTAGACCATTTTGACCCAATGAAGTCAATAAATGCTCCTACATAACCAACTAAAGATCATAATTCATTGCATAACCCTTCTGAGAGAAACACAAGAAACTAGGGTTAAAACTATAATTTTACTAGCTTATCATGAATGCAGTACAACCACGAGTTTTCTCAAGGGCTGAATAAAGGTCAAATGGTCTTAACAAGATAACAAGTGAGGTGGATTAGACAGAAAAGGTTTTGTGAGTGTTTTGAGAATTAAATGACTTTTGAAACCCTAAAAATAGACCCACTTAATTAACCAAGGTTTTGGTCAAGTTAAAATTCACTTAAACATTCTAAAAATCATAGAAAAATATTCTCTAGGTTTTAGTATCTTCAATTTGGCCATTAGAACCCATCTTGACCTAAAATGGAGTGTTAGACAGATATTTGCCCTAATTTGGGTTTTTTCAGAAATTACCTATTCAAATGTGGTTAAAACCAAAATCTAACTTTACCATTGGATTCCTTAGGTCCAAATTAGGTTTTTACCAAAATTTGGGCCCAAGATGAGCTTTCCTTTACCTAGTTTACAAAAAGGTCCTGTTTGATTACATTTATACCCCCAACTTTCAAAAACCCCTGCGAACAACCTCCTAACTTCTTGGTCATCTTCACAATTAGGTCCCTCTACCATTATCACAGAGGAAACCTACTTCAACGACCTTTGACAGGTGATTTCTCCTTGATTGCTTGGAGAATCTCTTCCAAAATTGAAAGGGAGATCCTCTGCGAAATTCTCTCCACTATGAACCCATCCATGTGCTCTAATTCTCACCCAATCTCTCATGCGAACGCATGAGAGATTTGGGTCTTTTGAAAGCTCCCAAATCCGGCGACCTTCCAAGCTTGGGAAGCTTGCTTCCCAAGCCCTAACAACCCCTCAGATCCTTATTTAAAGAAGCCCAGATCCTCCCGAATTCTCAACGCTCAAATTCAGCTGTGAATCCTCTCAAATTCCTCTCTCCCTCACGGTCGAAGGCTCCTTGATGTCCGGTGATCCCCTCTACCCTTTCTCATCGTTCGTCTGTCATACCAGCAGCGGATTCATCCTCCCTGCTCTTGTCCGCATCTCACCGTACCAGCAGACGCCACTCCTTCCTTCGTCCTCGCCACCCCTACCTCACCGGAGCTGCCCTCGTCTCCGGCGTCGGCCACACCAAACCCGACGCCCTTGCTGCTCTTGTTCGTCCATCAACCTTATAGCTAAGTTCCTTATCCCTTCTACTTTCTTCTCCGCTCTTTACTTTCCAAAATCATCCACTGACGCCCCTTCGCACCTCCATCCCTTCCATCTCCGGCCACCCCCTCCGACGAGGCCATCCCACCTCCATTGCCCACCAAAACCCTCGTCGACCCTTGCAAAACCTTCGCCACACATCCTTGATCATTTCCCCTCTATTCATTGGCCTCTCCACTCACTTGCATGCACCCCTGAACACACCCACTCACACGCACACAGTTTGACCTAGGTACACACTCACAATCACTCTCGCACCATGCCACCACCCCCAGCACATCCATCGTGCTATGGCGATACTCCTTGAGTGCTCTGACATGGCTTAGAGGCCGTTTTACTGATTTCAGTTGTACGCCCCGTCCGCCATTGGCGAGCAAGCCTCAAGCTTGCTTGTAGGTTCGCTCCAAGCCTTGCTATCCTAGTTTGAAGTCCCAGAACATGCAAAAGTAACTTGTGCATGGTCCCACTCACGTAAAAGATGAATATGTCGTAGTATAGCGTGAGATACATCTCGACAAATAAAATTAACGGAACTGGGAGTCCCGGTCGATCATAGGGAGGCAAAAAAACACTTACGATTTCATGCACTTATTCTAAATCTAATTACTAAATAATAGACACAATGAATCATGATATATATATCACATAGAGCGTTTGAACATGAATTTCATACAAGAAACTAAATTAAATGATAACATGAATATAAACTACTTATATAATAAAACAAGGGCACCACGGGTAGATCGTGGTGGCCTTTCGGAGAGGTTGAGAGAAGCAGCGAGAATCTGATAGGGTGGCCTAATAGATTCTTTACACAGAAAAGTGGAGAAGATGGGAAGAAGAAGAAGAGAGAGAGGTAGAAGAAGGAAGAAGAAAAAGAATGAAGAGAGAGAGTTGAGGTTATGTTTATTTTCCAAGGGAGGGGGGCCTTTGGTCCTTTTATATCTCATGCAAATCCTTCTTCTTTTCTTGGTTCTCTCTGATGCTGCCATGTGGCAGGCAGTGCGCTCCCAGATCCTTCATCGTACGGCTCCCGCTTGCCTACGCCCGCGCCTTCGCGTTTTCACCTTCAAATCCTGCTTCATCACCATAGTCGTCCGATTTCAAATCCTACGTGCACTTCTCACACCTTCCTGATCTCGCAACAACCCACGCGGTTGCTCCACATGGACGCATCTCAGCCCTCTAATTGAGCATACACGCCTACACGCGCTTGCCCATAGCGTCACATCAATTTTGCGTAGCGTAGGGCTCGAACCCGCATCCCACACATACGCACGTGCATGAGCCAACGCATTGCGCAAAGCCTTTATCATATATACGTGCTTATTTATATTTATACTAATCGAATCTAGGTGGCGACATGGTGTGTTCGTGGCCATTCATCTTCTTTTCCTTCTATCTGGTGATGTAGGCCTCCGATTAAGTTGATTTATACATTGTTGGACTGCGAATGTCGATCCGGATCCATCCGTATGGTTGGATTTGTCATTTGACGTCCAGATCTTCTTCAATTTACCCCTTGGCTCTTGGTCTTCTACAGACTCCCTAGGGTGCTACGGGAGTTTGATTGATGCGATCTTGGATACGTTGGACTCCTGTTGTTTTTCCGAATAGATCCATATGGTTGGATCGATCATCTTTAGCCTTGGATTACCTGCAATCATTAATACCTCTCAAATAACATAGTTTAATACGTAAAGCACATATATCAACTACGATGCAGAATATGATGCGCATGCATGCAGAATGTTCATGTTAAGCTAAGTTCTAGCTTAATTCAGGCGAGTTAGGGCCTATGCTGCTGTGCAATCATACCCCCATGCCTAAATCTTGCTAGTCCTTAGCAAGTGCAAGACTAAATGCATTTTATCAAGAGTTAAACTGAAGAGTTATTTCTTTTTGTTTTATCCAAAAATTCAGAATCCAGATAACCATAAATATATAATGTTGTAGCTTCTGCAATGGATCCAAGTGAAGAGTCGATACACATTTAAAGCTTGTACTTTACCCCTAGTAAAATTCTGTCGAGATAGGCGAACCTCTTCTCTCAGGGTTATAAATATTTTCTGATTTTGGCCTCGGTGTTTGGCTTGGGTAGGAGATGTCTGAGTTAACTGGATTGTATTTGGTGGCTCACTCTCTTCTGGTGCTTCTTAAAGACTAGTATTTCAGAATTTTAGATTTCCAGATTATTGAATAAATCAACATAGAGAGGGGCTGGAAAAACTATGCGCTCTTTAATCTTTTGTACTCTTCTCTCTTTTTTTTTCTTTTTCTTCCTGAGCTCACATCTCACCAAATTTGCAAATGTATTTGGTGGTCTCACATGGCATGACACTTTAAGTAAGTTCTAATAACCCTACGACTAAGTCAGAAGCCCTCAGCCCATATTCATGCGATCAAAAATACGGAAAAAAATAGGTTAAGGCTATATTTGGTGGTTCGTGAGGGTGGTAGGTATTTTTGCCTCAAAACATCTAACTTGACTCACATTACGCAACAGTTTCATAAAACATTCTTTTTCTTTTTCTTCTCTTTTTTTTTTGAGCAAACAACTCTTCTGTATGTAAATCTATAGGCATAATGCCACAACACAACATACTGTTGTATTTATCAGCCAACATAACAAGACATATGTACTTTTAATTGTAAGGCTTTCGTGGGGATTTTTGGGATGACCACGAGGATTTCGGGTGGCTTATTTGCTGGAATTGCCTCTTCTCAGCACTAGATAGGGAACTAATAGGACGACGTATTTCTGACCTTGACATTAGTACCCTCCTTCAGCAGAGGATTTCGTAGAGGATGGTCTTGACCATCCACCTCAATCTTAGTTTTATTAGAACCCGCTCTCTGTGTTTTTGCCTTATTTGGTGGCTCTCATATGGAATTTCTCACAGATTTAGTACGCAAGAACTGAGAGCGAAAACTATGCCCAACTCCAAGTGTCATTATTCAATTATTAAAGATTCTTTATACTAGACTTAGAGCACCAGTAACCTCTCTACTCTCACCTCACATATATTTTGGTGGAGTTACCAGAAGATAGTTCACTTGACTCCCTGATTACTATCCAAGGGTTCAGGAGAAGAAGCGATGCTTCTTCTCGACAAACTAGAAATATCTATCGATTTTCAGAGAGGATCCATTGCAAAATCTACATGCAAGTATGAAATGATACTTGATTCTAAGTCTAAGAATCTACTAAAGAATAATTCTCTAATAAAACCTCTTGATAAAATGATCTAATCCCCCAATTGTTGGGAGAAAATTTTCAGTTTTTATGAACTACCCCCCATGCCTAAGTGTTTGCATGTCCTCATGCATGAATAAAAGAAATAAGGTAGGGTGTATGTGGATAGAAATCACCTGAAACTACTTCTGAGTTGTTCAGTTTGTGCCATCACTGCAATGCCATACACAATATGCAAAACAATATGTAAGAACGAAATATGCTATACATATATGTATAAGTGCAACTATGATGCCTAAATGCGAAGTCTAAATGCTATGCCTAACTACGATGCTGAGCTTAACACCTCCAGCTTGGCAAAACTCATCAGATGGATCAATGACTGCAGGAGATAGACTAAAGATAGACAGAAAGATGTGTTCCACTATCATTAACGGGCCAAGAATGTAGAGTAGTTGCCTGTGAATGCCAAGGCCACAAGGTCAACAGAATAGAATCACAAGGCTTGGAACAGGTTGTAGCCAGGTGCTACAAGAGAAATAAATTTGGGTGCTAGAGTTATAGGGAGCAAGTAGCAGCCATAAGGGATCTGAAATGGGACACCAGTCATACAGGTCCTGAAAGTGGTGAAACAGGAATGGAGGGACCCATGTGGTGTAATCAGAAATGGTGTAAAGAACCATTTCATGATTGGATCTGGGTGTTCGTGGTCGCAGAGTAGGTGTGTCGAATATGATTTTGTGTTCCATCCTAACAACTGTATTTTCACCCAAATCATTCTCATCCTTGTGTTGATCAGGAATCTCGTACAGATCACCCAAATTCTGCTCATGGTGTGAATCCTCAAATGTACTGGGCGGCAATTTATTTTCCCCAAGGTGTGAAGAATCATAATACAGTAAAGCCTCAAATTGTTTCATTTTCTGCTCTGTGGCTTTAGTGAAATCCTCGATATCCAAAAGTGAAGATGTGGAAGAATCTGTGATAAATTCGTCTGACTCCATATCTAAAAATTCCTCCAAATTTTTCAGATTATCCGGACAATCGAAAATGGAGTTTTTAGTAGATTGTTTCTCAGCTTTGATTGGATTCTCTCGTAATTCAAACTTACCCTCATGGATTTCAATATATTTATCATCTAAGCCTGTCATGAGGGTTTTAGGTAATTCCACTCCAGATCTCTTATAATCCAAATCATGGGCCTCATTAAGTGTATATACCTAAGTCTCAGAATGTACTAAGTCTTGGGTGTCATGATCCTCCATCTCTATCTCCCAAGATTCAGGAGTTTTAGATTGAAAATCGATCATGGGACTTTCCTCACTATTTTCTAGGCTAGGGCTCTCAACTAATTTATTTTCAGATATGCCAAGAACATTTCCCTTAATTCCATTCGATACCTCATCTCTAACTTGAAAATCACCTACATCATCTACTTTGGGCATGTGAGTCAAAGAATCCTTAAAAGTCATCTTAAGTTCCGTAAAATCCTCTAGGCTAGTCTGAACTTGGTACTGCAAAAGGAGTATATCTTGAAGTGTGTGAGTTTTTTGATTCATACTAAACACAGATTCTAGGTTTTTAAGGGCTTCCATCAGAGATTCTTTGGTTGCAATCAAAGTCTATCTCTGCCATGGATCAGTAGTGATCTGGATTTGATGTCGATATCTCACAACTATGTCCTTGTACTTTGCTGTTGTTTGTTGCAGTTTGAGAAGTAGTTGTGAGTCTATTGGTTGCTCCCCAGTGGTGATCTGTGTGGATGTGGCCTCAGATGCGAGTCTCAGGGAAGATGAAGGGTTATAATAGATTTGGTCCAGGGAATCAGAAGGGTGGTGGGTGGGTTCAGTGCAATTATAGGTTGCAGTTGATTCCTTAACCTTGAGTAGCTCACCATCCACCTGTGGTACATTCTCTCTGAATTCAGGGCCCCTAGAGGTGATGTCTTGGGTTCTTTGTCTTTCATCCTGAATTGCTTTTCTTAACCCTTCATATTCCCTTTTTTTGACCTCCTTTGCCTCTTGGACTATTTGAATAAGTTCGGCGATCTGAGGGTTCTTGTGAGATGTAGGAGACTGCCTTTGGTGGGACTGATCAAGATAATCAGTCATCATGATGAGATCTCAATCCCACATGGAGAGTGTCTCTAAGTGCTGTGAGATCTATGTGGATGTCCAAAAGGTTGAGGTGGATATGTCCCAGGCCTGAGGAGCCTGCATATCTGAATAATGAGGACCAATCTCCCACCCATAAGAGGTTGGGGCAGGAGAACCCTGATAATGTTAAGACGAGAAGGAGTATGGGTCCATGATTAAGATGGTCAAAAGACACCAGAAAGGTCCTAGTGACCTTACACTAGTTACAAGGGACTTGTGGCAAAACAAGGCAAGGGCCTTGTAATCAAATTGGTCCTTAAAATCAGTTGACCAGATTTTTCGTTCAAGTTCAAGTTGAAGAAAATTCGGCGAGAGACCGACTGCAAGGAATTCCTCCCTCTCAGGCTAACCTAGCCAAGCTAATTACGAGGGGACTACGAGAAAGGTTCTTCCTTCGGCTTTCGCCTCCGGTTCCGTTACCCCGCAGCTGCGGTCGTTTAGCGCTACCTCGCAGCCTTAGACACCAGGTTTTGCAAGAGAAGTTGAAACTCCTCAGTAGTTTCAATCCAAATGCAGGTTATTTGATGTGTTTTCGTGAATTCTTAACCTGTCTCTTCAATGTAGTAGGTGGTGGGTGGTTCACAAGGTGACTCGCCTCACCGACTAACTTTTGGGCTCGTAGGAGTCCAAGTTGGCCCAATGTGGTCCTATTGGCTCATGTGCTTCTAAGTTGTTTCAAATTAAAGATCACAAATCAAATATAAACTCTCAGGTAAATATGGAATTCAAATGATTTGAAACTTGGTAAGAGGATTCCTTTTTCAATAAGCTTTTGAGAGAGTATTTTTTCAAAATTTTTACTATTTCCAACAAATAGTTATGAATTTTTAACTAGCAAGGGGTCAAATCTGGAATTTAGACCCTGTGTTGGTTTCTCTGTTGGAAATAGTATCAAATATGCCCCAAAAATTTTGTAAAAATATGATAATGAAAGATAATTTGATTATCTTTCAAACCACACTGGTTGTGAGTAAATCATATTTATATGTTGGTCAAAATTGATTTTCAATGTTCATAAAAGTTCTGATTTCAAGCAATCTAATACATATGTTTTCCACGAATTTCTAAAAATTCCACAGATAGAACTTCTTCTTGGGAATTGTGGCATTGGAAAGAAAATTTGAAAATCTATTTCTATTCCAAATTTCAGAATTTTTGGAGTATTAGAAGCATGACTATTAAATTTTGAAGATAACACCTTCTTTTTAGCCAAATTTTTAATAGGAATGTGTGCACCTGATTTCCGCAGCGCCCACTTCGATTCGTTTGCTGCTTCTCTGGTTTAATCTACACACAAAAATAGTATGCTAGAGATGAAATCAAAAGTCACCTTGCCTCCTCGGCAACGACACCAATTTGTTCAGGGCATAGATCACGTAAAAGATGAATACGTAGTAGTAAAGTGCGAAATATGTCTCGACAAATAAAATTAATGGAATTAGGAGTCTCGATTGATCACAGGGAGGCAGAAAAATGCTTTTGATTTCATGCACTCATTCTAAATCTAATTACTAAATAATAGACACAATGAATCATGATATATATATCACATAGAGCGTTTGAACATGAATTTCATATATCAAACTAAATTAAATGATAACATGAATATAAACTACTTATAGAATAGAACAATGGCACCATGGGTAGATCATGGTGGCCTTTCAGAGAGGTTGAGAGAAGCAGTGACAATCCGACAGGGTGGCCCAACGGATTCTTCAGACGAAAATGCAGAGAAGATGAGAAGAAGAGAGAGGTAGAAGAAGGAAGAAGAAGAAAAAGAATGAAGAGAGCGAGTTGAGAGTTATGTTTTTTCTCCAAGGGAGGGGGGCCTTTGGTCCTTTTATATCTCGTGCAAATCCTTCTTCTTTACATGGCTCTCTCTGATGCTACCATGTGGAGTTCTGTGCATTCTCAGATCCTTCATCTCACAGCTCCCGCTCGCTTGCGCCTGCACCTTCGCGTTTTCACCTTCAAATCCCCCCTCATCATCTCAGCCGTCTGATTTCAAATCCTACGCGTACTTCTCGCACCTTCCTGATCTCGCAACAACCCCTGCGATCGCACCACGTGGACGCATCTCAGTCATCCAATCGCACATATGCGCCTACACGTGCCCACCCGCGACACCGCATCAATTTTGCACAGCACATGGCTCAAACCCGCATCCCACGCATACGCGCGTACGTGAGCCAACATGCTACGCAAAGCCTTTATCATATATACATGCTTATTTATGCTTATATTGATCGAATCTGGGTGGTGGCGTGGAGCATTCGTGGCCATTCATCTTCTTTTCCTTGTATCTGGTGATGTAGGCCTCTGATTAAGTTGATTTCTGTACCGTTAGACTGCGAACATCTATCCGGATCCATCTATATGGTTGGATTTGTCATCTAAGGTCCAGATATTCTTCACTTTGCCCCTTGGCTCTTGCCCTTCTGTGGACTCCCTAGGGTGCTATGGGAGTTTGATTGATGCGATCTTGGATGCATTTAACTCCCATCGTTATTCCGAACAAATCCATAAGGTTGGATCGGTCATCTGCAGCTCTAGATTACTTGCAATCATTAATACCTCTCAAATAACATAGTTTAATAGATAAAACACATATATCAACTACGATGCATAATACGATGCGTATGCATGCAGAATGTTCATGTTAAGCTATGTTCTAGCTTAATTCAGGCGAGTTAGGGCCTATGATTGTTGTGCAATCACAGATGTGCAAAGGAAAGGGTGCCTAGATAGTCCCACATCGGAAGCTGTCGAAGCCGCGCACTCGCATAAATTGAAAAACTGCCAGTATCTGTTTGCCTCAAATCCACAGGGTGAGGTCCCTCTCACCTTCACCTAGCCTCGTCCGCGACACGCCCTTGCGGACCTGGCCTGACCCGACCCGACCTGCACTCCTCACTCACCACAGCACGTCGGTGAGCCTAGACCTAGGTACTCGCTTGACCAGATAACCTTGATACCCGTGGCTCTGGGAGAGCGGATCCTAAGAGAGAAAGAGAGAGGAGAGTTGCGCGGGTAGGGGGAGGGTTTTGCTATAGGAACCTTTAGCTGACACATAGCTGAATTTTGAAGAGGAAGAAGAGAAGGAAGAAGAGAAGGCTCACAGGGATAAAGGCAGAGGAAAGCCAAAGAAGAAGAGGAGGCCTGAAGCTAAAGAAGAGAAAGTAGCTAATGGCCAAAGAAGAAGAAAGCTAAAGGCAAGGGAAGAAGAAGAAGGCTTGGAGAGGTCGTAGCTAAGAAAGCCAAGGAAGAAGAAGAAGCAGGTCTGAAGAAAGAGTTGAAGAGGAAAGGAAGAATCAGAGAAGACAGGGAAAGAGAAGAAGAAGAAAGGTGAAGATAGAGAAAGAGAAGTAAAGAAGAAGAAGAAGCAAACAACTTTAAGTCATCTGATTTCAAAATCAGACGACAGAATTAGCTCTCATTTTATACATTTACATTGAATTCTTTAGTGATATTGTAGGAATATTTGGTGATCTAAATCACCATTTTACTCCTATATTTTTGCACATTGCTACTAATATTATTGCAATCTCTTTTAATTTTGAATTGTGATCTTGATTTCTATATCCCATATAGCTCCCTGTGTTCGACCATGAAACTTATTCGAGTAATAAAAATTGTATTTGTTTGAATGCTATTTTGGCTATATTGCAATGCGACACTTTTTAAATACCGACTTAGTGCGACTAAACAAGTTTGATGCTGGGATCATTTATCCCATCGCAGATAGCAAATGGGTTAGTCCAATCCATGTGGTGCTAAGGAAGGCAGACTTCACGGTAGAAACAAATGACTAGGGTGAACAAGTGGTGACCAGACCCTCAACTGGATGGAGGGTCTGCATTAACTACCGCAAACTGAACACTACTACCCAGAAGGATCACTTTCTCTTGCCCTTTATTGATCAAATCCTAGAGAGATTGGTAGGGAACAAGTATTTCTACTTTTTAGATGAATATTCTAAGTATAACCAGGTTGCAGTCTTCCCCGATGACCAAGATATGACCACTTTTACTAGTCCCTACAGTACTTTTGCATTCAGGCGTATGTCGTTTGGATTATGTAATGCACCAGCAACCTTATAGCGGTGCATGATGTCCATTTCTCGGACATGATTGATGAGTGTGTCGAGGTTTTTATGGATGACTTCTCCATTATGGCTCGTCTTTCGACCAGTGTCTCCTGCACTTAGAGAATGTGCTGAAGAGATGTAAGGAGACTGGTTTAGTCCTCAGATGGGAGAAAAGCCACTTCATGGTATAGAAAGGCATTGTACTTGGGCATGTTGTGTCTGAAAGGGGCTTGGAAGTAGATAAGGCTAAGGTTGATTCTATTTCCAAACTCCCATTGCCCACAAATGTCAAACAGATTAGATCCTTTCTGGGCCATGCAGACTTTTATAGGCGATTCATTAAGAATTTCAGCAAAATTACTAGGCCAGTTTATGACTTATTGGCGAAGGAATCTTCCTTCAATTTTGATTCAAAGTATACCGAGGCTTTTCATATGCTGAAGGAGGCCTTGACCTCTATGCCTATTCTCCAAGCTCCAGATTGGACACTCCCATTTGAGCTGATGCGTGATGGTTCAAATTACGCAGTGGGAGCAATCCTTAGACAAAAGGTTGAGGGAAGACAACATGTGCTACACTATGCCAGCAAGACTTTAACTGAACCACAGCAAAACTACAAAGTCACTGAAAAGGAATTACTTGCTGCAGTTTTGCTCTGGAGAAGTTTAGGTCTTATCTTCTTGCATCCAAGGTGGTCATTTTTACTAATCATGCGGTAGTGAAATATCTCATTGCCAAGAAGGACTCTAAGCCACGTTTAATTAGATGGATTCTACTCCTTCAAGAGTTTGACTTGGAAATTCGTGAAAAGAAAGGAGTGGAAAATGTAGTGGCTGACCACCTGTCTCGCCTTCCCCTTGATGACACTCCATCTGGAGACATCCGCAAGACATTTCCCGATGAAACCTTTATGGCGATAACACTGACTTCACCTTAGTATGCGAATACAGTTAATTACTTGGTCACTGGAGAAACTCCTGGCTCTTGGGATGAGCAAAAATAGAAACGATTCATTTCCCAAGCTAGATTCTTTCATTGGGAAGAGCCAGAATTATTTCATATTGGACAAGACCAAGTGTGGAGACGATGTGTGCCTGAAGAAGAGCAATAGAGTGTGTTGAGATTTTGCCATGAGCTTCATTGTGGAGGACACTTTGGTGCTAAGAAAGCAGCTTTTAAGGTTCTCCAGTTCAATTTTTGGTAGCCTACTTTATTTAAGGATTCCCATTACTTTATTAAGGTCTGTCTTAGATGTCAACGGACTGGAACGATTGGGAAGTGGAATGAGATGCCCCAACACCCTATCCAACCTGTGGAAATTTTTGATGTTTGGGGGATAGACTTCATGGGTCCTTTCCCTTCGTCCCATGGATTTGAGTATATCTTGGTGGTAGTGGATTATGTCTCCATGTGGATAGAGGTCATTCCTATGGGCACAAATGACCACTCTGTGGTCTTGAAATTTGTGAAGGCCAATATCATATCTCACTTTGGCTACCCCAAGACAATTATAAGTGATGGGGGCCCTCATTTCTGGAACCATCACTTCAATCGCTTACTCAGGAGTTTGGGAGTAACTCACAAGATTGCTACCCTTTACCATCCTCAGATGAGTAGCCAGGTTGAAGTGTCAAATAGGGAGATCAAGAACATTTTAGAAAAGACTATTAGGCCAGATAAGGACTGGTCCCAAAAGCTCGATGTTGCTTTATGGGCTTATCGAACGGCCTACAAAACCCCTTTGGGTTTCTCTCCTCTCCAGATAGTGTATGGAAAAGCGTGCCACATACCTGTTGAACTTCAACATAGGGCACTTTGGGCTATCTGAAGTGTCAACATGTATTTAGAGCAAGTAGGTAAAGCACGTTTACTAGAGTTGACTGAGCTTGAGGAGTTGAGGAATGATGCTTATAACACCTCCCAAGCTTATAAAGGGAGAACTATGGTCTTGCATGGTAAGTATATCCTTAGAAAGACCTTTGAGCCCAACCAACAAGTCTGGCTTTTCAATTCCAGAGTTAAGTTGTTTCCAGGAAAACTAAAATCACATTGGGATGGGCCTTACATTTTCACCAAAGTGTTTCTACATGGGGCTGTGGAGATTAAGAGCCCTTCCTTTTCAGCACCACCCTTTACTGTTAACGACCAACGATTAAAACCTTACGTTACTTTGGATGGCCATCTGGTTGACGAGGTCACTCTCGAGGAGCCTTTGCTCCTTTCTTTCACACCTCAGGTAACATTTTCCCTTGGCCATTTTACTTTCAATGACATTATTTGAACCAAGCATGAGGGGATAGGACCTGAGGCATCTGTACAAAGCATTTATACATAGTGCATTGTTTGTTCGAAAGCGAAATCAGGTTTGTAAATGTCGCGTTGCACTATAGTTGAAATCGCTTTGAAAAATAAATAAGAATTTATTACTCGAAAAACTAAGAATCCGAGGTCTAACATGGGGAGAAAATTGGTATTTAAAAAACTAAGAACACAACTTTAATTTAATAAAATGTGATGTTCAATAATATTATGAAGCAATAGAATTAATTTCAATGTATATAAATGCTTCAAAGAGATGAATAGAGATGTAAAAAGAAATTCAGATGCTTTGAGCTCTCTTCTTTTTCTTCCTTCTTTGATTCTTCCTTCCTTCCTCTGCCTTGGCTTCTTTCTTCTTCTTTCTTCTCTTCTTTGTTCTGATGTCTTCTTCTTTCTTCCTTACTTCAGCTGAGCCTTTTTCTTCCCTTGTCTGTGGTTTTGTTTCCTTCTTTCTTTCTTTTCAGCCTTCCTTCGTCTCTGGAGCTTCTTTCTCTTCTTCTTCCTTCAGCTATGCCTTCTCCTTCCTTCCTTTAGCTTCTTCTCCTTCAGCCTCTAATCTCCTTCTTTCTCCTTCAGATTTTCCTTTAGGTCCTCTCTTTGTCTCCTCCTACCCTTAGCTTTTCCTTTGCAGCTCTTTCTCCTTCAGCTTTCCTTCCTTCTTCCTTTCCCTACATAGAAGTGCAAAAACTACCCCTACCCTCCCCCATGTACACTCTCTCTTTCTTTTCTCTCTTAGGTTCACTCTCCCAGAGCCAATCGAGTAAACGAGTAGGGCAAGCGCACCCGTGTCTAGGTGCACTGGTGTGGGTGATGTGCGAGGAGTGTAGGGTTATTGGGTCAAGTCAGCCAGGTCGCGGAGGAGAGAGCGCGGACGAGGCGGGTGAGTGGGCGAGGGGACCTCACCCCGTGTTCGGAGGCAACCAGGCTAAGGTACAAAATCAACTTATACCATTTCACCGCTTCCAAAGTTAACAAGGTGGGACTAAAGTCCCACCTGCTTCTTCACGTGCGTCCGCAGGGAGTCTCCACTAATTGCTGTAGCAGTGGAGTGTGTTGGCTTCGATTACTGGGTGCAAGAGGATCACGAAGTGTTTCCGCACACCTGGGGCTCGGTTTCCTGGAATGGGGCTGCCTGGAGCAAGCTTGCGAGCAAGCTTTGCTTCTGCTCCAATGGATGCTGGGGTTCAAACCTGTCAATCACGAAGACGGCCTCATGACCCTGTCAAAGTACTTAGAAAGCTTCGCTATGTCATGAAAAAGGTGGCACGGTGGGTGGCATGGCACGGAACGGCATAGGCATGCGTGCCTAGGTCGGACAGTGGCTGTGAAAGTGCGGCTGCTTGGGGGAAGTGTAGGGCGCGTGTGGCGGTCAATGAGGGGGTGGATGATGATCAGTGGAAGGTAGCAGTGCTTCTGCAGTCGGTGGCGAGGTGTGTGGGTGTGTGGAGTGATGGATGCACCTTCGCCGGTGGTCGGCCGAAGATGAGGAAGATGAGGGTGGTCTGTGGCTGTCGAGGCGCGAAAATAGAAATAAAGTGAGGGAAAATGAAGAGTAGAGAGAGAGGAACTTATCTGAGAGTGATTGGACGAAGGGGGATGCGGAGGGCAAACAACACGTATCTACCATCACCGGAGACGAAGGCCCTGAGATTAAGAGGTGGCGACGACGAGAGGGTTGAAGACGCGAGCGCAGGTATGGCACGACGTGGAAGAACGAGGCGGAGAATACTCTGCCACTGGTATGGCAGTAGAGCAATGAGAAGGGGGAGGAAGTGTCACCGGAGCTTGCGGTCTACTTGGCCGGAGAGGGGAAAGGATGAATTTTGGGGGATTCTTTGGCCAAATCAAGCTTAGAATGGACGATCGAGCCTGGGACTTCTTTTATAGGCACAGGGAGAGGGCCTTGTGCTTGGAAGACAAGCTTCCAAGCATAGGTTTCCGATGGAGTAGGAAATTCGAGAGATACCCATACCTCTCGTGCGTTAGCATGAGAGATTGGGTGCGAATCAGAGCACATGATGGGGTTCACACGATCAGGAATTCCTCAGAGAATCTCCTTTTCAAATCTGAGAGGGATTCTCTGAGGAAACAAGGAGATCTCCCTCTTGAATCCTTGCCTGAGTAGGATTCCTCCACTGTGATGGCGGAGGTACCTAATTGCAAAGAGTGGTGAGGAAGATAGGGTGTCTCTGTAAGGTTTTCAAAAGTTAGGGGCATAAAAGTAATTTTATTGGACTATTTTGCAAAGTAGGTCAAGGTGAATTCTCCATAAGTCCAAATTTTGGTATAAACCTAATTTGGACCTAAGGAATCTAATGGTGAAGTTGGATTTTAGGTTTGATCACGTTTGAGTAGACATTTTGCACAAAAACCCAATTTAGGGCAAATGTTTGACTAGGACCGTTATTTAGGTTAAAATAGGTTCTAAAGCCCAAATTGAAGGTTCTAAACCCTAGAGGAAATTTTTCCATGAATTTTTGAGGGTTTAGTTGATTTTTATCCAGACTTGAGCCTTGTTAAATTAAGTGGATTTGTTTTAGGGTTACAAGATGTCATTTAATTCTCAGATCTCACATTAACCCTTTTTTGATTGAGCCATCCCAGTTTTCATCTTGTTAAGACCAATTGACCCATGTTTAACCCTGAGAAATCCTGTGTTTGTACTGCAATGGTAAAATTACAGTTTTTCCCATTGTTTCTTGCTTTTCTTTCAACCTAATTATTCTCTGAGTTAGGCCCTTCACTTTGTTATGTAGGAGCTTTTATTCTCTTTTCTAGGTTAAAATGAGCTAGCTAGGGCTCATGATGGTGTTCCCATCATACCCACATACCTAGCTTTTGCTAGTCCCTTAGCAAAATTTTAAGGTTTTAACTTCTGTTCTAGATCATGAGTTTCTTTCACAATTTATGAGAAGTGCTTTTTCTTTTTCATTATGATTTGGTTAGAATGCCGATAGTAGGCCTAGAGGTACTCAAGTACCAACCAAGATCCGGACTGGACCAGCTCTAGCCTCAGTCCTCCGCGAAGGTTTTTAAGGCCCACAGGAACTACCCTAAGGTTCGTTGGACTTCGCAGTTAAAGCACTCGTGCTTGAGACATATTTTAGCCTTGGTTCAGTTTGCAGTGCATTTTTGTAAGAGAGAGACAGAGGATTTATTTGTTTGGAGAGTTTTTTATTTCTTTTCTTTTTATTTCTAGCTTTGGATTGGCTTCTCAATATGGTTTGTATCAGATTCCTCGTCCCCATCATCAATCCTCAAAGGTCCCTAGCAATCGATGCTTCATGATAGCACTGCCCATGGCAACCCCCAGAACCCTGGCTTTCAAGATTTTGAGATAATCTTGTCCATGGCATTCCGTAGCCAAATCTAGACCCTAGCAATCAACATTTCGTGATAATTCCACCTATGGTATCTAAACCAGCAGAGTGCTTACGTGCCCCCGATAGGATTTGTAAATATCCTAGGAGACAAGCACCGAGGAGACAATATGTTGTTACGCATCTTCGAGGGGAATTTCCCACCTCTCCGCGTCGGGAACTCGTCCAAATCAACTTGTGTTGATCAGTTGCTCTTAATCTAGGCAACTTATTCTTCAGAACATTTAAATGCCTTTGCATGATTTTGATAGTTATGTGCACTGAACTAGACTGTGTGTGGATTGGGGTGCTTAGGTTTCTGAGTCCCACAAGCCGAAGGCCAGTTAACGAGGTCGAATACTCCCTAAGCCTTGACCTAATACTTAAGCTTCACATTTTCCCCAACCTCTTGAGGATTATCCAGATCTTAGTGGATACTTAAATTTTTAGTCTAGCCCAAAAGGCTTAAGATCAGCATTCCTACTAATCTCTTTTTGTGTCTCATTAGCACCTTTTTTCCTATTTTTCTCTTTTCCTTGATGTTGTCTAGAACTTCAGTTAATCCCTTAATCTCTTACTAATGACTATCTCTTTTTCTTTTTCATTTGTGCTCCTTTTTTGTCATTTTGATCTTTTCCTCATGTTTTGTATAGCCTCAAAAATTCTCTACCCCCCTCAGTTTTTTTGTTCTTTTTCAAGATTTTTACATTTTTTGTGTTTTTTGTGATATGTGAATTTTTTGTTGAAACCTTTTCTTGTGATGTGAGTTTTCATAACGTTTTGCACTTTCATACCCCCCCATGCCTATGATTTGCAATGTCCCCATTGTAAATTAGTGGGTTCAAATTCAGCTTAGTTCATTCATTAGGACAGGTCTTGGGTGGGCGAACGGGTTGAGGTGACTGTTGCGAATGATTTCTAGACTCGGGTATGGGTACTTGAGGTGGAGTCAGCTGTTCTAATGGATGAACCCTAAAGTGCAATAGGAATTCAGCATAGAAATGTCAAGAAAGGTTTCACGTTTTCAAGAATGACGGGTTGCCTCCCGTTAAGCGCTGAGTTTTACGTCATTAGCCGGGCACAATGAGCTCAAAAAGAATGGAGGGTAAAGGATATCTCAGCCAAATTTGTATCGGTCACGTCAATGAACAGTTTGAGTCTCTGACCGTTCACAACAAAGGGTTCAGAATCGTGGCTGAGTGGATTGATCTCAATGGCTCCATTTCCAAAAATTCGTCGGACTAAGTAGGGTCCGATCCATTTAGATCGTAGTTTTCCTGGGAATAATTTGAGTCTGGCATCAAAGAGTAGGACCTTTGGACTAGGATGAAAGATCTTTCTAGATATGTGCTTGTCGTGAAAGGCTTTAACCTGCTCTTTGTATATTTGCGAGTTCCCATACGCATCGTGGCGTAATTCATCAATCTCGCTCATTTAAAGTTTTCTATTGGTTCCAACCTTAGAAAGATCTAGGTTACAGTTTCGTACTTCCTAATAGGCTTTACGCTCCAATTTGACAGGGAGGTGACACGCCTTCTCGTACACCAGTCTGAAGGCAGACATACCCAATTGGGTCTTGTGGGAGATCCTATAAGCCCACAAAGCTTCCGGAAGCCGAGATGACCAATCCTTCCTGTCAGGTCGAACAGTAACCTAGAGGATTTTCTTGATCTCCTGGTTTGATAGCTCAGCTAGACCATTAGTTTGGCGGTGGTAAGGAGTAGAGATTCGATGCGACACCCCGTATTTGGTCATCAGTGACCTAAACTGAGCATTTGTGAAATAGGTCCCTCCATCGGAAATTATTGCACGTGGAATCCTGAACAGTGAGAAGATGTTCTGATGAATGAACTTGATAACAACTTTGTGATCATTGATTCGGGTCAGAATGGCTTTGATCCATTTGGACACATAGTCAACAGTGAGTAAAATGTATTCGTAGCTATCCGAGATAGGGAAGGGTCCCATAAAATCAATCCCCCAAATGTCAAAAATTTCACATACCAGAATCGGCTGTAAAGGCATCATATCTTGATGGCTTATGTTGCCCAAGGTCTGGCAACGGGTACATGCCTTACATTGATTGTATTCATCCTTGAAAACTGTGGGCCAGTAAAAGCCGCACTGCAGGACTTTTGCTGCGATTTTATGTCTTGAAAAGTGTCCACCGCATGCCTGGTCATGGCAGAAAGAGAGTATGTCTTTGATTTCCACTTTTGCGACACATCGTCGAATTATTTGATCAGCACCAATGCGAAACAAATACGAGTCTTCCTAAAAGTAATACCTGGCATCGGAAAGCAATTTGTCCTTCTTGGCCTTCGACCAATCGGACGGGATCTGATGTGATGCCAAGTAGTTTACTATGTTAGCAAGCCATGGAAGCCCTGTATTGATAGTCAGAAGGTGCTCATCAGGAAAATGTTCCATGATGGGTCTGAAAGGGTCAATGATCTTAGAAGGAAGGCGGGACAAGTGATCACCTACCACGTTCTATTTTCCCGCTTTGTCACAAATCTCGAGGTCAAATTCTTGCAACAGCAAGATCCAACGGATTAGTCGAGGTTTTGCGTCCTTCTTTGCAAGGAGATGCCTCACAGTTGTGTGATCTGAGTAGATGATAACACGGGAACCCAGGAGGTAAGATCTTAATTATTCTAGGGCAAATACTACGGCTAGCAGCTCTTTCTCAGTAACTGTGTAGTTACGCTGAGCCTTGTCAAGTCTTTTGCTAATGTGGTAAATGACCACGGGTTTCCCATCAATTTTCTACCCCAAAATCGCTCCTACAGCGAAATCAGATGTATCGCACATGATCTCAAAGGGTTGAGACCAATCAGGGGACTGTAGGATCGGGGCTTGGGTAAATCGGTCACGGAGGATCTCAAATGCTTGAGTGCATTCCTTGGAGATTTCGAAAGGTACATCCTTGGAGAGAAGAGTAGTCAGGGGGCGTGCGATTTTCGAAAAGTCAGGGATAAATCGACGGTAAAAATCGACGTGCCCCAGAAAAGATTGGATGTCCTTGATCGAGCTAGGCATAGGGAGTTTGGAAATTAGGTTCACCTTGGCTCTATCGACTTGGATGCCTTTCTCTGAAATCAGATGTCCTAGGACAATTCCTTTAGGCACCATGAAATGGCCCTTTTCCCAGGAAAGAACCAGATTCACGTCAATGCACTGCCTGAGGATTTGGACCAAGTGCTAGAGGCAATCGTCAAATGATGCTCCAAATATTGAAAAGTCATCCACGAAGACTTCCAGATAATCACCTACCATATCTGAGAATATGGCAAGGATGCATCACTGAAAAGTCACATGTGCATTGCAGAGACCGAACGACATCCTTTGGAACACGTACATCCCGAAGGGGCAGGTGAAAGTGATCTTTTCTTGGTCCTCAGGATGGATTGCCACTTGGTTATAACCGGAGTATCCGTCAAGAAAGTAGAAGAACCTATTTCCCGCTAGTTTCTCGAGGATCTGATCAATAAATGATAGTGGGAAATGATCCTTCTTTGTGGAGGAATTGAGTCTTCTGTAATCAATGCAGACTCCATGAATTAGCTACACGGGTCGGTATGACCTCTCCAGTTTCAGTCGTAATGACGGTGAGTCCTGCCTTTTTAGGCACAACCTGGATTGGATTCACCCATCGACTGTCGGAGATCAGGTAGATGATCCCTGCATCTAACCACTTAATGATCTCCTTTTTCACGACCTCCTACAGATTGGGGTTCAAACGTCTCTGCATTTCTCGCGAAGGTCGTGTGCCCTCTTCGGTGTAGATTCGATGTGTGCAATAAGAGGGACTTATACTAGTTAAATCATCGAGAGTCCATCCAATGGCTCTATGATGTTGCTGGAGAACAGTAATCAGACAGGATTCCTGGTCAGGTGTGAGTTTAGAGTTGATAATCACAGGAAACGTCTGATTGGAACCCAAAAAGACGTATTTCAGATGGTCGGGAAGAGGCTTGAGTTCCAGAACGGGGTTATCAGCAGTAGTAGGTAGTTCAGGGTGTGTGTTAGGAATAAGGGAAGGAGTTATGGGTGTATCTAGATCAGGTTTAGACTCCTATGTTTGCGGGTTTTGATCTTCTGGTGATTGATCAAGAATAATCAAGTTGTCCTTGATATGCGGTTCATCAACCACGTCTTTGATATCATATATTTATTCTATAACACCACAATTAATCCCTTGTTGGGCCTTAAAGATGTCAATCTTTAGTGTTTGGTTCCCAAATTTTAGTTTTATTTGGCCCTCCTCACAATTTATATTGGCCCTAGCAGTGGCCAGAAAAGGTCTCCCTAGCATAATTGGTGTATCCCTTGGGTTCTCAAGTGCATCCATATCCAGGACTATAAAATCCACCAAGAAGTAGAAATCCCATACCCTAACAATGACATCCTCAAGTATTCCTTTAGGTGACTTGATGGATCGATCGGCTAACTGCAACGTCACCTCTGTTGGTTTAAGCTCGGATTCTTCAAGGTGGTCAAGGAGGGATGTCGGTGTTAGGTTTATGGAGGCACCTTGGTCTAATAAGGCTTTGTTGAATTGGGTATCATCAATTGTACACGAAATTAAGGGAGTACCTGGGTCTTTAGCCTTAGGTGAAAGTTTACTCAAGATTACAGAGTTGGCTTGCTCTAACAGTACGATCGGACTCCCACTTTTGGTTCTCAACTTACGCTTGGGTGTACACACGTCTTTCAGAAATCGTGCGTAAGTCAGTACGTGGTAGATTGCATCCATCAAGGGGATGTTTATCTAGACATGTTCAAAGAGCTTGACCAGATCCTCCTCAGGAGCCACGGGTTTGGTTATCCTCTTTCCCTTGGTCAAGGCCTCGGGAAATGGAACCTTGGCTGGTTCCTCTAGAATAGGTCCAGGTTCTTGATCTGGGATAGGGGTATCCTGGATAACTATCCTAGGGCTTGGGTTACTACCAGGCTTGGAGTGGTTTGGATAAGGTGGGCCTTGAGTTGCTTTACCACTACGGGTTGTTACGGAGTTTAATCCTGCCTGGTTTTGGTTTGGGGTTAGTAAAATAGGTGGCTACTATTGAAAGCCTGCTTAAGATGTCGAAGCTTCCATCCCGTCGGATGATGGAATAGAAGGGGACTGGTAAATAATGTGTGTGTGGCCTGGATTTGGTTTCATAACGTGCCTCTGGGTAAGCACGTTATTTGGATTCGGCAAAGGTTGTGAAGGAAGTGTGCCAGGTTGGCGAGAATTCGCCACCTGGGTGAGTTGATTGCAGACCTCTGTGATCTCGTCTTTGTGCTATTTTTGTATTGCCGCATTCGTTTTCTGAATGTCAGCCAGTGTTTGAAGGATAAGAGTCATTTGATCTGCTTAGTTTGGCCTAGATTGATAGGTGGGGTTGGGCCGAGGCTGAGGCGGCTGATATGGACGAGGAACTTGTCGACGGGGTTGATAAGGTGGTTTCTGATTTTTAGAATTTCCCGCCCACAGGAAGTTGGGATGATTCTGCCATCCAGGGTTGTAGGTATTGGAGAATGGGTCATTCTGGATGTCATTGAGGTCCTCACAGGTCTGAGGAGCCTCAGGAAAATCAAAGTATGAGGGTTCAGAGTTTCCCTAACTAGAATATAGTGGATCGGAGGTCCCTCCGATCCTGGAGTCAGACGAGGGTGGATACGGGTCCATCCCCTAAGAAGATCGGTGATAGATGTTCTACATAGTTTCCCTCGCAAGAGGTGGCTATGCAAACAAGTTTTGCGTAGAGGTGGCTCGCTGCAGATGCTGAGTCAGCTCGTCCACCTTCTTCTCTATGATAGAGAGCTTGTCCAATCGACTAACCATTAGCTCCAAGTCGACGGATGTGGACAGGCCCTGCATCTCATGTGCTCCCCTAAGATTCATCAATGCACGGGCAATCGTTCGGTCGAATAAGCCCATGGAGTCATTATTGATGGATTTCTCGCACATATTCTCGAGAATCTCCCAAACCCTGTCCTCATGTTGACCCATGATGTTTCCTCTATAGGATGCATTGACGAATAATCGAATTTCTTCACAGAGTCCCTGGTAAAAAGACTGAACTTGTTCCCATTTAGGAACTCCATGATGGGGGCACTTTCGCATGAGATCCAAGAATTGGTCCCATGCCTCATGAAGAGGTTCTCCTGATTGTTGAGTGAAGTGAGTGATTTGGTGGCGCAAGGCATTCGTCTGGCCAATGGGGAAGAATTTTTTCAAAAATTCAGACTGGAGTTCAACCCATGTGTTGATTGGACGTGTTTGAGCCTGATACCAATGAGCAGCCTTGTCCATGAGGGAGAAAGAAAACATCTTCATTAGCAGAATATCCCGATTTTGTACATCTGACCCGAAGGTCTGGGCTAGATGTTTGAGTTGCTTGATGTGCTGGAAGGGATCCTCGGAGTTAATCCCATGGAATTTTGGAATGGCATGAATCATGTTGGGCTTGAGTTTAGAATCAAGACCTCCAGCCGGGATTTGGACTCGAGGCTCGATTGCTACCGCAGTGGGATTATAGTGATCTCGCATTATAGGACGCTGCAGCAAGTTTACAAAGTTTTGGAATAGATCATTTAAGCGCTAAAGTTGGTGCTCAAGGTTGTTCTCTTCTTCAATTGGTTGTGCCGTGATGGAAGAAGGAGAACTTGGTTATGATGAATCAGAGGAGAGATCTATGTGGTAGGGTTGCTGCACAAACACTGGTGTCGAGGCTTGGCCTTGGCGGGAGTGGATTTCTAAATGAGGTCTTAAGGATGGTCTTAAGGACCTACCAAACATGCACCGAAGGATTTGATGAGATTAGAATGTGCTGGACCCAATCGAGACACCCAAAAAATTTTAGGTGACTATAGAGGTTAGGGGCAGAAGATACCCCTTAGTTAGAAAGGCCATCCACCTGAGAAATACCTGGGCAGCTAGAGAGGGAGAGTCTCCCAAAGACCCCTACACGGTAGAGCATCCCCATGAGTTATAGGGTTTCCCTCACTCGACCTCTCTTGTCACTGAGATTCCAGGTAGTCCTGAATGGGGACCTTGACCTCTTAAGTCTACCACTTTTAGTTAAGATCAAGGTGCTTAGGGTTCCACTTTGAACTTTAGATCTTTTGAGTGCAAAAAGTGACATAATTTCAAGGTTGGTTGACCCAAGGGGTCAACTTCACCTCTTTGTCCTTTGAGAGCTTTTTAGGTCCTTTCTTTTAGGGTTCAAGTGAGTTAAGAGCTTGATTTTCTTAGGGTTTCTCTTGGATAAATCTCTTCAAAAAAGGCTTAGGCACACCTCTTTTGAAAATTTTGATTCTTTGCTTAAGAGAAGATGTGTCTCTAAAAACCCTAGATTGGAATCCTTAAGTTGGCTCTATTTGGTCCAATTTAGTTGCCTCAAAGATGGTATCTAGGGCTCAATCAAGAAGGTGCTATCTCTAGTTACCTTAAATGGATGTGAAATTCAAGAATGTGTTGAAATTAAAATCAGACAACTTTGGTGAATTACTAAATATGGAAAGCAAGTAGCCCTAGATTGATTTTTCTTTGTTTCCCTTTTCAGATTTGAGGGGATTAAGAGAAAGGGCTAATGAGAATTTACCTATTCTTGGTGTGGTTGTTGTGCGGCTGTTTTCTTTTCTCCCCCTAAAATAATCACAACAAAAGAAAGAGAGTTAGTACTGAACTAGAGGTTGTGATCAAAGTTTCTAAAATGTCCGTTGCTCCTCAGCAACGGTGCCAAATTGTTTGTTTGAAAGCAAAATCAGGTTTGTAAATATCGCGTTGTAGTATAGTTGAAATCGCTTCGAGAAACAAATAAGAATTTATTACTCGAAAAACTAAGAATCCGAGGTTGAACACGGGGAGAAAATTGGTATTTAAAAAGCTGAGAACACAACTTTAATTTAATAAAATGTGATGTTCAACAATATTATGAAGCAATAGAATTAATTTCAATGTATATAAATGCTTCAAAGAGATGAATAGAGATGTAAAAAGAAATTCAAATGCTTTGAGCTTTCTCTTATTTTTCTTCCTTCTTTGATTTCTCCTTCCTTCCACTACCTTGGCTTCTTTCTTCTTCTTTCTTCTCTTCCTTATTCCAATGTCTTCTTTCTTCCTTACTTTAGCCGAGCCCTTTTCTTCCCTTGTCTGTGGCTTTGTTTCCTTCTTTCTTTGTCTTCAGCCTTCCTTCCTCTCTGCGGCTTCTTTCTCTTCTTCTTCCTTCAACTATGCCATCTCCTTCCTTCCTTTAGCTTCTTCTTCAGACTCTGATCTCCTTTGTCCTTCAGATTTTCCTTCAGGTCCTCTCTTTAGCTCCTCCTGCCCTTAGATTTTCCCTTGCGACACTTTCTCCTTTAGCTTTCCTTCCTTCTTCCTTTCCCTACACAGAAGTGCAAAACCTACCCCTACCCTCCCCCGCATACACTCTCTCTCTCTTTTCTCTCTTAGGTTCACCCGCCCAGAGCTAATCGAGTAAATGGGTCGAGCAAGCGCACCCAAGTCCAGGTGCATCGGCATGGGTAATGCGCGAGGAGTGCAGGGTTATCGGGTCAGGTCAGCTAGGTCCGTGGAGGAGTGAGCATGGACGAGGCGGGTGAGTGGGCGAGGGGACCTCACCCCGTGTTTGGAGGCAACCAGGCTAAAACACAAAATCAACTTATACCATTTCACCACTTCCAAAGTTACCGAGGTGGGACTAAAGTCCCACCCGCTTCTTCGCATGTGTCCACAGGGAGTTTCCACCATTGCTTCAACAGCGGAGTGCGTTGGCTTCGATTACTGGGTGCAAGAGGATCACGAAGTGTTTCCGCTCACCTGGGGCTCGGTTTCCTGGAACAGGGCTGCCTGGAGCAAGCTTGTGAGCAAGCTTTGCTCCTGCTCTAATGGCAGCTGGGGGTCAAACCTGTCAGTCATGAAAATGGCCTCATGGCCCTGTCAAAGTACTTGGAAAGCTTCACCATGTCACGGCGAAGGTGGCACGATGTCTGGCGTGCACGGAACGGCCTAGGCATGCGTTCCTAGGTCGGACAGTGGCCGTGAAGGTGCAGTTGTTCGGGGGAAGTGTAGGGCACGTGTGGCGGTCAATGAGGAGGTGGATGATGATTAGTGGAAGGTGGCGGTGCTTCTGCGGTCGATGGCGAGGCGTGTGGGTGCATGGAGTGATGGATGCACCTTTGCCAGTGGTCGGCCAGAGATGAGGAAGATGAGGGTGGTCTGTGGTTGTCAAGGCGCTAAAATAGAAATAAAGTGAGGGAAAATGAAGAGTAGAGAGAGAAGAACTTATCTGAGAGTGATTGGATGAAGGGGGAGGTGGAGGGCGAATGATGCATATCTACCGTCACCGGAGACGAAGGCCCTGAGATGAAGAGGTGGCGACGACGAGAGGGTTGAAGACGCGGGCACAGATATGGCACGACATGAAATAACGAGGCGGAGAAGTCTCTACCATTGGTATGGTGGCAGAGAGACGAGAAGAGGGAGAAGAGTCGCCGGAGCTTGTGAGCTACTTTTCCAGAGAGAGGAAAGGATGAATTTTGGGGAATTCTTCGGCTAAATCGAGCTTAGAATGGACGGCCGGGCCTGGGACTTCTTTTATAGGTACAGGCAGAGGGCCTTGTGCTTGGAAGACAAGCTTCCAAACACATGTTTCCTTGCTGGAGTAGGAAAGTTGAGAGATACCCATATCTCTCATCCGTTCGCATGAGAGATTGGGTGCGAATCAGAGTGCATGATGGGGTTCACACGATCGGGAATTCCTCAGAGAATCTCCCTTTCAAATCTGAGAGGGATTCTCTGAGGAAACAAGGAGATCTCCCGCTTGAATCCTCACCATAGTAGGATTCCTCCACTGTAATGGCGGAGGGACCTAATTGCAAAGAGTGGCGAAGAAGATAGGGGGTCTCTGCAAGGTTTTCGAAAGTTAGGGGCATAAAAGTAATTAGGTTGGACTATTTTGCAAAGTAGGTCAAGGTGAATTCCCCTTAGGTCCAAGTTTTGGTATAAACCTAATTTTGACCTAAAACATCCAATGGTGAAGTTGGATTTTAGGTTTGACCATGTTTGACTGTAAATTTTGTGTAAAAATTTAATTTAGGGCAAATGTTTGACTAGGACTCCTATTTAGGTCAAAATAGGTTCTAAAGGCCAAATTGAAGGTTCTAAACCCTAGAGGATATTTTTCCATGAATTTTTGAGGGTTTAGTTGATTTTTATCCAGACCCGAACCTTGTTAAATTAAGTGGATTTATTTTAGGGTTACAGGATGTCATTTAATTCTCAGATCTCACATTAACCCTTTTTTGATTGAGCCATCCCACTTTTCATCTTGTTAAGACCAATTGACCCATGTTTAACCCTTTGGAAATCCTGTAGTTGTACTGCAATGGTAAATTATAGTTTTGCCCATTGTTTCTTGCTTTTCTTTCAACCTAGTTATTCTCTGAGTTAGGCCCTTCACTTAGTTATGTAGGAGCTTTTATTATCTTTTTTAGGTCAAAATGAGCTAGTTAGGGCTCATGATGATGTTTCCATCATGCATTCATGCATTTACTTAAAACATTCTTCATTGCATACATTTGCATTCTCAAAAAAAAAATTGAGCTTAACTGGCTTGGCCCTGCATTCTTAGGCATAAGACCAAAACTTTATGTTAGACTAAGTTGACTCTAAGTGTCTAATTTTAGAAGCTAAGTCCCTTAGGGTCCTTTGTGGACTTAAAAACTTAAGTAGGACTCAAGTTATAGACCATTCCTCAAGAGGCTGAGGAAGGAAAGCTAGGGATTGAGTTAAAGGCTGGGTAGTACCTGATGTCTTTTTTTACCTTTTGGTTTACGAGTCCTCGTAACCTAAGCATCCACATTTCACACACACTTAGTCTTGTGTAAATAATGATAATTCTTGGAGAAAATTTTGGTTTTCTTAGTTCTGACTTAGGAGAAGCTTGAAAACACAAGTTGATTGAAAGAGTTCCTACCGTAGGAGAGGTGGAATATATACTCACCTTGAGGATGCGATGATAACATGTCACCTCCTCGGTGCTTGTATCTTAGGATGTCCATCCTACTGGGGTCATTTAAGCGTATTGTGTAGTTCAGGTACCATGGGCGGCCCTATCTCAAAGTCCCGATTGCCACAGGCCTGAATTCACTTTAGAAATCCATGGGTGATACTATCTCGAAGTGTTGATTGCCAGGACTTCTTAGGGTCGTTATGGGCAGTGCTATCTTGAAGAATCGAAAGCCAGTCACCCTTCAAGGTTCGGTGATGGGGACAATGAATCCGATACAGACCATGTTGATAGCTGATCCAAGGTTAGACTTAGAAGAATCAAACAAAAAAATATATGAGTGGAAAAAAAAATCCTCTTTTTAGGTTGGCAATCATACCAACCTCAAATAAATCAGACCATTGCACATGCACAAATACTTTAATCTCTGGGACCAAATAGACCTCAGGGTAGAGTTAGAAATTAGGAAAACCTGTGCCTACAACTCATCCTTAGCTGACCTAGTTTGTAACTTAGCAACTACTTGGGAACCTTAGGTCTAAAGTCTAAACTTAACATGTTTCTAAAAGAAGACCGACTGGGTTGGCTAGTCCACTTGAAGAGCTGGGTTAATTTGCTAGGAACTAACAAAAACTAGGCATGGGCGCATTTGATGAGCCCATATTTGTAGGCTAATTATGTGTTTTAATGCCTAGACATTAAGTTAACATGTACATTTATATAGTATACATTAGTATCTAAATAGGATAACATAAAATTACCTATTTCATACATTACACGCATTGATAATATCATTTAGAATTTATTTAGAATATGATGCATTGAAATAGGTTGCATTACATATAGTGTTTAGGGTTTAACATAGAAGTTAAGGTCTTACATATAAATAACCCAATAATCATTTGATTTTTTATTTTCTTCTTCTCTGCAGCAATGGCCTCCCAATACTGAATGTACACCTTAATGGCTGAGTGTGGATCCTGCATGTCTTCGTTGCTTCCTCTTCTCTACGTTCCTCCCTCTTCTCCATGTTCCTGCAACCATAAAAGAAGACTCCAGCCGCACCATCACTGGCAAGCCATCACCCCCGATCCACTACTACACAGAGAGTCAAGCTCTCCTCCATTCCACCACTACCAGCCTCAATCGTGAGCACAAGTCCACACCACCGTAGGCATGCAGAGTGACAGACTGTTGCGCTACCATTGGCTTGTGCAGATAACTGTGAGCACCTTGGCGTGCACTACCACCATCACCAATGCCAACAACCACCGACATAACCATGCGTCAGTAGCCATCAACACTCATTTAAGATGTCTAGGAATGTTCCTAGAAGTCTGACCTCCCAACAGCCACTTGTTCATCTTCTTCCACTTTTCGTTCTCTATTTCCTTTCCACCGAAAAGAACCCATCACCACCAGCCACTTCCTCCTTCCCACGCACGACACCCGCCACTGCCATCCTTCCACGCGCACTAGTAGTGCCCCTTCGTGTGCAGCAACGCACCACATGCGGCCTGTGCACCTGCCCCTTTCACCTCCTCACGTGCCACCCTCCGTGCATGCACGCACAGGCGCACCCCCTTGCTACGCCTCCGTCACGCCCGTAGCTGTAGCAACACGCGTAGCAGCGTGTGCCCCTTCGCCTCCATTGTTTGCCCCCTTCAGCTCGCGCCCCTTGCCTCCATTCCCAGCATGCGCCCGCGTCCCCTTTAGCAGCGTGCAGCACCATTCCCTTCGCCTGCAGCCCACGGCGGTAAGACCTGCAGCCCCACTCCTCTAGCAGCTTCCACACGCATGCCCACACAGCCCGCATACGTGCCCACACGGCCCGCCATGTCCTCACCGACATGTCTAGCATGTGTCCACGCTACTACACCTCCTTACGTGCGTGCCTTCGCGAGCGCGACACGAGCAGCAGCAGAGAGCTGCAGCCACCGCCACCCGCCGTTGCTCCTCACCTTAGACCGGCCACCTCTGGCCATGCCTTGCCTTACTACCACCACCAAAAGTAGCAACTCGGCCACAGCTACCTCCTCCGACCTTTGCCTCTCCTCCACGTGCGAGCAAGGAGCAGATCCTCCCCTATTTTACTACAATGAAGAGGGTATTACTTATTACATTTAGTGCCATTGTGAAATTTTATTACTATTTTATTGTGCTACATTGCAAAATATATCCTTCAATTGTGCAAAATTGCTATTTCAGCAGTAGCTCTTATTGTTTATGTAATCTGAAGGCGATTTTGACTCGATTCCTTAATGAAATTAATAGTGAACATCAGTTTTAGACCCTTGCGAGTTTAAATAGGCCATTGCCTCCCTGTGGACACGACCTGCTCCTAATTGAGTGGTTATTTTAATTATTTTGATTAGTCAATTTTCCACCACTTGGAAATACAATGACAAATTATCTTCGTCATCATTTTTGAAAGTGAAAATCAATCCATCATTGGCTACAGGTTGAGGCACCAGAACTCAACAAGTATCGGTAATGGTCATGGGTACTAGTACTCATTGAGATCAATATAATTATGGAGTAATACCAGTATGTTATGAGTACTGGTACTAGTCTCTAATACTACTACACCAAGGATATTGGACAAGTATATGACTAAATCGTAATCTCGAGCAGTAAGCTTTGAGTACCGATACTTGGGATTAGTACCGATACTTCTTTGGATATGGGATCTAATCCAGTATGTCATGGATACCAGTACTGGTTCACCAATACCAGTACTCAATATATGTGGTACCGGTATTGGTTTACCAATACCGGTACCCATTCAGTATAATGTTCAGTTGTATTAAATTATGGTTCAAGTCCATCTTAAGTTAGAAGTGAGTCAATTACGGTTTAACCCTAACAACTACCTTTCTCAAATAGCTTTTCGGAGAATATTTTTCCAAGATTTTTACTAATCCATGTAATTTTCTGAGTTTTTAAGTGACAAGGGGTTAATCAGGCCAAATAGACCCATTGCGACTATATTAAATAGAAACAGTACCAAAGATATTCGAAAAAATTTTCAAAAATTCATGGATAATCTTAGTTTTAGTGGATTTCAAACCCAATAATTTTTAGTTAATTTGGATATGCATAGAGGTCAGAATAAATCTTCAAAGTCAAATAAAATTATGTTTTATGCAATACTAACCCCTTTGCACTCTCCAAATTTTTAAAAATAGTACAATGTGTATTTTCTCAAATAAAAGGATGCATTTTAATGCGAACTTGTTTATCCAAGTCTAAACTAAATTTCAGAATTTGTAGATGTCTAGATCAATGACCACAAATTTTTAAAAATCAAAAATTATTTCTAGCCGAATTTCAAGGAGTGATATAGGTGTGTTTAGGATAGGATTCAAGTCAAAATAACACACCTTGAAAAGATATTTCAAAAATATCCTCCCAACAAACCCAAATTTGAAATTTTAGATTTATTATTATATTTTTGAAATCACATTTTTTTCCCTTTTTTTCTTTTTCAAAATAAAATTTCAAAGCAAATCTAACTATCTAGAGGATAAGATCCTAACTTTTTTTTGATTTTTTTATAATAACTCAAATCCTAACCTAAGATAGAATGTGTGCACCTGATTATCTCTTCATCCATGGGTCATCATGTGCGTAGATCCACTACACCTGACCAGATTCTGGCACACAAAGACAGATAAAATAAGTCAAATATAGATCCAAAAATCATGTTGCCTCCTTGCAATGGTGCCAATTTATTGGGCTCGATCGAGATCGAATTTTAAAGCATCGTAGTCTAGCATAAGAAATTGATCCCAACAAAAATAATATAACAAAACTCAAAGAGTCCTGGTCGAACTCTAGGAGGCGTGATAATGCGATTTTTGAAAATGATTTTTGATTTTTTCTGATTTTGATTTTTGGAAAATGGAAAGATAACAGAATAATCTACTAGATTCAAGCATGATAAAAGATGTAGATTAGGCACACGTGCCCAATATGAGAAATCAAACCATACATTTTATTGCATTCAAAAGATAGAGAAGAGTTATTCAAAACATAAGTAGAGGAAGGAATGGGAATAGGACTTTTGCTCTACAAGAACAACTAAAACTAGAACAACTATAACTGTTAGAATCAAAAGTAGAAATAGAACTAGAACAACTAGAAGTGAATTAGATCTACTACTAGAAATAATGCATAAAAATTGAGGGAGGGCTTAGAAGGTTGAGGGAAGAAGGTGATGGCTGGTGATGCATGCGGAACGCGTTTGTTTAATTATGCCATTGTAGTACACATTTGCGACATTGGTTTTAATTTAAGATGTGGATTTGGTGAGTCCAAGTGTCGAACATGAGGAGGCGTGAAATTGGATTAGTTTGTTGCTTTAGTTGTCACAGGAATGTTTGGTTTGCTTGCTTGCGAGAAAACGAGAGAGAGAGAGAGTAGCATTAGAGATTGTGTTTAAAACATGACAATCATTCTAAGAGGATGTGAGATATGATATATGAAACATCATCAACATATAGCATGAAATTAGAGTTTGTTTACAGCTATAACAATAGAGAAAAGCTTAAACAAGTGCAACATACAACTAAAGTAAAGAGAGTGTGAGGAGGAGGCAAGGCGGCCACGACAGTGGAGGGGAGCTCCGTTGGAAGCTTGACAACTCTGGGGCAGGTATGGAGTGTATAGTGGAGATAGGAGAGGACTAGTATTGCATGTAGAGTGTGTATGAATTGAATGCCCTTGAATGGGGTGGTTGAGGAGGTTTATATAGAGAAGAAGGGGTTTCCAAACTAAGGGTTTT
This sequence comes from Thalassia testudinum, assembly GCA_037157565.1. Classification (NCBI taxonomy): domain Eukaryota; kingdom Viridiplantae; phylum Streptophyta; class Magnoliopsida; order Alismatales; family Hydrocharitaceae; genus Thalassia; species Thalassia testudinum. The sequence continues at coordinate 49,437,701 of JAZHRO010000062.1, forward strand.
AGCAACGTCCGGGATGTCGCTAAACCCATTCTAGAAATGTCGGTGAAGCCCCTCACCCGTTGGTCCAAGCACTCATGCATGCTTCATTCCCCCGTGCAATCCTTGTGCGCGCCATGTGGGCCATCCGATCAAAGATCAGAAGGCTAAGATCGCGCCCTGAGCATTGGTTCAGATCGCACTGCGAGCTCTGAGCGCATGCCTCACGAGTGATCGCGCGCATTCGCATCGGGCACGTAAGAGTGCACCGCGTAGCTTCCATCTGCACCGTTCGTGCCCGCATCGATGGTTGTAATTGACCGCGCTCTCAGTCGAGTGCGATTTAGCAATGCGCGGAGCTTTGAATGCTCATCGCTTGCTTGCGAGGCCAAAGTGCTACCCATTGTGCTGCGTCCGCGCTTTATTATGGAGGCGAGGTCAGGCTACGGGTGCAGTCGACCATTGGATGGAAATCCAACGGTCGGGATTTCACACTGCAGGTGTGTTGGTGCATGATGAAGGCAGGTCCGGGCGCCACGTGGCCGATTGTGGGCTATTGATCATTAGATCAATGGCCAGAACTTCTTGGGCTTGTTTAGGAAGCTCCAGATGTTGGATTTAAGCGATTTTAAGTCCGTTGGATTCCATTCGTCACTCTAAATATGCGAGGTTAGCAAAATCTGGGAATAGGCGAAATTTGATGCATTACACATTATCTCAAAGTTCTGGGACAAGTCTGGGGGTTGTAAAACAGGTGCAGTGGAGACCGTTTCCCTAAGGGTGTTGTAAGCCTTGATGCAATCAGGTGTCATGTGAAAAAGAGCATCGTTGGCTAGAAGAACAGTCAAGGGCTTAGAAAGTTGGGAAAAATCCTTAATGAACCTTCTATAGAAGCCAACATGTCCTAGGAAAGATCGAATTTTCTTGACTGAGCTCGGGGGTGGAAGTTTGGAAATTAAATCAACCTTAGCTCGATCCACTTCGATGCCCCTATGCGAGATGATGTGACCGAGGACAATCCTTTCCAGAACCATGAAATGGCTCTTTTCCCAGCTTAAAACCAGGTTAACTTCAATACATCGCTTCAGGATCTTCTCCAAGTTGCTAGGACAATGGTCGAATGAGTTCCCGAACATGGAGAAATCATCCATAAAGACCTCAGGTATTCGCTCACCATCTCTAAAAAAATGGCTATCATGCAATGCTGAAAGGTCGCGGGTGCATTGCATAACCTGAATGGCATACGACGGAATGCGAACGTGCCATATGGGCAAGTGAATGTGGTCTTCTCTTGATCCTCTGGTGCAATAGCAACTTGGTTGTATCCTAAATATCCATCAAGGAAGCAAAAATATTTCTGCCCTACCAATTGCTCAAGAATCAGGTCAATGAATGGCGGACGGAAATGATCTTTCTTGGTGGCCTCATTAAGCTTCCTATAGTCAATGCATACCCTCCATGCGATAGTAGTGCGGGTGGGGATGGATTCGCCTTAGTCATTGGTGACCACTGCAAGCTTGGCTTTCTTAGGTACTACTTGAGTGAGGCTTACTGAGGGGCTATCAGAAATTGGGTAAATGATGTCTGCATCAAGCCATTTGATTATTCTTTTTTAATGACCTCCCGCATATTCAGGTTCAATCGCCTCTGCATCTGGTGAGAAGGTCAAGCCCCATCTTCCAAATAGATCTTGTGAGTGCAATAGGTAGGGCTAATTCACCTTAAATCAGAAATTGTCCACCCAATGGCTACCCGATGTTCAGAGAGGGTTGCAGTCAACCTAAGTTCTTGATCTCTAGTTAAATGGGCATTGACAATCACAGGGAAGGTCTGGTCAGGAGATAGGAAGGCATACTTGAGATTATCGGGCAAAGGCTTTAGTTCAGGTGTAGGTGGGACAACATTTGATGGATAGGGGAAGGGTGGGAGTTGATCAACATCAATCTTCTCCAATGGAGGTTGCTGAAGGTAATCAGCTCTACACAGGTCAACCTCCACAGGCTGGAGTGGGTCAGGATAGTCATCAACTGGTTGAGTCAAATGGTCTGTTGAAGAGCTAAAAGAGTGAGGCATTCTTCAACCAGAGGTTCCACGGGATTGTGCTCCTCAACCCATCCACAATCAAAAGACTTAGTTGCCCTGAATATATCCAATTGAATCTTCTTGTCTCCAAAGGTGATTTCCATGCATCCTGTGTCGCAATCAATGTTCGCCTTAGCCATAACTAAGAAGGGTCTGCCCAGGATGATGGGTGTGTTTTGTAGCTGCTTGGGGACTTCCATGTCGACGACCAAAAAGTCGACCAGGAAGTAGAAGTCATTTACCCAAACAATTACGTCCTCGACTACCCAGTTTAGGGTTTTCATAGATCTATCAACCAATTGGATAGTCACAGGTGTGGGTTTCAATTCCCCAAATCCAAATTGATGATAAAGGGTAGTCGGAATTAGGTTGATTAAGGCACCTATGTCCAAGAGTGCTCTATCAAATGTCATGTCACTGATATTACAAGAAATTAGGGGCACTCCTGGGTCAGTTCGTTTGGGAGGCAAGCTGCTCAATACCACTGAACTAGCTTATTCTGAGAGCACTATCTTCATAGGTGCTTGGGTTCTCGGCTTATGCTTTGGCGAACAGACATCCTTCAAGAACTTAAAGTAAGCCGGGAAATGCTTGATTGCTTCAAGGTGTAGAATATTAATCTGAACTTGTTTGAAAATCTCCAACAGCTCCTCATTCTCAACTACAACTTTCTTTTTCTTCCTTTTCTCCAAGGCCTCAGGGTATGGTGTTTGGGTTTGAATCAGGTCAGTCTCTAGGTCCTTGGGTTCCTCCTGCTCATCATCAGAATCAGGTATCTCAGGAAGTGAGGTCATGGGAGGGGTGGGCCATTTGGGATCCTGGGTTTTAGTGCCACATCTCAAGGTAATCGCGTTGGCTGAGGCATTGGGACCATGGGTAGATCCTTGAGAAAAAGAGGAAGAAGTAGCACCAAACCTAGGAGGTGTTTATGGGGCTTGCTGGACCATGTGGGCTTGCTTAGGATTGGCTTGGAACCCTTGAGAATTGGGGCCTTGGTGCATACTTGAATAGGCTTTATTAAAATGGTGATATTAATGTCGAAATGAGTATAGTGAGTTAACCTAAATCGAGTCTACACCAGTTTCACAAAATTTTTAACCTGGCCTACTTGATTTTAGCTTGATCACTTTTAGGCCCAGGGTCGATCTTAGGGAGGCAGGGATTAGGTGATTTGAGAAGTTTCTACGCCTTTCCTAAAACGTATCTCTTCCTTGCGCTTATTATGTTTTTGGTTTTCTTGATTTTTAGGTTTTTTTTCGATAATCTTGTTCTTGAGGCACACCCTTAAATAGGTCCTTGGCTACATGCCAAAATACGAGTCCTGTCTCGCCACACGCGAGACTGTGTGCTTGCAAATTAAGATTTATCTTTTCTATTTTATACTTTTTTTTAGTCTTTTTAGTAGCAGGAAGAAAAGACAAATTGAAAGAGAAAATAGAATGCAATGAAAAGAAATACTTAGCTTAGTATATCTACAAATGTATATATAGTAGATATAGAATATGTATAGTTATATAGATGTTATATAGATAGGGGTGAAGATGGAAATGTGAATGGGATGTAGCATGGTGTCATGTTGGTCCATGTCTAGGAAGATGCAACCAACAAGACTAAGTGCGTCATGGAGTGTGGAGCAGATGTGTGTGAGTGAGGGTGTACATGCTTGCTCTGCACAGGTATCGGGGAATATCGGCAACTGGTGCAAATGTTCCCGTGATATGATGCGCGGTGGAGGGGTGAGTGCATGGGAATATGGGTAGTGCATGTGAGGTGAATATGTGTATAGGGGAATGTGGATAAGTGGATATATATAAGTATATATGTATATGTATATATATATCTATATATGTGTATGCGTGAGTGTATGTTTCAGGGTGTGTGTGTGTGTGTGTGCACTGGAGGAGGACCGATAGTGTAGGCACTGAGGAAGCATCGCATTGTGCACAGAGGAGGAGAAGCACGCACGCGCAGCGTACAAGGGCTGCGTGTAGAGCTGCAGCGCACAAGGGCTGTGCACTGGGAGGGTGCTGAGTTATGTCATCTGGAGGCGCACTGGTTTGGGCCACTTGCTTTGTGCAGGGGCGCAGGTGCTTTACGCAGAGCCACCAAGTGGAGGCGGTAACTGTGAGGAGAGAGAGAGCAGAGCCACCGGCTAAGTGTGAAACTTACCGGTGGCTACAGTGTCGCGTAGACCGTGCACTACAGTGTGCGTGCAGTCTAGCAACCGGCTAGAGTAGGATTTGTCACACGCTCGGCGCTGTGGAGCGCCTGTGCACGGGGAAAGGAGTCTCGTGCGGTCTGTGCGGGGTTGGCGATGACCGGCTGGAGTGCTGGAGGCACGTGGAGGTGCTGGAGCTTGGAGCTCTGCATTAATGGCAGAGGAGAAGAACAACATAAATTGAAAAATGCAAATAAAAAGTGAAGCAAGAAGCCACCACGCCCACCTGCTCACGACGGAGCTGGTCGGTGGTGGAACTCACAGTTGTGGTCTAAGACCACTGTGAGCTTTCTCCTGCACACGGTGTGCCTCTTCTCAACTTGTGAGAAGAGGAACTGTGTATGGAGAGGAAGAGGGAAGGAGGTTGGCCAGCGGTTGTCTGAGGGTGGTGGCTGTTCTGTAAGAAGGTGGATGCTGACTGCTACAGCAAGGGAGAGTGCATGGTATTTTATAGAGGGAGAGCACACCTCTCCCCATGCTACTGGCAAGAGGAGTGGCGAGGAGAGGTACAATGCACCATGCCCTGCAGCCGCATGAAATGAGAAAGAGAAGAAAAAAAATAAATAATAAAAAAAATGAAAAATGGTGAAATTGCAATGCCACACTTATGGAAAATGTTAATAATGGAAGTGGATTGGATGGCCATTTATTCTCACTCTCTTCCCCTCTTTATAAATGCATGCAGGTGTGTATTTACAAATGCATGTAGGGCTACATAAGATGCAGGGGCAATGCTAGGAAATAACACAAGATGGCATATTTACTGGTGTATTTTTGCTGTGCAATCATACCCCCATGCCTATCTTTTGATAGTCCCTAGCAAAACATTTTGTATTATGTTTAGAAATGATCTTAAGCTGAAGATTTTTTTTTTTTTGAAGCAACATGAATGTGTTTATCCGTTGGATATTGTGCGAACCAATTGTAGAGAAGACTACAGTACTTCAAGTCTTACATGATATAGACCATCTCTCGACTAACCAGGACTCTTGATATTTAATCCTTAAATATGATTTCCAGGACTCCGAGGGTTTTGTCGTACTCGAGAGCTAAGAGATTATGGTTCGTGCGTAATGAAGGATCAAATCCGACAAGATGAATATTAAGGCTCAAGCCTAGGGTTTCACAAATTTTTAAGTACAGGTTGGTCCCAGCTTCAGCTCATGTCTTCGGATTAATCCTCTAAAAGATGATGGAAAAACTCAATCCCACTGCTATTGTTTTTGTGGATCAAAGAATTTATGGTAGAATAGGGTATTTGTAATGTGCCCTGATAACTTTTGGGGAGAAGAATTTACAGACATTTGGAGGATATACTGACTTATTCGAAAGTCTTTTGTTTTCTATTTTTTTGAAACAGGTGTCAGTATATCTCCTACAACTTTATTTGGAAAAGCTCACTTATTTGGTGGGTGAGTATTTTTTCGGTGGAAAGGGTTTCTTCTAAACACAAGACTAAAGATTGGGATAAAAAGTCTACCTGCACGCACAGGTAAGGACTAAAGATTGGGATAAAAAGTCTACCTGCACACACAGGTAAGGACTCCATCTTCCCTAATGAACACTAGGGTTGAATCTTATGTTCACCTGGTCTTTCCTGATATGTGTAGTGTGAACCAAGGTTACTTAGGCTCTCAAGTAGAGGCAAACCAACGAATCCTGTACTGGTGACTCAGGTACAAGAATACAACCTTGATTAGGAAATGTATAATGGGTGTAGAAGTTGCATGATACTCATATAATACCCAGATCCTATTGACTGTTTAACAAAGACGAAGGCGAAAGTCGAAAATGTCCCTGGCAATGGCATCGAAATGTTTCCAGGAGGCGAGATCGTGGGTTTAAAAGATAAATGCTATTGCGTCGTAGTATAGTTGAAATCGCCTTGTAAACAAATAAGAATTTTTATTACTCGAATGTTGAGTCTAAGGTCGAACACAGGCAGCAAATGGAATTTATTCACTAATCTTAATCAATGTAATTTGAACACTTAAATCTACTCAAAATCTAATTCAGAGTATAGTGCAGGAGTTTATGAATATTAAAATGTAGCAAAATAGAGAGATTGAGAAGAATTGGATAAAAAGTGTTTGACTCTTCTTCTCTTTGACTTTGTTCTTCAGCTTCTTTCTTCTTTCTTTTCTTCTTCTTTCTTTCTTTCCTTCTTCTTCTTTGGTTCTTCCTTTCATCTGCGTGCTTGCCTTAGCTTCTCTTTCTTTTCCTCTTTGTCTTTGGTTCTTGGCTTCTTCTTCTTTCCTTTAGCTTTGGCTTTGCCCTTTTCTTCAGCCGCTCCTTCTCCACTATAGTGCCTTCTCTTTCCCTTGGCCTTGCTTCTTCTTCAGATTCCTCAGCTTTTGCCTTGATTTCTCCTGCCTTCTTCTTCCTTGGCTTCTGACTCCTTCCTTCTCTTTTCTTCTTCAGTAGTGCCTTCTTCTTCCTTCTTCTTCAGCCTCTACCTTCAAGTCTTCTTTAGCCTCTCCTACCCTTAAGCTTCTTTCCTTCCCACAACTCCTTCCTTCCTTAGCTTCCTTTTCCTTCTTTTTCTTCCTGCACACAAGAGTGCAAAACCTACCCCTACCCTCCCTCACATACACTCTCTCTCTATTTCTCTCTCAGGTTCGCTCTCTTAGAGCCATTCGATCGGGTATTCGGGTCGGGTTACGCGCACTTGAGTCAAGGCGCATCGATGTGGGTGCTACGTGAGGAGTGCTGGGTAAACGAGTTGGGCAGGCCAAGTCCACATAGCATCGGTCGCAGACGAGGTGTTGCGCACCCGCAGAAGGTTCTCTACCCAATTACTATGGATGGGTGCTCTCTCAAGGCTGCTCTCTGGCTGCATATGTGTGTGCACTCCTCGCGCGTCACCTAGACCTGGAAACCTGGAGTGCAACACTTGGGTTGAAGCTTGTGAGCTCCTTCGAGCCGGCGCTAATGGCGGTGGAGACTTAGACCTACAGTCACTCAATATGGCCTTGCGGCCTCATTAAACCACAAGGGGAGCTTCGTCGTGGCACGGTGAAGGTGCTGCGGTAGGTGGCTGGCCACAGGGCGGCCTAGGCATGCGTGCCAGGTCGCTCTGTGGCCGTGAAAGTGGGTTTGGCCAGGGGCGAGTGTGGAGGTGTTGGCGGTCGATGGAGATGTGGATAAGGATCAGTGGATGGTGGCGGAGGTTATGAGGGGTCTGGCAAGGCGTGTGGAGGCATGGAGAGATGGAAGCACCTTCGCCGGTGGTCGGTCGGAGATGAGGATGATGGTGGTGGTCTGTGGCGTCAAGGGGTTTAAAGTGAAAATAAAGAAGGGGAAATAAAGAGAGGAGAGAGGGGAAGAGTTCTAACCTACTTAAGGGACGAAGGGGGATAGGAGGACGGCTGGCCGTACCTACCGCCACAGGAGAAGATGGTTCCAGTGGAGGGAGAACAGCGATGATGAAGGGGTATTGGCGTGTGCATAGGTAGGGTGCAACGCGGAGGAAGGAGGTGAAGATAGCTCTGCCACTGGTATTGTGGTAGGGCGACGAGAAGGAGGAGGAGATGTCGCCAAAGCCTGCTAGACACTTGGCCAGAGGAGAAGGGAAGAAATTGGAGGGTTTTCTCTAGCCAAGCCAAGCTGGTTTTGAGTGGCCGGATTAGAAGGTCCTTTTATAGGTACTGGCAGAGGCTCTTGTGCATGGAAGGCAAGCTTCCAAGTGCAAGAATCCTCATCGGAGAAGGAATCAGTGAGAGACTCAAATCTCTCGAGCATTCACACGAGATATTGGGTGCGAATCAAGGCATGTGATGGCATTCAGATGGTGGGGAATTCCTCAGAGAATCTCCCTTCCAAATCTGAGGAATCAGGGAGCAATCCTTCTTGAATCCTCGCCGGTGTAGGACTCCACTGTAATGGCGGAGGGACCTAATTGCAAAGAGTGGCGTGGAAGATAGGGGGTCTATGTAATGATTTTCAAAATCTAGGGGTTAAAATGTAATTGGGTGGACTATTTTGCAAAGTAGGTCAAGGTGACCTCCCCTTAGGTCCAAATTTTGGTAAAAACCTAATTTGGACCTAAAAAATCCAATGGTGAAGTTGGATTTTTTGTTTGACCATGTTTGACTAGATATTTTACACAAAAACTCAAATTAGGTCAAATAATTAGTTAGGACCCCTACTTAGGTCAAAATAGGTTCCAAAGGTCAAATTGAAGGTTCTAAACCCTACGGGATATTTTTCCATGAATTTTTGAGGGTTTAGTTAATTTTTATCCTGACCAGAACCTTATTGAATTATGTAAGTCTATTTTAGGGTTACAAGAAGTCATTTAATTCTTAGATTGCACACGAACCCTTTTCTGACTGAACTAGCCTACTTTTCATCTTGTTAAGACCATTTGATGTATGTTTAGCCTCTGAGGAATCCCGTTGATGTACTGCAATGGTCAAATTACAGTTTTACCCTTTGTTTCATGTTTTCTTCTCGGAACTGTTGTTCCTTGAATTAGGCCCTTCTCTAGGTTATGTAGGAGCTTTTGTTCTCTTTTCTAGGTTAAAATGGGCTAGTTAGGGCTCATGATGGTGTTCCCATCATACCCCCATGCCTAGCTTTTGATAGTCCCTTAGTAAAATTTCAAGGTTTTAACTTCTATTCTGGACCATGAGTTTCTTTCACCAGTTATGATAAGTGCTTTTTCTTTTTCTTTTGATTTGGTTAGAATGCCGACAGTCGGCCTAGAGGTACTCAAGTACCAACCAAGATCCGGACCTGACCAGCTCTAGCCTCGGTCCTCCGCGAAGGTTTTTTAAGGCTCGCAGGAAGTATCCTAAGGTTCGCTGGACTCCACGATTAAATCACCCGTGCTTGAGACATATTTTAGCCATGGTTCAGTTTGTAGTGCATTTTTGTAAGAGAGAGATAGAGGATTTATTTGTTTGGAGAGTTTTCTCTCTCTTTTCTTTTTTTATTTCTAGCTTCGGATTGGCTTCTCAACACGATCTGTATCAGATTCCTCGTCCCCATCATCAATCCTTAAAGGTCCCTGGCAATCGATGCTTCATGATAGCACCGCCCATGGCAACCCCCAAAACCCTAGCTTTCGAGATTTCGAGATAATCCCGCCCATTGGTGTTCTGTAGCCAAATCCAGACCCTGGCAATGGAGATTTCGTGATAATGCCGCCCATGGTATCCAAACCAGCAGAGTGCTTACGTGCCCTTAGTAGGATATGTAAATATCCTAGGAGATAAGCACTGAGGAGATAATATGTTGTTACGCATCTTCGAGGGGAATGTCCCACCTCTTCGCGTCGGGAACTCATCTAAATCAGCTTGTGTTAATCGGCCACTCCTAATCTAGGCAATTTTTTTCACAACATTTAAATCTTTTGCATGATTTTGATAGTTATGCACACTGAACCAGATTATGTGTGGATTGGGGTGCTTAGGTTACCGAGTCTCGCAAACCGAAGGTCAGTTAACGAGGCTGAATACTCCCTAAGCCTTAGACCTAGTACTTAAGCTTCGCATTTTCCCCAACCTCTTAACGATTATCTAGATCTTAGCGGCTACTTGAATTTTTAAGCCTAAGAGTCTAGCCCAAAAGGCCTAAGATCAGCGTTCCTACTAATCTGTTTTTGTGTCTCATTTGGCACCTTCTTTTTCTGTTATTTTCTCTTTTCCTTGATGTGGTCTAGAACTTCGGTTAATTCCTTAATCACTTACTAATGACTATCTCTTTTTCTTTCTTTTCATTTTGTGCTCCTTTCTGGCATTTTTCTCTTTTCCTCCTCATGTTTATATGGCTTCAAAATTTTCTTCCCTCCATTTTTTTTGTTCTTTTTCATAATTTTCTATTTTTTGGTATTTTTGACATATGTGAATTTTTGTGAGAATCCTTCTGATTTTTCTTAGTTTCTATATGTATGCACTTTACCACCCCCCATGCCTAAGTTTTGTAATGTCCTCATTGTAAACGGAGGGTGTGAAACTGTGTTGGGTTCAAGGACTTAGAACAAGATTTATCGGGTGGGTGAATGGGTCGGGAAATGTCTGATGCGGACGATTTCAAGCTCTGGTACATGTACTAGAGGTGGGATTGACTGTCTAAGGCTAAACTCAGGATGCAATGGATGTGGAGTACAGATGGATAATCAGACAGATCTTGGGTTTTTGGAATGACGGGTTGCCTCCCGTTAAGCGCTAAATTCAACGTCTTCAGCTGAGAGGGAAATGGGATGGAGAGGGAGTGGTTAGATCAGCAGAATTTTGTAGAACAAGCACCTTGATTAAGAGCCTGGTTGGTCCAACCAGGTGCTTGTTCAGATCAGTAGGCTGATGATGTAGCCCAAATCCTATTAATCTGGTGGGTTGATAAATGTAGATCCAAAGATTTGGAACCCACCATATTCTATGGAGCTCTAATGGATGTGGAAGTGTAAATTCGGGTTTTGGCTGAGTTGAATCAGCCTGGTCAGAGTAGGGATCCATGAAGTAATCAGTGAATGAGGCGAAAACCCTATTGGGGTGATCATAGAATGATGGAGCATGGTTTTCAGTCTGATCGATGCCCGAAACCCGATGTATGAGTGGAATTGATTCATCTACAAACGGCTCAGTAAGAGGGAAATCAAAATAGAAATTGAGTTCAGTTGCAAGTCAGGGTTGAAAATGGGTTTTGATAGGTTCTGTATATGTGGAAGAGGTGGCTTTTATGAGAATTGAGTATGAGGGCTCTTCTAGAAAGGAGTGGTAGGTGGTTTCATTGAAAGAGTCCTCGTAGTAGCTTTTGAAGTCAAAAGTGAATTCCTGAAGAGTGTCTATAGGATGAGGGAAATCTGAATCGATAAAAGATTCGAACTCTGGGTTGCAATCACTCTCAGCATTTTCTGGTTTTGATTTCTGAGGATCGAAAAGAAATGATTCCATGTCATTGGAACCTGAATTTAAATCAGTGATCTCGGGAACCAGGACCTCAAAGTCGGAGAATGAATCATGTAAGCTGAGGTCGTATATTAGTTTGTCGAATTCAGGAAGTAGAGTTTCTCCGAAATCATGGTAAGATTCAAAATCGTCGGAGATATTGCAAAAATCACATTCTAAATGAGATTCAAGATCATGAGTTCCACCATAGAATAAATCACATGATGTGGATTCAGCGGCCTGATTGGGGTCTAGCCTAGATGTCAATTCTGAGCTTAAAAAGGTGTCCTTATTAGGCTCAACTTCTAGGCTTGTGGGAAAGACCCAATCAAAACCCCACTCGTCCAACTCCTCAATTTCTGTATTGTAGGTTGGCATGACTACAGAAAAATTGATTTGATTCTCTGAGGATGTTAGAGAGGGATATTCATCAAATAGAGGCCCAAAATCATATTCTTCATTGAAAATTTGATCTTCTTCATACGGGGCCTGGTAATCTTCCCAATATGTTTGTGATCCAGATTCTAAGCTTAGGATGCAGGTTAAATCACTAGAATCTAGGTCCAAGTAACCTTCGAGGGTCACCTTATCAGAATAAGGGATGAGATTTACACCCTCGAGAGGTTCAGTTCTAATCTCATTATTGCAGGAGTTTTGAAATTCTATGCTTGATGATCTAGGATCTAGGGTTGGCTCAACATTGTGTTCTCCTACAATTCGAACTTCCCAACCTTCTTCATTATCAGGCATGTTGTATTCTATCTAGGTTGGGGATCCACAGCCACTCTGTGGCTCTGGGAAATCGGATTGATCCTCAATACTTCTCCAAGATGGTTCATCATCTGTTTGGGGAATGTACGGGTATTGTTGATCGATAATTTGTTTTAATAATCTCATCATCTCTTCCTATTTTTCAAGATCATCTTAGTGTTGTTCCCAAAGTACAGTATTTGTTATGCATTGAAGGCATTCAAAATTGTGTAATTTTTCTATCTCAATGTATCCTGTGATGAGAATGTCTTGGGTTGATCCTTTTGTGGCTTCTGTTAGTAAAACTTGGGCACAGTTTATGATGAAGGTTGTGGTTGTTGGTACATTAACTTGAATGTCTTCTACTGGTGTTGAGGTTTTGTATTCAATTTCATAGAATTAAAGGGCATCCTCAATCATCCTATCTCTCATGGATCTCTGTGATTTAGTTTTTTCGAAAGGTAGTCCTAAGTAATTTGGCTACATAGGTGGATCAAATGGTGGAATCATGATGTATAATCAGAATTTGGATCAAGATGTAGAATCAAGTTGTGAAGCGATTAAATATGAATAAAGAGTCCCACTGAAAATGTATGTGTGTGCTCTAAAGAGAAGAGATGAGGGTTGGATATGTTTTTGACCCAATTGAGGAACCCAAAGATGTTTGGATAACTATGGAGGTTCGGGGCAGATGATACCCCTAGATCGGAAGGTCGTCCACCTGAAAATTACCTAGGCAGCCAGAGAGGGAGAGTCCTGCAAAGACCCCTACATAGTAGAGCGTCCCCACGGGTTACAGGGTTTCCCACACTCGACCTCTCTTGTCACTGAGATTCCAGGTAGACCAGAATGGGGACCTTGACCTCTTAAGTCTACCACTTTTAAGATCAAAGGTGCTTAGGGTTTTCACTTGAACTTTAGATGTTTTTGGTTTGTGACCTAATTTCAAGGTTGGTTGACCCAACAAGGGGTCAACTTCACCTGACTTGCCCTAAAGATGGCAGAATGATTCTAGGTCAAGCCCTAGAAATCACCCTGATTTGAGTCCCAGGTTATTAGGTCCAAGGTTTTTAAGATTCAAGTGATTTTAGAGCTCAATTTTAGGGTTTGTCTTGCTTAGATCACTTCAATCAAGGAATTGGGTAGCACACAAATGTGGGAGGGTTTGCTTCTTTCTATGCAAGCATGTGTGACTAGCACTCCAAAACTCTACTGTAGAAATCCTAATTTGGTTCCATTTCTAATCCTCTTTTCTTTTCACAAAGGTTCTCTTTGGACTTCAAACAAGAAGTGTGTAGTCTGCATAGATTTATAATTTAAGCATGATCCCTAATAGGCACAGGAACTTGAGGGGTAGAATCTTTAAAAAAAATTGCTTCTCTTTCAATAAGATTTGAAAATTTTTTGCAAAATTAGGAAACATTTGCCTTTAAATGGTAATTACTATGGAGAGAAGGCAGTTGATTCCTACTTTAATTACTTCCTTTTGTCTTCCCAGGATTAGGAGGTGGATTAGGGAAGAAAAGAGAATTTACCTGCACTGGAGTGGTTGACTTGCGTGGGAGATTTCTTCGTGAAATAACTTGCAAAATCACAGCAAAACAAATAGGGCAAGTTAGTGTTCAAATATAATAAAAAATAATGCAGAGACTAGTGATAAATTGCACGTTGCTCCCCGTCAACGGTGCCAAAATGTTAACACAGTGAAAGTCGAAAGTGTCCCCGGCAACGGCATCAAAATGTTGCCAGGAGGCGAGATCGTGGGTTTGAAAGATAAATGCTATTGCATCGTAGTATAGTTGAAATCACCTTGTAAACAAATAAGAATTTTTATTACTCGAATGTTGAGTCCGAGGTCGAACACAGGGAGCAAATGGAATTTATTCACTAATCTCAATCAATGTAATTGAACATTTAAATCTACTCAAAATCTAATTAAGAGTATAATGCAGGAGTTTATGAATATTAAAATGTAGCAAAGTAGAGAGATTGAGAAGAAATAGATAAAAAGTGTTTTGACTCTTCTTTTCTTTGACTTTGTTCTTCAGCTTCTTCTTTCTTCTTTCTTTTCTTCTTCTTTCTTTCTTTCCTTCTTCTTCTTTTGTTCTTCCTTTCCTATGCATGCTTGACTTAGCTTCTCTATCTTTTCCTCTCTATCTTTGGTTCTTGGCTTCTTCTTCCTTGATGCCTTCTCCTTCCTTCTTCTTTCCTTTAGGTTTGGCTTTGCCCTTTCTTCAGCCGCACCTTCTCTGCTATAGTGCCTTCTCTTTCCCTTGGCCTTGGCTTCTTCTTCAGCTTCCTCAACTTCTACCTTGATTTCTCCAGCCTTCTTCTTTCTTGGTTTCTGATTTCCTTCCTTCTATTTTCTTCTTCAGCAGCGCCTTCTTCCTTCTTCTTCAGCCTCTGCCTTCAAGTCTTCTTTAGCCTCTCCTACCCTTAAGCTTCTTTCATTCCCGCAGCTCCTTCCTTCCTTAGCTTCCTCTTCCTTCTTTTTCTTCCTGCACACAAGAGTGCAAAACCTACCCCTACCCTCCCCTGCATACCCTCGTCCATGACCCAGAGCCAGCCGATCATGTATTCGGGTCGGGTTATGCACACCCGGGTCGAGAGGCACCGGCGTGGGTGGTGCGCGAGGAGTGCTGGGTAAACAGGTCGGGTAGGCCAAGTTCACGTAGCGTGGGTCATGGACGAGGTGGGTGAGTGGGTGAGGGTACCTCACCCCATGATCTGAGGCAATAAGGTGGAAACACAAAATCAATAAAAATGACTCACCACACTCCTAAATTTCTGAGGTGGGACTAAAAGTCCCACCTGCTTCGCTTGCACACCCACAGGAGGTTCTCTGCCCAATTGTTGCGGCTAGGTGCTCTCTCAAGGCTACACTCTGGCTAGATGTGTGCACGCACTCCTCGCGTGTCACCTGCATTTGGAAACCTGGAGTGCAACACCTGGGTTGAAGCTTGCGAGCTCCTTTGAGTCGATGCTAATGGCGGCGAAGGCTCAGACCTGCAAGCACTCAATATAGCCTTGTGGCCTCATTAAACCACATGGGGAGCTTCGCCGTGGCATGGCGAAGGTGCTGCGGTAAGTGGCTGGCCATAGGGTAGCCTAGGCGTGCGTGCCTAGGTCGCTTTGTGGCTGTGAAAGTGGGTTTGGTCGGGGGGCAAGTGTGGAGGTGTTGGCGGTCGATGGAGATGTGGATAAGGATCAGTGGATGGTGGCGGAGGTTATGAGGGGTCTGGCAAGGCGTGTGGAGGCATGGAGAGATGGAAGCACCTTCGCCGATGGTCGACCGGAGATGAGGATGATGGTGGTGGCCTGCAGTGTCGAGGGGTTCAAAGTGAAAATAAAGAAGGGGGAAATAAAGAGAGGAGAGAGGGGAAGAGTTCTAACCTACTTAAGGGACAAAGGGGGATAGGAGGATGGCTGGCCGTACCTACCATCGCTGAAGAAGATGGTTCCAGTGGAGGGAGAACGGCGACGACGAAGGGGTATTGGCGCGTGTGTAGGTATGGCGCGACGCGGAGGAAGGAGGTGAAGATGGCTCTGCCACTGGTATTGTGGTAGAGCGATGAGAAGGAGGAGGATATGTCGCTGGAGCCTGCTGGACACTTGGCCGGAGGAGAAGGGAAGAAATTGGAGGGTTTTCTCCAGCCAAGCCAAGCTGGTTTTGAGTGGCTGGATGAGAGGGTCCTTTTATAGGTACTAGCAGAGGCTCTTGTGCATGGAAGGCAAGCTTCCAAGCACAAGAATCCTCGCCGAAGAAGGAATTAGTGAGAGACCTAAATCTCTCGATCGTTCGCATGAGATATTGGGTAGGAATCAAGGCATGTGATTGCATTCAGATGGTAGGGAATTCCTCAAAGAATCTCCCTTCCAAATCTGAGAGGAGATCTCTAAGGAATCAGGGAGAAATCCTTCTTGAATCCTCGCCAGAGTAGGACTCCTCCGCTGTAACGATAGAGGGACCTAATTGCAATGAGTGGCGAGGAAGATAGAGGGCTCTGCACAATAATTTTCAAAAGCTAGGGGTCAAAATGTAATTGGGTGGACTGTTTTGCAAAGTAGGTCAAGGTGATCTCCCCTTAGGTCCAAATTTTGGTACAAACCTAATTTGGACCTCAAGAATCCAATGGTGAAGTTGGATTTTATGTTTGACCATGTTTGACTGACATTTTACATAAAAACCCAAATTAAGTCAAATAATTAGCTAGGACCCCTACTTAGGTCAAAATAGGTTCCAAAGGCCAATTTGATGGCTCTAAACCCTAGGGAATATTTTTTCATGAATTTTAGAGGGTTTAGTTGATTTTTATCCTGACCAGAACCTTTTTGAATTATGTGAGTCTGTTTTAGGGTTACAAGAAGTTGTTTAATTCTTAGATTGCACATGAACCCTTTTCTGACTGAAACAACCCACTTTTCATCTTGTTATGACCATTTGACCGATGTTTAGACCCTGAGAAATCCCATTGATGTTCTGCAATGGTAAAATTGCAGTTTTACCTTTTATTTCATGTTTTCTTCTTAGAACAGTTACTTGAATTACGCCCTTCTCGAGGTTATGTAGGAGCTTTTATTCTCTTTTCTTGGTTAAAATGAGCTAGTTAGGGCTCATGATGGTGTTCCCATGAATGCCTATTCACCCCTCCATGCCAAATGATGCTATGTCCTCATATGCATGCAGGGTAAAGCAAGGTCAAAGGATCATGGTACGAGAGCTGAGGTGTGAGATATACAACAGGGTGGTAGGGTGGGTGGATGGTGGGTGGTGAAGTGAAAAGTGAAGAAGTGCAAAAGTGAAGTGAGGTGTAGGAGATAGTGGAGGAGTGTTGCTAGGGTGCCTCCCAACGAGCGCTGAATTTAACGTCCCCAGCTGGACTCAGAGTAAGGCCCGAAGTCAATTACCCTCTAGTAGGGTAACAGTTTCACCAACGGGGGTAGGTTCATGAGTATGATAGGGTTTTAACTGCTGCCCATTGACCGTAAATTTATGCCCAGATTTGGGATCTTCAATTTCGATGGCCCCGTTGGGAAATGCTCTCGAGACCAAGTAGGGACCAGTCCATTTGGACTTCAATTTCCCTGGAAAGAATTTGAGCCGGGCATTGTAAAGCCAAACTTGCTGAGATGGCTCAAATTCCTTCCGTCGAATTCAGTTGTTGTGAAAGGCCTTAGTGCATTGTTTGAAAGTTAAGGCAGAATCATAGGCTTCATGACGGAGCTCTTCCAGCTCCTGGAGTTGGAGTTTCCTCTCTCGACCACACAGGTCTGGGTCAAGGTTACATTGGCGAACTGCCCAATAAGCTCGGTGCTCCAGCTCAACAGGCAAATGACAAGGCTTCCCATAAACAATTCTATAAGGTGACATACCAAGGGGAGCCTTGACGACGGTTCGATATGCCCAAAGTGCACCAATCAGCTTGTCGGACCAATCCTTACGGTCAAGCTGAACCATTTTCTAGAGAATTTGCTTGATTTGCTTATTCGACACCTCAGCCTGGCCGTTCGTTTGAGGATGATACGGAGATGTGATACGATGATGGACTCCATATTTCCTCAGAAGTGCCCGAAAAGAAGCATGGGTAAAATGACTTCCTCCATTAGAGATAATGGCTCGAGGGATTCCAAAGCATGCATAAATGTGGTCATTGACAAATCCAGTAGATATGACATGGTTAGCATGTCACGTAGGAATAGCCTCCATCCATTTCGAAACATTGTCAACAGTAACGAGGATGTACTCAAAGCTGTTGGAAGGAGGAAAGGGACCCATGAAATCAATTCCCCAAATGTCAAGGATTTCAACAGCAAGGATGGGTTGCAAGGGCATCATGTCACGACGTGACATTGACCCTAACGACTGGCACCTAGTGTAACGTTTAGCATAATTGTGTGAATCCTGGTGAAGGGAGGGCCAAAAGAAACTGCACTGCAACACCTTGGCTGTAGTTTTCCTCCTAGAGAAATGACCTCAGCAGGCCTGATCGTGACAGAAGGATAGCACACTGGGGAATTCACTGTCAGTAATACAGCGACGGATGATCTGGTCAACACCTACTCGAAAAAGTAGTGGATTATCCCAGAATAATACTTTGCTTCTACGATGAGACGCTCGCACTGGTTCTTAGGCCAGCCACGTGGAAGGGAGCCAGAAGCAAGGTAATTGGCAATGTCGGCATACCAAGGTCCACTTGCCACATTAATTGCCAGTAGGTGCTCATCAGGAAAAACCTCATTAATCGGCAGGGTAAGTCCAATGTGGTCGGGGTCCAGTCTCGAGAGATGATCAGCAACCACATTCTATGCTTTAGCCTTATCGCGAATCTCAATGTCAAATTCTTGGAGTAAAAGGATCCAACATATCAGTCTAGGCTTGGCATCCTTTTTGTGCATGAGATGACGAATGGCCGCATGATCAGTGAATACAGTAATATGCGAGCCTAGAAGGTAAGAGCACAATTTTTCTAGCACAAAGACGACTGCTAGTAGTTCTTTCTCAGTAGTCGTATAATTACACTGGGCCTCATCCAACATCTTACTGGCGTAGTACACCACAAAGGGGTGCCTATCACGTCTTTGTCCCAGGATGACTCTGACTACAAGGTTGAAAGCATCACACATAAGTTCAAAGTTGAGGGACCAATCAGGTGGCTGGAGAACAGGGGCCTTGGTGATAGCCTCACGTAGTTGCGTGAATGCTCACATACAGTCAGGGCCCATATCAAAGGGTACGTTGGTCGATAGGAGATGAGTTAAAGGTCTAGAAATCATAGAGAAGACTTTGATGAATCTCCTATAGAAATCGTGGCTAGATCATGTTTTAATAGATATCTCGTTGTAATATAGATGAACTCTCCGCGAAAACAAATAAGAATTTATAACTCGAAAATCAAAGTATCCGAGATCGAACACAGGGAGCAATTGGGTATTCCAAAACTTGAGAACACAACTTTCAATAAAAAGTAATAATTAATTCAACAAAAATAGCAGAGTAATGTTATGGAGAAAGTGCTCCAAAAGAATTGGACGTCTGATACAATATCAGACGTCTTAAAAATTCAGACTACAGTGCTTTTAAATTGTTGGCCTTCTGTCTTTTTTTTTTGCTTTGCCCAGCAACTATGGCTTCTTCTTCTCCTTTTCTTTTTCTTCCTTAGCCGCTTCTACTTCTCTTCTTTTTCCTTCCTTTGCTTTCTCTCTTCTTGATTCTCTTCCTACAGCTAAGTCCTGGCCTTTTCTTCTTGTCTTCCTCAGTTTCCTTCTTCTTCCCTTAGTCTTCTGCTCCTCTGCTACAGTGCGTCTCTCTTCTTCTTCTCCTTTTTCCTTCCTTTGCTGTGGCTACCTCCTTTCCTTGCTAAGTCCTTCTTCCTTTCCTTTTCTTGCTGCACCTCTTCCTCCCTTAGCTTCTTCTTCCTGCACAATCACCACACAGCAAAACCTATTACCCTACCCTCTCTGCGTCTCTCTCTCTCTATTTCTCCCTTCAGTTCACTCTCCCAGAGCCGGGTAATCTGGTCGGGTGCGCGAGGAGTGCTAGGTTAGGTAGTCGGATCCGGGTGCCAGGTCCACAGGAGAAGTATCGCAGACGAGGCATGGCGAGTGAGGGTGAAGGACCTCACCCCTGTGTGACTTGAGGCAAACAGCAAGATTCACAAAATCAATTTAAACCACTTACCTCAGTCCTACGTTTCCGAGGTGACACCTGCAGGCAGATGTCTTCGCACAATTGACATAGCTGAACGATCCGCAGCTATGGCTCTCAGGATAGATTTTCTCACACACTCAACTCACGTAGCCTGGGAGCCTGAAACCTGAACCACGTGGCCTAAAGCTGGAGAACAACCAAGCTTGTTTTCTTGTTAATGGTAGACAAGGGCTCGACCCTGCACGACACAAAAGTAGCCTTGCGGCTCTATCAGACAACAGGAGAACCTTCACCATGTCATGGCGAAGGTGAGGCGGGTGTTGGCGTGGCTCAGACCGGCCTAGGCGTGCGTCCCTAGGTCTGTCTGTGACCATGTGAGTGGGTTCGTTCGGTGGAAGCGTGGAGTGCATGTGGCGGTCTGTGAGTGGGTGGAAAGTGTTCAGTGGTCGATGGAGGAGGTGAAGAGGTTGGTGACGAGACGTGTGGAGGTGTAGAGTGATGGATGCATCTTGCCGAAGGTCGGTCGGAGATGGGGAAGATGAGGGTTGACAGTGGCAGTCGAGGGGTGATTTATGAAATAGATTGAGGGAAAATAGAGAGTAGGAGAAGAGGAGCTTATCCGGGGTACTTGGAGCGAAGGGGAGGTAGAGGAGACGAATGACACATTTGTGTCGTTGTCGGAGAAGATGGCCCTGAGGGGAAGATAGCAGCGATGAGGAAGAGATCAGGAAGGCGTACGCTGGTGTGGCACAATGCAGATGAACGAGGCGAAGTGAACCCTGCTGTTGGTATGGTAGCAGAGCAACGAGAGGGAGGAGGAAGAGTTGTCGGAGCTTGTGGGCTACTTGGCAGGAGAGAGAAAGAGGAATTCTGGGGGATTCTTCGGCCAAGCCAATCTTGAGGGATTCGCAGAGGATCGAGGATCCTTTTATAGTTGCTGGTCGAGCTTCTGGTGCTTGGAGGGCAAGCCTTCTATCACCGACTCCTCACCGGACAAGGAAGGTAGTTTGAGACCGAAATCTCTCTTGTGTTCTCACGAGAGATTGGATGCAAATCAGAGATTGCGATTGAGCTCAGATGGAAGGGAATTCCTCAGAGAATCTCCCTTCCAAATCTAGGAGTTTTCTGAGGAATCAGGGAGTACTCCCCCTTCATTCCTCGCTGGAGAAGGATTTCTCCACATTAATGGTGGGGGGACCTATTTGTAAGAGTGACGAAGAAGTTAGGGGGGTTTGTGTAATGGTTTTCAAAAGATAGGGGCCTAAATGTAATTAGGTGTACTATTTTGCAAAGTAGGTCAAGATGACCTCCCCTTAGATCCAAATTTTGATACAAACCTAATTTGGACCTAAGAAATTCAATGATGAAGTTGGATTTTAGGTTTGACCACGTTTGACTAGACGTTTTGGATAAAAACCTGAATTAGGTCAATTAATGAGCTAGGACCCTAATCTAGGTCAAAATAGGTTCGAAAGGTCAAATTGAAGATTCTAAATCCTAGGGAATATTTATCCATGAATTTTAGGGGGTTTAGTTGATTTTTATCCTGACCAGAACCTTGTAGAATTAAGCGGGTCTGTTTTAGGGTTACAGAATGTCATTTAATTCCTAGACCGCACATTAACCCATTTCTGACTAATCCAACCCACTTTTTATCTTATTCAAACCATTTGACCTATGTTTTGCCTCTGAGAAATCCTGTTTATGTTCTACAATGGTGAAATTGCAGTTTTAACCTTTATTTCATGTTTTCTTCTCAGAACACTTTTTCCTTGAATTAAACCCTTCTCTAAGTTATGTAGGAGCTCTTATTCTCTTTCTTAGGTCAAAATGAGCTAGTTAGGGCTCATGATGAGGCTCTCATCATACCCCCATGCCTAGCTTTTGCTAGTCCCTTAGCAAAATTCCAAGGTTTTAACTTATGTTCTAGACCTTGAGTTTTTTGTCACCAGTCATGATAAGTGCATTTCTTTTTCTTTTGTGATTAGGTCAGAATGTCGCCAATAGGCCTAGAGGCACTCAAGTACCAACCAAAATTCGTACCTGATCCACTTTTGCCTCACTCTTCCACAAAGGTTTTTAAGGCCCACAGAAACTATCCTAGGATTTGTTAGATTCTCCAATTAAAGCACCTGTGCTTGAGACATTTTTAGCCTAGGTTTAGTTTGCAGTGCATTTTTGTAAGAGAGAGACAGAGGATTTATTTGTTTGGAGAGCTTTCTCTCTCTTTTCTTTTTATTTCTAGCTTCGAATTAGCTTCCCAACACGGTCTGTATCCGATTCTTCGTCCCCATCATCAATCCTTAAGGGTCCTTAGCAATTGATGCTTCGTGATAGCACCACCCATGGCAACCCCTAGAACCCTGGCTTTTGAGATTTCGAGATGATCCCGCCCATGGCATTCCGTGGCCGAATTCAGACCTTGGAAATCGTCATTTCATGATAATGCCGCCCATGGTGTCTGAACCGGTAGAGTGCTTACATGCCCCTGGTAGGATATTTAAATATCCTAAGAGACAAGCATCGAGGAGATGATATGTTGTTACGCATCATCGAGGGAAATTTCATGCCTCTCTACATCGGGGACTCGTCCAAATCAACTTGTGTTGATCGGTTGCTCCTAATCTAGGCGACTTTTTTCAGAACATTGAAATGCTTTTTGCATGATTTTGATATTTATGCGCACTGAACCAGACTGTGTGTGAATTGGGGTGCTTAGGTTACCGAATCCCGCAAACCAAAGGTCTATTAACGAAGCCGAATACTCCCTAAGCCTTAGACCTAATACTTAAGCTTCGCATTTTTCCCAACCTCTTGAGGAGTATCCAGATTTTAGCTAGTACTTGAATTTTTAAGCCTAAGTGTCTAGCCCAAAAGGCCTAAGATCAGCGTTCCTGCTAATCTCTTTTTGTGTCTCCTTAGCACTTTTCTTTCATTTTTCTCTTTTTTTTATGTGGTCTAGAACTTCAGTTAATCCCTTAATCTTTTACTAATGACCACTTTTTTTTCTTTTTTATTTTGTGCTCCTTTTTGGCATTTTGCTCTTTTCCTCTCATTTTGTATAGATCAAAATTTTTCTCTCCCCCTCAGTTTTTTTTTCTTTTTCAAGATTTTTTTTTGTTGAAACCTTTTCTTGATATGAGTTTCCTTGACATTTTGCACTTTCATACCCCCTCATGCCTACGATTTGCAATGTTCCCATTGTAAATTAGGTGGGTTCGAATTCAGCTTAGTTCATTCATTAGGATAAGTGTTGGGTGGGCGAACGAGTTGAAGTGACTGTTGCGAACGATTTCTAATCTCAGGTAGGGGTACCTGAGGTGGGGTCGGCTATTCTAATGGATGAACCTAAAGTGCAATTTGAATTCAGCGTAGAAATGTCAGAAAAGGTTTTGGATTTTTCAAAGAATGACGGGTTGCCTCCCGTTAAGCACTAAGTTTTATGCCATCGGCTAGGCGTAATGAGCTCAAGAGACATGGAGGGTAAAGGATGACTCAGCCAAATTTATATTGGTCATGTCAATGAACGGTTTGAGTCTCTGACCATTCACAACAAAGGGTTCGGAATCGTGGCTGAGTGGTATAATCTCAATGGCTCTATTTCCAAAGATTTGTCAGACTAAGTAGGGTCCGACCCACTTAGATCGTAGCTTTCCTGGGAATAATTTGAGTCGGGCATCAAAGAGTAGAACCTTTTGACCAGGATGAAAGATCTTTCTAGAAATGTGTTTGTCATGAAAAGCCTTAACCTATTATTTGTAAATTCACGAGTTCTCAAACGCATCGTGGCGTAATTCATCGATCTTGCTTATTTGAAGCCTTCTATGGGTTCCAGCCTTAGAAAGATCTAAGTTGCAATTCCGTACTGCCCTATAGGCTTTATGCTCTAATTCGACAGGGAGGTGACATGCCTTCCCATACACCAGTCTAAAGGGAGACATACCTAATTGGGTCTTGTGAGTGGTCCTATAGGCAAACAATGCTTCCAGAAGCTAAGAAGACCAATCCTTCCTGTCAGGTCGAAAAGTAACTTGGAGGATTTTCTTGATCTCTCGGTTTGATAGCTCAGCTAGACAATTAGTTTGGGGGTGCTAAGGAGTATAGATTCGATACGACACCCCGTATTTGGTCATTAGTGACCTGAACTAAGCATTTGTGAAATGGGTCCTGACTAGTCGATCTTTCGCTTTTAAGTCGGTTGCAGTTTAATGTGGTGGAAAAATCGACTGATCAATATTTAAGAAGAAATAACCACTCGCAGAGGAGCGGGTCGTATCCACAGGGAGGCAATGACGTATTAAAATTTGCACCAATTAGAAACGTTCGTTCGTAGTTAGTTTGGACAAGAATCAAGCCAAGATTGCCTTTAGATTAAGGTTTAAGCAAGAAACAATGCTGAAATGGCAATTATGAGAAACTAGAGGATATTTTCCGCAATGCAGAATCAATAAAATATCATTAAAAAGAGACAATGGCAGAAAATGTAATTTCTAATCGATGGTTTACTGTAGCAAAACAGGGGAATTTTTCCCCTTTGTCTTGCGTGATGAGGAGCGGATGGTCGGGCGCGGGAAGCTTGGAGGAGGTCCCTTGTACCAAGGGCTTCGAATCGGTGGTGGCGGCGAGTCGCGCGGCGGCCGGAGGTGGCCGGACGAGCTCCGGCGGAGGTGCTGCAGCCGGTGAGCGCGCGCGGCCTATTGGCGTGAAGTCTGCCGCGCGCTGCTGCTGCGTGGGTGGCTGCTGCGGGCGCGGGCGGAGGCGTACGCGGTTGTGTAGGTCTGCAGGCACGGGAGGAGGGCGCTGCAGGTGGTTCTGCAAGTGCGAGCGGACGGTGTAGGTGCGGTTGGAGTTCTGCAGCTGTGCGCGGGTGGCTGCTGCTGGTGGCGGGCGTGCGGGCGAAGGTGTGCGCTGGTCTGCAGGCGCGGGAGGATTCGAGGTGGACTTCAGATGGGTCTGCAGGAAAGTGGTCGCAGGTGCGGTTGTGGTTGAAGGAGCGGGGAAGGTGTGTGTGGTTGTACGAGCGTGGATATGGCAAAGGCTGATGGTGGGCGCGGGTGTGCTGCAGGCTGATAGGCGCGGGGAAGGTGGCGTGGGCTGGTCTGCAGGCGTTGTTGGAGGATGCTATAGGCGAGGGAGCATGTGTGTTTGGAGGGTGCAGCAGGCTGAGAAAGGCGTGCGTGGTTGGAGGGTGCAGGCACGGTTGAGTTGAAGGTTGATGGGCGCAGGTGCGTTGAAGGTTCTGAAGGCGCGGGAAAGGGTCTGCAGGCGACTTCAGACGTGTGCGGTGGAAGTGAGCGGGTAGCTTCAGACGTCC
Source organism: Thalassia testudinum (assembly GCA_037157565.1). Classification (NCBI taxonomy): domain Eukaryota; kingdom Viridiplantae; phylum Streptophyta; class Magnoliopsida; order Alismatales; family Hydrocharitaceae; genus Thalassia; species Thalassia testudinum. The sequence goes on from JAZHRO010000062.1 coordinate 49,462,579, forward strand.
GGGAAATTTCCCGGACGTCTTAAGTTACTGAAAGGGTGGCTGAATCAGTAGCTCGGTGGTGGTGGTCAGCGACGACGGCGAGGGAGATGCACGCTAAGGTGCTCACGGTGATGCGGATGAGCTCCGGATGGCGGTGTGGCCTGTCACACCACACGCCCACGGTGATGGAGACTCGCCGCCACAGTAGAGGCTGGCAGTATATGGAGTGGAAGAGAGAAGGTCTCTCTGCACAGTGGTGGGTCGGTGGTGGAGGCCTCCCTCCTCCTTTTGTAGTGCCCTACACAAATTTGAAATCATCCACTCGACCAGATCCACCACATCCACTCCCCCTTGAATGGGTTCTTCACTGCGGCCGTTCGGCGTTGGAGCGGTAGCCAGCCGTTCCTTCAAGAAGAGGAATAAAGAAAATAATGTTAAAATATTAGGGCCATTTATATACAGACCCTCAACTTTTATGTTAATAAAAATAATGTACCTAATTGGTTATGTAATTAGATAAATGACATTCTAAGCTAATTCTAAATGCACTTAAAATATGAATGCAATGCATGGATTATGTAATTAAATTAAAACTATGAATTAATCTATTTACATCCTAATTTATACTAAGTAAATGTTAGAATTAACCTAATGTCTAGGCACTTAAATACTTAAATAGCCCACAACTATGGGCTAATCAAATACCCCCATGCCTAGTTTTTGCTAGTCCCTTGCAAAATTAAGCGAAACCTAGCACTCCAAGTAGACTAGTCAACTCACTTAGTATTCCTTCAGAAGCATATTAAGTTCAGACTCTAGACCCAAGGTTCCTAAGTAGTTGCTAAGTTACTGACTAGGTCGGCTAAAGACGAGTTGCAGGCACAAATTTCCCTGATTTCTGACTCTACCCTAAAGTTTGTTGATCCCTGAGATTAAAGCATCTGTGCTTGTACAATGGTCTGAGTTATTAAAGAAAATTCTTCTTCTCTTTATATATATATATATATATATTTTTTTTTTTTTTTTTTTTTTGTTTGATTCTTCTAAGTCTAACCTCAGATCAGCTATCAACACGGTCTGTGTCGGATTCATTGTCCCCATTACCATACCTCGAAGGGTGCCTGGCTTTTGATGCTTCGAGATAGCACCGCCCATAACGACCCCAAGAACTCCTGGCAATCGACACTTCGAGATAGTATCACCCATGGATTTCTTAAGCGAATCCAGGCCTATGGCAATCGGCACTTCGAGATAGGGCCGCCCATGGTACCTGAACCGCGCAATGCACTTACATGCTCCCAGTAGGATGGATATCCTAAGAGACAAGCTCCAAGGAGGTAATATGTTATCATCGCATCCTCAAGGTGAGTATATACTCCACCTCTCTTGCGGCGGGAACTCTTCCAATCAAAATGTGTTTTCAAGCCTCTCTTAAGTCAAAACTAAGAGAACCAAATCTCTTTTCAGAAAGACAGAAATTAAGTTGATTACCAGACCAAGTGTGTGAAATTTGGATGCTTGGGTTACAAGGACCCGTAAATGAAAAAGTAGAATAAGACTCCAGGTACTACCCCACCTTTTAACTCAAACCCTAGTTTCCCTTCCTCAACCTCTTGAGGAATGGTCCGCAACTTAACTCCTACTTAAGTTTTTAAGTCCACAAAGGACCCTAAAGGTCTAACGCTAGCAACTCATTTAGCTTCTAAAGTTTGACCCTAGAATTAACTTAGTCTACCCTAGAGTTCTGATTTGCTTAAGATTGCAAGATCTAGCCAGTTAAGCTCAAAACCTTTTCTTTTCTTTTTTTCTCTCTCTTTTCCTCTCTTTTTTTTTTATATGCTATAAACAAAATGCCTCAGGTCCTCTCCCCCATGCCTGGTTCAAACAATGTCCTCATTGAAAATAAAAAATAGCTAAAGGAAGATATTACCTGAGGCGGAGAATGGTAGGAGCTAAGGCTCCTCAAGAGTGACTTCGTCAACCAGATGGCCATCTAAAGTTATGTACGATTTTAACCGTTGACCGTTGACGATAAAGGGAGTTGCTGAAGAGGAAGGATTTTTGATCTCCACAGCTCCATGGGGGAATACTTTGGTGATTATGTAAGGCCCATCCCAAAGAGATTTGAATTTCCCAGGAAAAAGCTTAAGTCTGGAATTGAAAAGCTAGACTTGTTGGTTGGGTTCAAAGGTCTTTCGAAGAATAAACTTGTCATGCAAGACCTTAGTTCTTTCTTTATAAGCTTGAGAGGTGTCATAAGCATCATTCCTCAGCTCCTCAAGCTCACTTAATTCTAGAAATCGTGCCTTACCTGCCTTCTCTAAATCCATGTTAACACTTCGAATAACCCAAAGTGCTTTATGTTCCAACTCAACTGGTAAATGGCATGCTTTTCCATACACAATCCGAAAGGGAGAAGTACCCAAAGGGGTCTTATAGGCCGTTCGATAAGCCCACAAAGCATCATCGAGCTTTTGGGACCAATCTTTCCTATCAGGTCTAACGGTCTTTTCCAAAATATTTTTTATCTCCCTATTTGATACTTCAACTTGGCCACTTGTCTGAGGGTGGTAAGGGGTAGCAACCTTGTGAGTCACTCCCAAACTCTTAATTAACCGATTGAAGTGGTGGTTTCGGAAATGAGGTCCCCCATCACTTATAATAGTCTTGGGGCAGCCGAAAAGGGATATGATATTGGCCTTCACAAATTTCAAAACCACAGAGTGGTCATTTGTGCGCGTAGGAATGGCCTTTATCCATTTAGAGACGTAATCAACTACCACCAAGATATATTCAAAATCATGAGACGACAGGAAGGGGCCCATAAAGTCAATTCCCCACACATCAAAAATTTCAACAGGTTGAATAGGATGTTGAGGCATTTCATTCTTCTTCCCAATCGTTCCAGTTCGTTGACATCTAATACAGGCCTTAACAAAATTATGAGAATCCTTAAATAAGGAAGGCCACCAAAAACCAGACTGGAGAACCTTAAAAGCAGTTTTCTTAGCACCAAAGTGTCCTCCACAATGAAGTTCATGGCAAAAACTCAGCACACTTTGTTGTTCCTCCTCAGGCACACAACGTCTCAATACTTGGTCTTGTCTAATTCTAAATAATTCTGGCTCTTCCCAATGAAAATATCTTGCTTGAGAAATGAATCTCTTTCTTTTCTGCTCATCCCAAGAGCCAGGAGTTTGTCTAGTGACCAAGTAATTTACAATGTCTGCATGCCAAGGTAAAGTTGATGTTACCGCCATCAGAGTTTCATCGGGAAATGTCTCGCGAATGTCTTCAGAAATAGAGTCATTAAGAGGAAGGCGAGACAGGTGGTTAGCCACAACATTTTCTACTCCTTTCTTTTCACGTATTTCCAAGTCAAATTCTTGAAGGAGTAAGATCCACCTAATCAGACGTGGCTTAGAATCTTTCTTAGAATGAGATGTTTCACTGCTGCATGATCAGTAAAAATAACCACCTTAGACCCAAGTAAATAAGACCTAAACTTCTCCAGAGCAAAAACTACAGCAAGTAATTCTTTTTCAGTGACGGTGTAGCTTTGCTGAGGTTCAGTTAAAGTCTTGCTTGCATAATGCAGCACATGAGGTCTTCCCTCAACCCTTTGTCCAAGGACTGCTCCCACTGCATAATCCGAAGCATCACACATAAGCTCAAATGGAAGTGTCCAATCAGGAGCTTGGAGAACAGGCGCAGAAATCAAGGCCTCCTTTAGAGTTTGAAAGGCCTCGGCACACTTTGAATCAAAACTGAAGGAAGATTCCTTCGCCAATAAGTCACAAAGTGGCCTAGAAATCTTACTAAAATTTTTAATAAGGCGCCTGTAAAAGCCAGCATGGCCCAGAAAGGATCTAATCTGTTTGACATTCGTAGGCAATGGAAGTTTGGAAATAGAATCAATCTTGACTTTATCTACTTCCAAACCTTGCTCGGATACAACATGCCCAAGTACAATTCCTTTCTGTACCATGAAGTGACTTTTCTCCCAGCTGAGGACTAAACCAGTCTCCTTACATCGTTTCAACACATTCTCCAGGTGCAGGAGACACTGGTTGAAAGACAAGCCATAAATAGAGAAGTCATCCATAAATACTTCAACACACTCGTCAATCATGTCCGAAAAGATAGACATCATACACCGCTGGAAATTTGCAGGGGCATTACATAATCCAAACGGCATACGCCTGAATGTGAAAGTACCGTAAGGACTCATGAATGTCGTCTTTTCCTGGTCATCAGGAAAGACTGCCACCTGATTGTACCCAGAATATCCATCGAGAAAGCAATAATACTTATTCCCTGCCAATTTTTCGAGAATTTGATCAATAAAAGGCAAAAGGAAAGTGATCCTTCTGGGTAGCGGTGTTCAGCTTGCGGTAATCAATACAGACCCTCCATCTAGTTGAAGGTCTAGTACAACTTGTTCACCTTGGTCATTGAGTTCCACAGTAAAGCCTACCTTCTTTGGCACCACATGAATGGGACTGACCCATTTACTATCAGCAATGGGATATATGATCCCAGCGTCCAACCACTTCAGGATTTCCTTTTTTACAACCTCCCTCATATTAGGGTTCAGACATCTCTGCATGTCCCTAAAAGGCTTGATGGAATCATCAGTATAAATGTGGTGCATGCAGAGTGTAGAGTCTATACCCTTAATGTCAGCAATGCTCCAAGCAATAGCTTCCTTGTGCTTAGACAGGCATTCAATCAAGGCTCCCTCCTGTGCCTCAGACAGCACAGCCAAAATGATAACGGGGAGCGTATCATTGGCACCTAGGAAAACATACTTGAGAGTGTCAGGGAGGGGTTTCAACTCAAGGTTGGGGGCTTGTATGGTTGAGGGTTTCATAATAGATGTCCCCATCTCAGGTAGCAAATCTGCCTTCGGCGGAAATGATGGGGGAAGAGACTCAGCAGAAACTCCTAGCAATTCCTCTAGTTCTAGTATATCCCCTTCACATTCCTCCAAGAGATGGGAATGCTAATTTAGCATGACATGCTGAAGGGGGTCATCACATAACATTGCAGGAGTTGCCTCTTCAATCAGGTCATCTATCACCTCAACTTGAGAACAATCCTCAAGTACAGTTTGTAAGCATCAAACACATTAAGCCAAATTTTCCTGTTCCCAAAGCCCATTTTCAATGCCCCAGTATTGCAATTAATTGAAGCATGGGAAGTTGCAAGGAAGGGGCAGCCCAAAATGATGGAGGGTTTGGTTGGCTTGTTGTTAGGGTTAGTGTCCAAAACTAAGAAGTCAATGGGAAAGAAGAAATCCTCCACTCTTACGAGGACATCTTCCAAAATTCCCCGTGGTGTCTTAAGTGATCGATCAGCAACTTGAAGAATTACAGGGCTAGGCTTCATATTACCTCCCCCAAGTTGTTCATACATGTAGCTCGGAAGGATGTTCACCCCTGCACCCAGATCAAGCAGAGCCTCATCAATTTGTAAGTCACCAATAACCATAGAGATATATGGGGCTCCTGGGTCCTTAAGTTTCGGGGGTGTGCCATGTTGAACAATTGAGCTAACAGAATCAGGCAGGACAACTTTAGATTGGACCTGTTTTCTAGATTGCCGCATTTTCATGCACAAGTCCTTTAAGAAGCGGGCATAAGACGGAATCTGCCTGATAGCTTCAAGCAAAGGCAGGTTAATCTACACTTGCTTGAAAGTTTCCATAATCTCATCCGTCTTATCTTTGGCTTCAGATGAGCCAGCAGAAGTCTGCCCAGAGGTGGATAAGTGCTCTGGAAAAGGCACTCTCGATCTCTGGGTGGAAGGGTTATCATATCGAGTAAGGGGTGGAACGGGGGCAACTTCTTCCGGTGAGGTGATTTCAAGTGGAGAAGATTTGGGCAAATCTTCTCCGGTGGGGGTGAAAGTCGGGGTGGATGGTTTTTTAGGGGGTGAGACTATAGGAGCATCGGGTTTGGAAATTCTTTCCCACTCCTCAGAATAGTCACCGCCTGAGCATGCTCCCTAAAGGCAATCCCTTTTCCTTTAGGATTTTCCTCAGCAGCACTAGGAAACTTCCCAGTCTCCCTCTGTCTAACGGCCTCAACAAGGTGTCCAATTTGTGATTTCATCTCATGTATAGCCTTGTCATGAGATTGGATGATGGCACTTTGACTTTCTTGCATAGTTTCCAACATCGCCTTCAATTCATCCATCTCATAGGTTTTAGGTTGGGCAAAGGTCTGAGGTTGGTTCATTTGATGGTTTTGAAAGGATTGTGGTTTGTAATTCCCTGAATTTGAAACATTTCCTTGTCTCCATGAAAAGTTTGGGTGGTTCCTCCATCCCTCATTATAAGTGTTGGAGAAAGGATCATTACGAGGTCTTGGACGGAACCCTTGAGCATCATTCAAATCCGCTTGTACAAGCTCAGGGAATTGGGAGGCCAAGTGGCAATCCACAGTGGCGTGTGTATTTCCTTGACAAATTACGCATTCGGAAGCTTGGGATGTGGAGGTGTTAGGTACGAATGAACTCTGGTTGGACATAAGCCTTTCCATGTTTTGATTCAGTAATTGAATTTGATAGGCTAAATTCTGGGTGTCCCTTGCTTCATTCGCCTCCAACTTTCTTTGCATGAGAGTGGGATTTCTATCCATGTAGGCAGAATTCAAGTGAATAGAATTCTCACTCAAAGTATCAAATAAGTTCCAAGCTTCATCCTCAGTCTTAGATAGAAAGGTTCCTGCACAGGCACCATCCACAATTTGCCTATGCGAATCATTAAGTCCGGTGTAGAACCTTTCAACCAGTTGCCATTTAGGCACCTGGTGATGTGGGCAAAGTCTCAGCAAATCGTTAAAGCGCTCCCACGCATCATGGAATGCTTCCCCATCCTTTTGAGCAAAACTCATAATTTCCCTCCTAAAGTGATTTGTTTTGCTCATGGGGAAGTACTTCTTCAAAAACTCCTTCTTCAGGGCATCCCAAGTATTTATATTATCAAGGGTGTGATACCAATACTTGGCTTTGTCCTTTAGGGAGAAGGGAAAGAGGGTCCGCATTTGAGCGTCATCAGTAACGCCCTGCAGCTTCACCATGGAACAGACCTCAGCGAATTCCTCAATATGCCTGTAAGGGTCTTCCCTAGTAGTACCATAAAAGGAGGGTAGCAAGGATATGGTACTACTTTTGATCTCATATGGATTGTCCCCTCCAGGTCTATGTAGTGCTGGGCTAGCTTGATTGGTTCCTTTGACCGGCCATTTTACCCTTGGGAGGTCTTTTCTTAGGATTCCTTCAGGTTCAAGATCAAATACAAGTTGTCTCCTAAGAGAACGCCTACCAAGCATGCACTACAAACACAATTCAAAAGGACTTGTTTGGTCTTTACAAATTTAGGCTTTTGACTTTAGTTCAAATTGTAGGTGACAAAACAAGTTGCCCAATCAATTACGCGCCTATTATCAACCTACGGTTCGCCTAAGAAGACCTAGTTGGAGCTTAGGTGTTCTTCCCTAAATCTCAAATGGTTAAGTAAATCCAAAGACGGAAGATTGAGGGATGCAAGTAGGCCTAAGCCTTCCTTTGAAGCTGTGCTTTCGCAGTGCTTCTCAACTACCCCCAAAAATCCGTGACAAGGTATCCCCCTCTTTGGACTTGCAAAACCTTTGATCTCAAGTTCCGAACACTTCAGAATCCATCGAAAGGAGGGCTCTTGTCCTAGTATTTCCAAACCTAAGGAGTGTCCAGAAGCGTGCCGTGGTGCAAGTGAAATAAGTGTGCATACACCGTAAAAGATTTTGAACTTTGAATCGCACGTCAAGTTTGAAAATCAAATCCTTGGTTTTTAAAATGTCCTTCCTTTAATTAGTCCTTTTTCTAAAAAAAATGTGACCACTTGTTAGATTTATTCAGTACAGATTAGGTGGTCTTCGCATTAAATCCCAAATGCAATGCGTGATAAAAAATAGGATGCAAAGTAAGAGAATGTGTACCTTGCCTCCAGCGATCTACGATGCAAGAATGCACGCAATGCAGAGAAGTAAATCTAGAGGCTGCTCATACAGACCTAAATGGTTTGTCCTAGGGCAGGTAGCTTCTAGCAGGCAGCTCATTTTTTTTATTTTTTCTTTTTAGAACTACTTATGCACAAGAAAATAAAAGTAATAATAAAAAAAAACTAAATCTAAAGAAAAGGGAATAGACTCCCAAAAATTACCCAGACACGGGCCCAAAACAAAATCAAGGAACAAACCCCTCAAAATATGCCCCAGAACAAGGGTTTCAAACTATCTGCAATGAAAAATTAAGTCTACAGTCTTAATTCTATTCTAATTAAACTAGCGACTAAATACAATGGTGTCTGTCGCGTCCTCGTCCTTCTCCTCCTTTCAAAATTGCTCGTCCACTTCTCGTCTGGCGATGTCAAGGGTCGCCTCTCACACTGGCTGATTCTTGCATAATTTTTCTCGCACAGAAAAGAAAATAATAAATGGTAAAATCTCTGTGCAATTGACAAATAATCAAAATAAAATTAGGAGAAATTATTGCATCTGTTGCCTCCCCGGCAACGGCGGCATTTGACTAGTCGATCTTTCGCTTTTAAGTCGGTTGCAGTTTAATGTGGTGGAAAAATCGACTGATCAATATTTAAGAAGAAATAACCACTCGCAGAGGAGTGGGTCGTATCCACAGGGAGGCAATGACGTATTAAAATTCGCACCAATTAAAAACGTTCGTTCGTAGTTAGTTTGGACAAGAATCAAGCCAAGATTGCCTTTCGATTAAGGTTTAAGCAAGAAACAATGCTGAAATGGCAATTATGAGAAACTAGAGGATATTTTTCGCAATGCAGAATCAATAAAATATCATTAAAAAGTGACAATGGCAGAAAATGTAATTTCTAATTGACGGTTTACTATAGCAAAACAGGGGAATTTTTCCCCTTTGTCTTGCGCGATGAGGAGCGGATGGCCGGGCGCGGGAAGCTTGGAGGAGGTCCCTTGGACCAAGGGCTTCGAATCGGTGGTGGCGGCGAGTCGCGCGGCAGCCGGAGGTGGCCGGATGATCTCTGGCGAAGGTGCTGCAGCCGGTGAGCGCGCGCAACCTATTGGCGTGAAGTCTGCCGCGCGTTGCTGCTGCGTGGGTGGCTGCTGCGGGTGCGGGCGGAGGCGTACGCGGTTGTGCAGGTCTGCAGGCGCGGGAGGAGGGCGCTGCAGGCGGTTCTGCAAGCGCGGGCGGACGGTGCAGGCGCGGTTGGAGTTCTGCAGCTGTGCGCAGGTGGCTGCTGCTGGTGGCGGGCGTGCGGGCGAAGGTGTGCACTGGTCTACAGGCGCGGGAGGATTGGAGGTGGACTTCAGATGGGTCTGCAGGCAAGTGGTTGCAGGTGTGGTTGCGGTTGAAGGCACGGGGAAGGTGTGTGCGGTTGTGCGGGCGTGGATATGGCGAAGGCTGATGGTGGGCGCGGGTGTGCTGCAGGCTGATGGGCGCGGGGAAGGTGGCGTGGGCTGGTCTGCAGGTGTTGTTGGAGGATGCTGCGGGCGAGGGAGCGTGTGCGTTTGGAGGGTGCAGCAGGCTGAGGAAGGCGTGCGTGGTTGGAGGGTGCAGGCACGGTTGAGCTAAAGGTTGATGGGCGCGGGTGCGCTGAAGGTTCTGAAGGCGCGGGAAAGGGTCTGCAGGCGACTTCAGAAGTGTCCGGTGGAAGTGAGCGGGTAGCTTCAGACGTCCGGGAAATTTCCCGGACGTCTTAAGTTACTGAAAGGGTGGCTGAATCAGTAGCTCGGTGGTGGTGGTCGGCGACGACAGCGAGGGAGATGCACGCTAAGGTGCTCACGGTGATGCGGACGAGCTCCGGATGGCGGTGTGGCCTGTCACACCACACGCCCAAGGTGATGGAGACTCGCCGCCACAGTAGAGGCCGGCAGTATGGAGTGGAAGAGAGAAGGTCTCTCTGCACAGTGGTGGGTTGGTGGTGGAGGCCTCCCTCCTCCTTTTGTAGTGCCCTACACAAATTTGAAATCATCCGCCCGACCAGATCCACCACATCCGCTCCCCCTTGAATGGGTTCTTCACTGCGGCCGTTCAGCGTTGGAGTGGTAGCCAGCCGTTCCTGCAAGAAGAGGAATAAAGAAAATAATGTTAAAATATTAGGGCCATTTATATACAGACCCTCAACTTTTATGTTAATAAAAATAATGTACCTAATTGGTTATCTAATTAGATAAATGACATTCTAAGCTAATTCTAAATGCACTTAAAATAAGAATGCAATGCATGGATTATGTAATTAAATTAAAACTATGAATTAATCTATTTACATCCTAATTTATACTAAATAAATGTTAGAATTAACCTAATATCTAGGCACTTAAATATTTAAATAGCCCACAACTATGGGCTAATCAGGTCCCTCCGTCGGAAATTATTGCTCGTGGAATCCTGAACCTTGAGAAGATGTTTTGATGAATGAATCTGATAACAACCTTATGATTATCGATTCGGGTCGGGATGGCTTCTATCCACTTGGACACGTAGTCAACAGCGAGTAAGATGTATTCGAAGCCATCTGAGATAGGGAAGGTTCCCATGAAATCAATCCCCTAAATGTTAAAAATTTCGCATACTGGAATTAGCTATACAGGCATCATGTCTCGATGGCTCATGTTGCCCAAGGTTTGGCAACGGGTACATGCCTTACAGTGATCGTATGCATCCTTGAAAATTGCGGGCTAGTAAAAGCCACACTGGAGGACTTTTGATGCAGTTTTGTGTCCTGAGAAATGTCCACCGCATGCCTGGTCATGGCAGAAGGAGAGTATGTCTTTGATTTCTGCTTCTATGACACATTGTCAAATTATTTGATCAACACTAATGAGGAATAGATATGGGTCTTCCCAAAGGTAATACTTGGCATCAGAGCACAATTTGTCCTTCTTGGCCTTCGGCCAATCAGGCGGGATCTGATGTGATGCCAGGTAGTTCACTATATCTACGAACCATGGAAGCCCTGTATTGATAGTCAGGAGGTGCTCATCAGGAAAGTGTTTTGTGATGGGTCCGGAAGGGTCAATTATTTCAGAAGGAAGGCGGGACAAGTGATCAGCTACCACATTTTGTTTTTCCGCTTTGTCACGAATCTCGAGGTCAAATTCTTGCAACAGCAAGATCCATTGGATTAATCGAGGTTTCACATCCTTCTTTGCAAGGAGATGCCTCACTGCTATGTGATCCGAGTATATGATAACACGGGAACCCAGGAGATATGATCTGAATTTTTCTAGTGCAAATACTACAGCCAGTAGCTCTTTCTCAGTAACAGTGTAGTTACACTGAGCCTCGTCTAGTGTTTTGCTAGCGTAGTAAATGACCACGGGTTTCCCATCAATTTTCTACCCTAAAACCACACCTATAGCGAACTCAGATGCATCGCACATGATCTCAAAGGGTTGAGACCAATCAGGGGACTGTAGGATTGGGGCTTGGGTGACTCGATCACGAAGGATCTCAAATGCTTGAGTTCATTCCTTGGAAATTTTGAAAGGCACATCCTTGGAGAGAAGAGTAGTCAGGGGGCACGTGATTTTTGAAAAATTAGGGATAAATCGACGGTAAAAGCCGATGTGCCCCAAAAAAGATCAGATGTCCTTAATCGAGCTAGGCATAGGGAGCTTGGAAATCAGGTTAACCTTAGCTCGATTGACTTAGATGCCTTTCTCCGAGATTAGATGACCCAGGACGATTCGCTCAGGCACCATGAAATGGCTCTTTTCCCAGGAAAGAACCAAATTCACATCGACGCACTACCTGAGTATTTGGACCAACTGCTAGAGGCAATCGTCAAATGATGCTCCAAAAATTGAAAAGTCATCCATGAAGACTTCCAGATAATCATCTACCATATTTGAGAATATGGCAAGCATGCACTGCTGAAAGGTCATGGGTGAATTGCAGAGACCGAAAGGCATCCTTCGAAACACGTATGTTCCGAAGGGGTAGGTGAACGTGATCTTTTCTTGGTCTTCTGGATGGATTGCCACCTGGTTGTAACTGGAGTACCTATCAAGAAAGAAGAAGAACCTATTTTCCGCTAGTTTCTCAAGGATCTGATCAGTAAACGGTAGTGGGAAATGGTCCTTCTTCGTGGAGGAATTTAGTCTTCTATAATCAATGCAGACTCTCCACGAGTTAGCTATTCGGGTAGGAATGACCTCTCTGATTTCAGTCGTGATGATGGTGAGTCCGGCCTTCTTAGACACAACTTGGATTGGACTCACCCAACGACTGTTGGAGATCAGGTAAATGATCCCTACATCTAACCACTTGATGATCTACTTTTTCACGACCTCCTGTAGGTTAGGGTTTAAACGTCTCTGCATCTCTTGTGAAGGTCGTGCACCCTCTTCAGTGTAGATTCAATGTGTGCAGTACGATGGGCTTATGCCAGTCAAGTCATCAAGAGTCCATCCAATGGCTCTAAGATGTTGCTGGAGAATAGTAATCAGATGGGATTCTTGGTCAGGTGTGAATCGAGAGTTGATAATCACAAGAAACGTCTGATTGGAACCCAAAAAGACATACTTCAGATGCTTGGGAAGGGGCTTGAGTTCTATGACAGGATTATCAGTAGTAGTGTGTGGTTCGGGGTTTGTATCAGGAACAAGGGTCAGAGTTACGGGTGTGTCTAGATCAGGTTCATATTCCTCTGTTTGCGAGTTTTGATTTTCTAGTGGTTGATTAGGGATAATCAGGTTGTCCTCAATATGTGATTCATCAACCACGGCTCTGATATCACATATTTGCTCTATAACCCTGCAATTAATCCCTTGTTGGGCCTTAAAGATGCCAATCTTCAAAGTTTGATTCCTGAATTTTAATTCTATTTGGCCCTCTTCATATTTTATGTTGGCCCTAGCAGTGGCCAAAAAAGGTCTCCCTAATATGATTGGTGTGTCCCTTGGGTTCTCAGGTGCGTCCATATCCAGAATTATAAAATCCACCGGGAAGTAGAAATCCCGTACCCTAACAATGACATCCTCGAGTATTCCTTTAGGTGACTTGATGGATCGACCGGCTAATTGCAACGTCACCTCAGTCAGTTTAAGTTCGGACTCTTCAAGGTGGTCAAGGAGGGATGTAGGTATTAGATTTATGGAGGCACCTAGGTCTAGCAGGGCTCTATCAAATTGGGTTTCACCAATTTTACATGAAATCAGGGGAGTTCCTGGGTCTTTAGCCTTTGGTGGGAGTTTACTTAAGATTACAGAGCTGGCTTGCTCTGACAATACGATTAGATTCCCACTTTTGGTTCGCGGCTTACATTTAGGTGTACATACATCTTTCAAGAATCTTGCGTAAGCCGATACGTGGCGGATTGCATCCATCAAGGGGATGTTTATCTGGACCTATTCAAAGAGCTTGACCAGATCCTCCTCAGGAGCCACGAGTTTGGTTATCCTTTTCCCTTTGGTCAAGGCCTCAGGAAATGGAATCCTAGTTGGGTCCTCTAGAATAGGTCCAGGTTCGTGATCTGGGATAGGGGTATCCTGGATAACTATCCTAGGGTTTTGGCTGCTACTAGGCTTGGAGTGGTTTGGATAATGTGGGTCTTGGGTTGCTTTACCACTACGGGTTGTTATAGAGTTTAATCCTGCTTGGTTTTGGTTTAGGTTTGGTAATAGGGGAGGCTGCTGCTGAAATCCCGCATAAGATGTCAAAGCTTCCATCCAGTCTGGTGATGAAGTAGAAGGGGTCTAATAAATCAAATGTGCGTGGCCTAAATTTGGGTTCATAACACGCCTCTGGGTCGACACGTTATTTGGGTTTGGCAGAGGTTGCGAAGGAAGGGTGCCCAGTTGGTGGGAATTTGCCATCTAGGTTAGTTGATTGCAAACCTCTGTGATCTTGTCCTTGTGCTATTTTTGCATTGCCGCATTCGTCTTTTGAATGTCAGCCAGTGCTTGAAGGATAAGAGTCATTTGATCTTGGTTTGGTCTGGATTGATAGGTGGGATTGGGCCGAGGCTGAGGCAACTGATATGGGTGAGAAGCTTGTGGATGGGGTTGATAAGGTGGTCTTTGAGTTTGAGAATTTCCCGTCCACTAAAAGTTGGGATGATTTCGCCATCCAAAGTTGTAGGTATTGGAGAATGGGTCATTCTGGATGGCATTGAGGTCCTCGTAGGTCTGAGGAGCCACAGAAAAGTCAGAATATGAAGGTTCAAAGTTCCCCCAACTCGAATAGAATGGATCGGAGGTCCCTCCGGTCCGAGAGTCAGATGGGGCTGGATACGAGTCCATCCCCTAAGAAGATTGGTGGTAGATGTTCTGCACAGTTTCCCTCACCAGAGGTGGTTGTGCAAAAGAATTCGACGTAGAGGTGGCTCGCTGCAGATGCCAAGTCAGCTCGTCCACCTTCTTTTCTATGATAGAAACCTTGTCCAACCAACTGGCCATTAGTTCCAAGTCGACGGATGTGGACAAGTCCTGCGTCTCATGTGCTCCCCTAAGATTCATCGATGCGTGGGCATTCGTCCGGTCGAACAAGCCCATGGAGTCATTATTGATGGAGTTCTCGCACATGTTTTTGAGAATCTCCCATACTGTGTCCTCATGTTGACCCATGATGTTTCCTCCGCAAGTTGCATTGACGAATAATCGATGTCTTCATGGAGTCCCTGGTAAAAAGACTGGACTTGTTCCCATTTAGGAACTCCTTGATGGGGGCACTTTCGCATGAGATCTAAGAATCGGTCCCATGCTTCGTGAAGAGGTTCTCCCATTTGTTGAGTGAAATGGGTGATCTGGTGGCGCAAGGCATTTGTCCAGCCAACAGGAAAGAACTTTTTCAAAAATTCAGACTGAAGTTCATCCCATGTGTTGATCGGACGAGTCTAAGTTTGATACCAATGAGCAGCCTTGTCTAGGAGGGAGAAAGAAAACATTTTCAAGAGCAGAATATCCTGATTTTGTGCATCTGACCTGAAGGTCTGGGCCAGATGCCTGAGTTGTTTAATGTGCTGTGATGGATCCTTGGATTTAAGCCCATGAAATTTTGGTATGGCATGAATCATATTGGGCTTGAGTTCAGAATTAGGACCTCCAACTAGGATTCGGACTCGAGGCTCGATTGCCACCGCAGTGGGATTATAGTAATCTCGCATCATTGGTCGCTGCGATGGGTTTACAAAGTTTTGGAAGAGATCAGTCAAGTGCTGAAGCTGGTGCTCAAGGTTGTTCTCTTCTTCAATAGGTTGTGCCATGATGGAAGAAGGAGAACTTGGTTCTGAATCAGAGGAAAGGTCTATGTGGTGAGGTTGCTGCACAAACAAGGGTGTCGAGGCTTGGCCTCGGTGAGAATGAATTTATAAAGGAGGTCTTAAGGATGGTCTTAAGGACCACCTACCAAACATGCACCGAAGGATGTGATGAGATTAGAAGGTGCTGGACCCAATCAAGACACCCAAAAATTGTTGGGTGACTATAGAGGTTCAGAGCGGATGATACCCCTTAGTCAGAAAGGTCGTCCACTTGAGAAGTACCTGGGCAGCCAGAGAGGGAGAGTCCTACAAAGACCCCTACATGGTAGAGCGTCCCCACGAGTTACAGGGTTTCCCCAACCCAACCTCTCTTGTCACTGAGATTCCAGGTAGATCAAAATGGGGACCTTGACCTCTTAAGTCTACCTTTTTTAATTAAGATCAAGGTGTTTAGGGTTCCACTTGAACTTTTAGGTCTTTTGAGTGAAAAAAAAGTGACCTAAGTTTAAGGTTGGTTGACCCAAAGGATCAACTTCACCTCTTATTCCTTTGAGAGCTTTTAGGTCCTTTCTTTTAGGGTTCAAATGGATTAAGAGCCTGATTTTCTTAGGGTTTCTCTTGTATAGATCTTTTCAAACATGGCTTAGGCACACCTCTTTTTGAAATTTTTTTGCTTCTTTGTTTAAGAGAAGATGTGTTTCTAAAAACCCTAGCTTTGCAATCCTTAGGTTGGCACTAGTTGGTCCAATTTAGTTGCCTCAAAAATTTGTATCTAGGGCTCAATCGAGAAAGTTTTAGCCCTAGTTACCTTAATTGGATGTGCAATTCAATCTGTGTTGAAATGAAAATCAGGCAACTCTGATGAATTACTAAGTATGGAAATAGGTAGCCCTAGGTTGATTTTTCTTTGTTTTTTTTTTTCATACTTTGAGGGTATTAAGAGAGAGGGCTAATGAAAGTTACCTGTTCCTTGGCGTGGTTGTTGTGCCGCTGCTCTTCTTTTCTCTGCTTTCCCTGAGACAAGCACAACAAAGGAGAGAAATTAAGTTAGTATTGAATCAGAAGTTGTGATCAAAAACTTCATAAGTGCCCGTTGCTCCTCGGCAACGACGCCAAAATGTTTACGGGGCAAGATCATGTTTTAACAGATATCTCCTTGTAATATAGATGAACTCTCTGCGAAAACAAATAGGAATTTATAACTCGAAAATCAAAGAATCCGAGGTCGAACACAGGGAGCAATTAGGTATTCCAAAACTTGAGAACACAACTTTCAATAAAAAGTAATAATTAATTCAACAAAAATAGTAGAGTAATGTTATGGAGAAAGTGCTCAAAAAGAATTGGACGTCTGATATTGTATCAGACGTCTTAAAAATTTAGACTACAGTGCTTTTAAATTGTTGGCCTTCTGTCTTTTCTTTTTGCTTTGCCCAGCAGCTATGGCTTCTTCTCCTTTCCTTTTTCTTCCTTAGCTGCTTCTGCTTCTCTTCCTTTTCCTTCCTTTGCTTTCTCTCTTCTTGATTCTCTTCCTGCAGCTATGTCTTGGCCTTTTCTTCTTATCTTCCTTAGTTTCCTTCTTCTTCTTCTTCCCTTGGTCTACCGCTCCTCTACTACAGTGCGTCTCTCTTCTTCTTCTCCTTTTTCCTTCCTTTGCTGCGGCTACCTCCTTTTCTTGCTAAGTCCTTCTTCCTTTCCTTCTCTGGCTGCACCTCTTCCTCCCTTAGCTTCTTCTTCCTGCACAATCACCACACAGCAAAACCTATTCCCATACCCTCCCCGTGTCTCTCTCTATTTCTCTCTTCGGTTCGCTCTCCCAAAGTCGGGTAATCGGGTCGGGTGCATACTCGGGTCCAAGCACACCGACGTGGGTGTGGTGCACGAGGAGTGCTACATTAGGTAGTTGAATCCGGGTGCCAGGTTCGAGGGGGAAGTGTCGCGGATGAGGCGTGGTGAGTGAGGGCGAGGGACTCACCCTTGTGTGACTTGAGGCAAACAGCAGGATTCACAAAATAAATTTAAGCCACTTACCTCACTCCTGCGTTTCCGAGGTGGGACTAAAAGTCCCACCTGCTTCAGCTGGCACTTCCAGGCGGATGTCTTCACACAATTGATGTAGCTGAAGGGTCCACAGCTACGGTTCTTAGGTTGGATTTGCTCATGCACTCAACCCCCTAGCCTGGGAGCTTGAAACTTGAAGCACATGGCCTGAAGCTGGAGAACAAGCAAGCTTGTTTGATTGTTAATGGTGGACAAGGGCTCAACCCTGCATGACACAAAAGTAGCCTTGTGTCTCTATCAGACAACAGGAGAACATTCGCTATGTCATGGTGAAGGTGAGGCGGGTGTTGGTGTGGCTCAGACCGGCCTAGGCGTGAGTGCCTAGGTCTATCTGCAACCGTGTGAGTGGGTTCATTTGGTGGAAGCGTGGAGCATGTGTGGTGGTCTATGAGTAGGTCGAAAGTGTTCATTGTTCGATGGCGGAGGTGAAGAGGTTGGTGACGAGATGTGTGGAGGTGTGGAGTGATGGATGCATCTCACTGGAGGTCGACCGAAGATGGGGAAGATGAGGGTGGACAGTGGCAGTCGAGGGGTGATTTGTGAAATAGATTGAGGGAAAATAGAGAGTAGGAGAAGAGGAGCTTATCTGGGGTACTTGGAGTGAAGGGGAGGCGGAGGAGACGAACGGTGCGTTTGTGCCGTTGTCGGAGAAGACGGCCCTGAGGGGAAGATAGTGGCGACGAGGAAGAGATCAGGAAGGCGTGCGCTGGTGTGGCACAACGCGGAAGAACGAGGTGAAGTGAACCCTGCCGCTGGTATGGCAGCAGAGCGACGAAAGGGAGGAGGAAGAGTCACCTGAGCTTGTAGGCTACTTGGTCGAAGAGGGGAGAGGAATTCTGGGGGATTCTTCGGCCAAGTCAAGCTTGAGGGATTCGCAGAGGATCGGGGATCCTTTTATAGTTGATGGTCGAGCTTCTGGTGCTTGGAGGGCAAGCCTTCTATCACCGACTCCTCGTCGGACAAGGAAGGTAGTTGGAGACCCAAATCTCTCGTGCGTTCACACGAGAGATTGGATGCAAATCAAAGATTGCGATTGAGCTCAGATGGAAGGGAATTCCTTAGAGAATCTCCCTTCCAAATCTGGGAGATCTTTGAAGAATCAGGGTGTACTCACCCTCCATTCCTCGTCGGAGAAGGATTTCTCCCTATAAATGGCAGGGGGACCTATTTGTAAAAGTGTCGAAGAAGTTAGGGGGGTTTGTGTAATGGTTTTCAAAAGATAGGGGCAAAATGTAATTGGGTGTACTATTTTGCAAAGTAGGTCAAGATGACCTCCCCTTAGGTCCAAATTTTGGTACAAACCTAATTTGGACCTAAGGAATCCAATGGTGAAGTTGGATTTTATGTTTGACCACGTTTGACTAGACTTTTTGCACAAAATCCCAAATTAGGTTAATTAATGAGCTAGGACCCTAATCTAGGTCAAAATAGGTTCCAAAGGTCAAATTGAAGGTTCTAAACCCTAGGAGATATTTTTCAATGAATTTTAGAGGGTTTAGTTGATTTTTATCCTGAATAGAACCTTGTTGAATTAAGTGGGTCTGTTTTAGGGTTATAGAATGTCATTTAATTCCTAGACTGCACATTAACCCATTTCTAACTGATCCAACCCACTTTTTATCTTATTCCAACCATTTGACCTATGTTTTGCCTTTGAGAAATCCTATTTATGTTCTGTAATGGTGAAATTGCAGTTTTAACCTTTATTTCATGTTTTCTTCTCAGAACACTTATTCCTTGAATTAAGCCCTTCTCTAGGTTATGTAGGAGCTCTTATTCTCTTTCTTAGGTCAAAATGAGCTAGTTAGGGTTCATGATGAGGCTCTCATCATCAGGGCCCATATCAAAGGTTTGTCGGTCGATAGGGGATGAGTTAAAGGTCTAGAAATCATAGAGAAGTCTTTGATGAATCTCCTATAGAAATCGACGTGTCCTAAGAAGGAGCGGATTTGCTTGACAGAGCTAGGCATAGGTAAATTAGCAATCACACCAAGCTTAGCTCTATCAACCTCAATACCCCTATCGGAGATGATGTGACCGAGAACAATCCCCTCGTGTACCATAAAATGACTTTTCTCCCAAGAAAGCACGAGGTTCACATCAATACATCTTCGAAGGATGCGGGTCAAGTTGGCAAGACAATCATCAAATGAAGGTCCAAAGATCGAAAATTCATCCATGAAGACCTCAAGAAAGTCATCCACCATATCATGAAATATTGCCAGCATACATCTCTAGAAAGATGCTGGTGCATTACAAAGTCTGAATGGCATCCTTCTAAATGCAAAGGTGCCAAAGGGGTAGGTGAAGGTGGTCTTTTCTTGGTCCTAAGGGTCAATAGCCACCTGGTTATATCCAGAGAATCCATCCAGGAAACAGAAAAATTTATTTCCTGCTAACCACTCTAAGATTTGGTCAATAAAAGGTAGCCAAAAATGGCCTTTCTTTGTTGCAGCATTCCGTTTCCTATAATCTACACATACTCTCCAAGATGTAGGAGTGCGTGTAGGCATCGATTCGCCCCTATCATTGACATGGATGGTTGAGTCCCACCTTTTTGGGCACGACATGAATCGGGCTCACCCAGGGGCTGTCGCTGATTGGGTAGATTATACCCGCGTCAAACCACTTAATGATTTCCTTTTTAATGACCTCCCGCATGTTAGGGTTGAGACATTGCTGCATCTCATGGGAAGGTCTAGCCTCCTCCGTATATATACGGTGAGTGTAGTAGGAGGGGCTAGTGCCAGTTAATTCAGATAAGGGCCATCCAATGGCTACCTTGTGTTCCATAAGGAACTTTGTTAGCTTGCACTCTTGCTCCTTGGTTAATTTTGAACTAATAATTATGGAGAGTATTTCATTTGGTCCCAAAAAAGCATATTTAAGCGTGTCAGGTAGTGCTTTCAGTTTGGGAGTGGATGGCGAAAGATCTGGCATTTCTTGGAATGAGAGTGTCCTAAGCAGATCAAAAGAAGGAAGGGCAGGAGAAAGAGGTTGGCCCTCAGATTGGCCAAGAAGAGGGGTATCTTGGATTGATGGATCAAAGAAAGGAGAGACCCAGTGATCAGTATTTGGGCTCAAGGTCCCAGTGTGGAGTCGCATGTCCACCTGATTTGGTAAGAAAGAAAGGGCAATCCGATCTTCAAGGTGGTGGACCGGAGGTGAGCAGCCTAGATATGACTCAGACCATGAGGTGTGGGAAGTGGAGAAAATCTCATCAGAAGTTTCGTCAGGAGAAGGCAAGGGTAAGGAGAGGGATGGGGAAACATCACAATATATATTAGTCAGGCAATGGTCTGTGTTTAGGGGTAATCCACAGCAGTCATAATAGGTCCCTATTAGTTCGATACAGGCGCTGATAGCTGTGTCCTCGTCATACGTGTCATCCTCGATGTAATTGCAATCAAAATTCTTGGCAGCCTTGAAGATGTTCAGCTTGAGCTTCTTAGAGCCAACGACAATCTCAATGCAACCTGACTCACAGTCGATATGGACATGGGCTGTGGCCAAGAAAGGTTGACCAAGGAAGATCGGACAATCAGAAAGTGAGCTAGGAACTTCCATATCCAAAACAAGAAAGTCAACAGGAAAACAAACACTGTTGACCCTAACCACCACGTCTTCCACCACACCATTCAGTATTTTGACAGAATGATTTGCCAACTGTAATGTGACAGGGGTGGGTTTCAGATTTCTTAAGGAAAATTTCTTGAGCATGATGGTTGGTATAAGATTGGTGGAAGATCTTAGATCAAGTAGAGCATGATTAAAATTGCAGCCTTGGATGCTACATGAAATAAGCGATGTGCCTGGATCTTTCTGCTTTGGTGGTAGATTTGATAGTACAGCACAACTCACATGAGGCGAGAGGACCATCGAATTCTTTGTTTTCTTTGACTGTCGCCTAGGTGTAGTGTAGTCTTTGAAGAATCAGGTGACAGTTTGTATATGGTTGATAGCCTCCAACAGGGGTACTTTGAGCTTAACATCCTTGAATAAATTACACAGGTTATCAAAGGCCTACATATCCTTTTTCTTG
This sequence comes from Thalassia testudinum, assembly GCA_037157565.1. Taxonomy (NCBI): domain Eukaryota; kingdom Viridiplantae; phylum Streptophyta; class Magnoliopsida; order Alismatales; family Hydrocharitaceae; genus Thalassia; species Thalassia testudinum. Next base: position 49,483,902 of record JAZHRO010000062.1, read on the forward strand.
CCTTTTGGCTCCCTCAGTAGAGCTTCATGGAATGGGTCTGATTCTGGCACCAATTTGGGTGTATCATCCTCACGAGAATGCGGTGTGCATCCCAAATGAGAGGGTGATGAAAAAGATGGACCAGGATCAGGTCGAGGCGGATCGACGATTTGCTTACCACTCCTCGTAGTAATCGCATTGGACGTCGCAGGTCCAATGGGATCATAGGGCAGAGGAGGGTTTGCAATAGGGACATAAGAGTGATGTGTTGTAGTAGGATTAGCTTGGAATCTTGGTGGAGTGCTCGGAGCTTGTAGAATCTGATGAACCTGCCCCTGAGAAGGTCATACCTATGGTTGCGGACCACAGGGTACAAAATTTCACGTGTTAGGAACAAGTTGGGCTAGAGGAGTGCCCAGAGATCGAGTCATCATGCGTAGTTGACTGATCTCAGCATTCTACTGTGCCAATTGGTGCTGAAGAGAGGTCATGTTTTCTTCATGGCACTTGGACATTTCCATCATCATTCGCATCAATTTATCAAGAGGACTTGATGCGTTTCTGTTTGAGGTATGCAAGGACCCGATGGCGGATTTCCCACAAGATTATACTGGGCCCTTGGGATGATGAGTGCGAACGGTCGCATTAGCCCACCTGCGGGGTTTTGACATTGCAGGTTACTGGACCATGCAAAGTTAGGATGATTTCGCCACCCTGGGTTATAAGTAGCAGAGAACGGGTTGTTCTCCAGGGCACAAACGTCTTCTAAGCCAAAAGACGAGTCCACATGCATATATGCATCCGAGCACATGGAGGCTTGGTTCTTTGTGTCAAAATATTGGCTTGCAGAAGCCAGGTCCACATTGCTTACTGAATCGCTCAGTGCGATACTCGGTAAGGATGGTCTCACAGGATTCTTGGGAATCAGCCCGGTATTGGATGGATTAAGGTTGTGATGGAGTGATTGAGTGGAGGTGTTTGCCATAGAGCGAGTGGGGTTGGCCAGAAGCTCGTCCAGCTTCTTGTGTACAATGAAGACTTCATCCAATTTTTGTGCAATTAAGTTAAGATCTGTGGATGAATGGAGGGTCCCGTGTCAACTTCGTGAACATTGCAGGGTATGCTGGTATGATTAAAGGCGACAATGGAGGCATTGTTCATTGAGTTTTCACTCATGTTCTCAAATAATTCAAATGCTCCATTCTCATCTTTATTTATAAAGTTCCCTCTGTAGGAAGCATCTGCAATCTTCTTCAAAGTTTCATTTAGCCTATAATAGAAGATCTAGGCTACCTGCCACTTAGGCAGACCATGGTGTGGACATTTCCGGAGGAGGTCATTATACCTTTCCCACACCTCATGAAACTGCTTGCCGTTTTGTTGCGTGAAAGAAGTTATAGCTTGGCGAAGCGCATTGGTTCTCTCGAAAAGGGATGGTTTGTCCCGCAAACTGTTGTGTGCATCTCTTCCCAAGAATGGATGGTTCTCTAAAGGGTTCACAACCACTGCGATGCTTTGTCCAGCAACAAAAACAGGAACATTTTCATGAGGACAATTGATAACCCGATGTTTCTTGGTTTAACAGTTTCAGCTAATTAGGTTAAGTCTTCCAAATGAAGAAAGGGATCTTCACTTGCAGGACCATGGAAGTGAAAGTTAATTAGGTCAATGACATTAGGTTTTAATTCAAAATCATCCCCGTCCTCTGTAGAAATGGGATTTTGATAAGAGCTAAGAGACCTAGGCTCCTCCCATTCGAGAGGGTTCTGCATTTCCTCCAAGGTTTCCCTAATGGCTTCAATCTGCTCATTATACAATTCCATTTGGGCTTGGAGATGAGTTATGGGGTCTACGACTGCACCACCACCGGGTGGGATTCGAGGGGGCGGTTTCCTCCCTTGGGATTTGGGGGTGGGTGTGCAACCATGTTTGTGGAGGAGGATGACAATTCACCAGTTTCTATCCTTCTAGAATTATTAAACAATTCAGGGTTTTGTGACCTCCTCCCAAACATGCACTGCCGCAGGAAGAATTGGGGAGATGAGAAGGGAAAGGGGATGAGAAAAACAATGCCGTAAGGATACACTTGATGACAAATCAAAGCAATTAATTTCCTAACCTCTACAATGTGCCCTTAGACCTAAAGATCTAAGTTACCTACTATCACTACCTACGGAACCAAATGAGAGCACCACGGAACCACCAGGCTAGATTGAAAGACCGTTTGCCCCAGTCTTAGACACCCGATAGCACGCAGGAACCCACACCATCACGTAGGCACTACACGTAAGTAGTTAGACCTTCAATCCTTAATAGGGGTCAAATTGCTACCAGTTCTAATTTAGAGTCTTAGGATCAAGTGCTCCAAGAATGTGAAGGGCGTTGTATACGGGTAATGTCCAAGTGCATTGATTTTAAGTGTGTAAATCAAGCATTCAACAGAGAAATCTCCCTTAATTGGAGTTTTAGATGGTGAATAGCTTTTAGAATTTCAACCTTAAGTAGTATGGATTTTAGGATTTCACTGAATTACCGATTCAACCAATCTCCGTGTTTCGAGAAAACATAAGTTCTTTATGCCTAACAAACCCTTCTTCAATGTGAATTAGTTAATGCATGCTAAAATGCACTAGGCTTCCCTAGATGGAAATTTCTAAGTGTGAATGCACAAGTCTATTTTAATTCAAGTGCTCCCAATCACTAAAATGATGATCCACACAAGGCTCAACCACCAAATGATGTAAAAAATGAAAATGTTGGGGTTGATAGCTTTGGGATCGAATCTAAGGCAAATGAAGAGTCGTGGTGGGGTTGGAATCAACTCAATTCCAAGTCTCCCCACCAAAAGAATATGATCCCGAAATGCGAATAAATGAGGTAAGGAAGGATGGCAATCAATCAATTTTTATCTTGCCTCAAAGAAAACTTCACAATATGAAAGATCCAAGAATCAAGATTCTTGGATTTTTGCTATGCAAAGTTTTCAGGAAATCAAGGGGCGGTGGGGGTGAGAGCAAACAATCAACAAGTGGTTTTAGTCCACTCGCCCCAAGAAATTCCCAAGAAGTATTTTTAGGTTTTCTTTTTTTTTAAGGTGACAAGATGACCTAAGTTACTAAGAGGGCGACACCTGCCTCCTCAGCAATGTGGGCAAAGCTCCAATGCGATGTCAGTGACTTCACATTCTCATGCTTGCCTTGGATTTGCTCACATCTCCGACCTCCTATGCATGTCTCCCCCTTGCAACAAGTACACCTGGACACAAAAAAAAGCCCATGAAGAGAAGGGTGGAAGAAGAGAAAATCAAAAGAAGAGAGTAGAGACTTACTCCAAATAGCACCTCCTCGACAACGGCGCTAGGAAAGCGTGGTGTGTACTCGAATAGGCTTTATTAAAATGGTGATATTAATGTCGAAATGAGTATAGTGAGTTAACCTAAATCGAGTCTACACCAGTTTCATAAAATTTTTAACCTGGCCTACTTGATTTTAGCTTGATCACTTTTAGGTCGAGGGTTGATCTCAGGGGGGCAAGGATTAGGAGATTTGCGAAGTTTCTACGCCTTTCCTAAAACGTATCTCTTCCTTACATTTATTATGTTTTTATTTTTCTTGATTTTTAGGTTTTTTTTCTGATAATCTTGCTCTTGAGGCACACCCTCAAATAGGTCCTTGGCTATACACCAAAATACAACGAGTCTTGTCTCGCCACACGTGAAATCGTGTGCTTGCAAATCAAGATTTATCTTTTCTATTTTATACTTTTTTTTAGTCTATTTAGAAGCAGGAAGAAAAGATAAATTGAAAGAGAAAATAAAATGCAATGAAAAGAAATACTTAGCTTAGTATATCTATATATGTATATATAGTAGATATAGAATATGTATAGTTATATAGATGTTATAGAGATAGGGGAGAAGGTGGAAATGTGAATGGGATGTAGCACGATGTCAAGTTGGTCCACATCTAGCAAGACGCAACCAACAAGACTAAGTGCCACGTGGAGTGTGGAGCGGATGTGTGTGAGTGAGGGTGTACGCACTTACTTTGCGCGGGTATCGAGGAATATCGGCAACTGATGTGAATGTTCGCACGATACGATGCACGGTGGAGGGGTGAGTGCATGGGAATATGGGTAGTGTATGTGAGGTGAATATGTGTATAGGGGAATGTGGATAAGTGGATATATAAAAGTATATATGTATATGTATATATGTACCTATTACTATATATGTATATATAGGTGTATATGTATATATATATATAAATATGTATGTATATTTATGTATATGTAAATATATGTAAGGGTGAGAGTATGTGAATGTGTATATATTTATATCTATATATGTGTATGCGTGAGTGTATGAGTGTCTGTGTGTATGTGTCAGGGTGTGTGTGTGTGCGCTGGAGGAGGACCAGCAGTGCAGGCACTGAGGAAGCACCGCACTGCATAGAGGAGAAGCACGCACGTGCAGAGCCGCAACGCACAAGGGTTGTGCGCTGGGAGAGTTCTTAGTTAAATCATCTGGAGGCGTCGTGCGTCGTTTGGAGGAGTGCTGGTGTGGGCCGTTTGCTTTGCGCGGGTGTGTCACGCAATGCACAAGGGTGCGAGCAGGGTGACTAGATGGAGGCAATAACGGTGAGGAGAGAGAGTGCAAAGCAACCGGCTAAGTAGGAAACTTGCCAGTGGCTATAGTGTCGCGTAGACCACGCACTACAGTGCGCTGTAGTGTGCGTGTGGTCTGGAGACCGGTTGGAGCAGGTTTTGGCACACACCCAGCATTGTGGAGTGCCTACGCAGTGGAAAGTAGTCTTGTGCGGTCTGCGCGGGGCTGGCGGTGACCGGCTAGAGCACTGGAGATGCGTGGAGGTGCTGGAGCTTCAGATCTTGAAGCTCTATATTAATGGTGGAGGAGAAGAACAACACAAAATGAAAAATGCAAATAAAGAAAAAAAGCAAAGCAAGAAGCCATCATGCCCACCTGCTCACGACGGAGCAAGGCAGTGGTGGAACTCACAGTGGTGGTCTGAGACCACTGTGAGCTTTCTCCTGCACACGGTGTGCCTCTTCTCAACTTGTGAGAAGAGGAATTGTGTATGGAGAGGGAGAGGGAAGGAGGTTGGCCAGCGGTTGTCTGAGGGTGGTGGCTATTCTGTAAGAAGGTGGATGCCGGCTGCTACAATAAGGGAGAGTGCATGGTATTTTATAGAGGGAGAGCACGCCTCTCCCCATGCTGCTGATAGGAGTGGCGAGGAGAGGTACGATGCACCATGCCCTGCAGCCACATGAAATAAGAAAGAGAAAAAAAAGAAAATAAATAATAAAAAAAATGAAAAATGGTGAAATTGCAACACCACACTCGAGGAAAAATTTTAATAATGGAAGTGGATTGGATGGCCATTTAATCTCACTCTCTTCCCCTTTTTATAAATACATGTAGGTGTATATTTACAAATGCAAGTAGGGCTACATGAGATGCAAGGGCAATGCTAGGAAATAACACAAGATGGCATATTTACTGGTGTATTTTTGCTGTGAAATCAGGCCTTTGTTGATCACATTTCACAGGTTCGGTTGTGGTTGAGAAGGAAGGGATCCCTATTGTTTACAATCCAACAGCTGGCTCAACTGTCCCTTCACTAATGCCATTTCCTCCTGATGTTTCTAATTCATATTAGCCATCATTTTTATCAGTGTGTCCATTTGGTTTTGTGCAGGAGGGGCCACCCTATTCTGATTATAGTGTGATCTAATCGGTGAACCTTGCTAATAAGAGGGGGGTTTGGCTTGGGCTGATTCTGGAATTGGATCAATTTGGTTCATCCAGGTGAAATTCGAGTGATTACGCCATCCGGCATTGTAGGTGTTGGAGATGGGGTTAGGTTTGGAGTAACCTTGGATGGCCTAGACATCTTCAAAGATAGAAGGTGCCGATGGGGAGGGGAGAGAGTAATCAGGGTTTGAGGGAGCAAAGGTCCCTCCTTGGAACATGGTCAAAGGTTGTTCCAGGTGTATTTGGTTCATTGGCTGCACCAAATCTACATTGTGAGCTCCCTTTGCTAGGGAGAGGATCTGTAGCAGGTTTCCGATTTGGTTCAATAGTTCATCAATCCTTTTGTCCACCAACTCAACTCGATCCAACTTTTTGGCTATAATGTTCATGTCAACCATTCCAGAATTGGCTTGCACTTCATAGATCCCACCATGGGGTTGATTGGATCGATTAAATTGGGTCATGGAGGCATTGTTGAGCGAATTCTCACTCATGGACTCAAAGAGTTCGAACATGCTCTCCTCATCTTTCTTCAAAAAGTTGCCTCCACATAAGGCACCAACAAAGTTCCTCAGGTTGCTATCCAGACCATGGTAGAAAATCTGAGCCAATTGCCACCTTAGAAACACATGGTGTGGGCATTTCCTCAACAATTCATTAAATCTTTCCCACGTCTTATGGAATTGTTCCCCACCATGTAGTGTAAATGTGGTAATGGCTCTTCTGAGGGCATTGGTTTTACCTATGCGGGAAATTTTCTTCAAGAATGCATGCCTCAGTTCCTCCCAAGTGGAGATGAGTCTCCCTAAGGTTCTAAGCTAGTGAGATTCTTTGTCTTTTAGGGAGAAAGGGAACATCTTAATCAAAACAATGTCCAAACGATGTTCTTGGGTTTCATAGTTCGACCGATCCGGTCTAGGTCCTCAAGGTGTTGGAAGGAGTCCTCATTTGAGCTCCCATGAAAGTGGTTTAGAATTAAGCTCAGGATATTAGGTTTTAGCTCAAAATCATCTCCCCCTTTGAGAACCCTAAGATGTGGCTCGATTCGGATAGCGGACGGATCATAAAAGTCATGGAGAGGCCTTGGTTGGCCCTTGGGAGGTTGTGGTGGGTTCAGTGGGGTTTGCCCTTGATGGTTTTGTAATTGGTGTATGGCTTGCATGATGGTTTCGATTTGTTATTGCTGAAGTTGGTGGTTGGTAGAGATTTAGGCCTGAATGATGGCCATAGCATTGGGTTGGGGTTGATCCTCAATTTCATCAATTCTTGGTTTAGCCATTTCCTTTGTAAAATCAAGTCTCCTCTTGATTTCCATATCTAAAACAAATAGCTCAGGATGAAGTGATCGTCTCTTGTGCATACACTAGAGAAGAATGGGGGGGGATGTGGAGAGAGACAGGTGTGAGAAGTGTGTGCACAAACAAGCAAGCAAGTCTAGTCCTTGTAGTGTATACCTTAGGTGACCTAGAAGCCTCAAAGGGAATGATCAGATCTATAAGCACTTAACCACCCTTCCTGATGTTAATCTGGCCAAGTTGATTATGAGGGGATTGAAGGGAAGGTTCTTCCTTTGGCTTTCGCTGCAGGTTCTGTAGACCCCACAACCGCGGTCGTTTGACACTTCCCTACAGCCTATACACCAGATTCTACAAAGGGAATGAAGGCCAAGTGCCTAGCAAACCTAATCACACCTTCAAGACTTAGACTAGTCCTGCCTAGGGCACGTCTACTCCATTTTAATGAGGGGCCAGGCTAGTGCTTGTGCACAAGATATGTGATGAGGTGTTGTTTGGGGTTGTCCCTCTTAGTTAACCGATTTGAGCATGTGTGTGCACTTAACAAAACATGGTTCCTAAGCAAGGATTTTAAGATGTGGTGTCTTTTAATGATTTATCCTTACTTTAATGCTTTTTAGGGTTGAAGTTCCTTAATGTTTTCAAACAAGGTTCAAGTGGGCACACAAGGTTTTGCACACAACGGGCGAAAGTCAATTTCCTTTATAATGATGTCGACCTAAAAAAACAACCCTAGTGTATTCACCCTAGTGTTCATGCAATTCTTACCAGGTGAGTTGATTTTAATTATGGTGAGTGGTGTGGCCCAATTCAAGTCATGGTGGCTTCACAAACACTCCTCAAAAGAAAGAAGAACACTCCAAAAAGATTATTTCTTCAAGAAGGTTAGAGTGTTTTTTTTTTGTTGTTGGGTAATGAGTTTGGAATGTGGGTCAAGTAGCCATTCACCATGCCAATGTTTGATTTTTATATTTTTTTGTATTTTTTTTAAGCAAGCAAACAATCAATGGGTGGAGTAATACTCACAACCTTCTTCACAGCACTTCACTTTCAATCCACTGTCTTGGATCGCACTCCACCATCGCCTAAGCGTCGAGTTCCTACAACCAATCAAGTAGAGAGAGCAAAATGAGTTAGAAGATGTGAATACAAATGCAAGATAAAAGCAACAAAAGAAATCTGTTGCCTCCGCGGCAATGGTGCCCAAAACTAACGCGCGCAGAACACATTTGTTTAATTATGCCATTGTAGTATGCGTTTGGGACGTCGATTTTAATTTAAGATGTGGATTTGGTGAGTTTAAATGTCAAACACAAGGAGGCGTGAAATCGGATTAGTTTGTTGCTTTTGTTGTTAGAGGAATGTTTGGTTTGCTTGCTTACGAGAAAATGAGAGAGTGTGTGTGTGAGTAGCATTAGAGATCGTGTTTAAAACATGACAATCATTCTAAGAGGATGTGAGATATGATATATGAAACATCATCAACATATAGCATGCAATTAGAGTTTGTTTACAACTATAACAATAGATGAAAACTTAAACAAGTGCAACATAAAACTAAAGTAAAGAGAGTGCGAGGAGGAGGCAAGGCGGCCATAGTGGTGGAGGGGAGCTCTGTCGACGGCTTGACAACTCCAGGGTGGGTATGGAGTGTATAGTGGAGCTAGGAGAGGGCTAGTATTTCATGTAGAGTGTGTATGAATTCAATGCCCTTGAATGGGGTGGTTGAGGAGGTTTATATAGAGAAGAAGGGGTTTCAAAACTAAGGGTTTTAGTGACGCCTGGGACGTCGTTAAACCCATTCCAAAAATGTCGGTGAAGCCCCTCGCCCGTTGGTCCAAGCACGCACAAATGCTTCATTCCCCCGCGCGATCCGCTTGAGCACCATGTGGGTCGTCCGATCAAAGATCTGATGGCTGAGATTGCACCCTGAGTGCTGGTTCAGATCGCGATGTGAGCTGTGAGTTCACGCCTCATGCGTGATCTCATGCATTCACATTGGGCAAGTGAGAGCATGCCGTGTAGCTTCCATCTACACCATTCGCAGCCACATCAATGACTGTAATCGATCGCGCTCTCAATCGAGCGCGATTTGGTAGCGTGGAGCTTCGAACGCTCGCCGCTTGCTTGCGAGGCCAAAGCGCTACCCATTGTGCTGCATCCACGCTTTGTTGCAGAGGCAAGGTCAGGCTACGGGTGTAGTCGACTGTTGGATGAAAATCCAACGGTCGAGATTTCACGCTGCGGGTGTGTTGGTGCATGATGAAGGCAGGTGCGGGCACCACGTGGCCGATTGTGAGCCATGGGCTTGTTGGGGAAGCTCCGGATGTTGAATTCAAGCGATTTTGAGTCTGTTGGACTCCATTCGTTGATCTGATTCTAGCCATGCGGTCCGATTGCTCATTTGAGGCTTGTTTCAACATGAAGTTGTATAGATGGCCATTAAACATTGATTTATAAGCAATCTTAATTTGCGATGCTTGTAGTGCTCCCATGCCCATTTTGGTGTGTTATTAGTGCACATATATCCTCAAGATAAACCTTCATTGATGGAATTATTATCATTGAATGCAGAGTTATCAGCCGGCCACCTATGGTGGTGGTGGATGGCTATGGAGGGTGGTAGGGAGGGCTATGGTGGTGGTGGTCTAAGGAGGAAGGAGGGAGGAACTAAGGGAGAACTAAGGGGGTCTAAAAAGAGGAGGGTTGGATGGCCACCTTTAGTGGCTTTTTATAAGCTAAAAGGGGGAGCTTGGAAGGGATAGGATGAAATCCCAATTGGTAGCAAAAGATCTTATCCTTTGATCTTTTAGATTTAGGTTTAGGAATAGGTGTGTAGGGATAGGTTCTAAATAGGTTGGGTTAACCTAGTAGGTAATGGGTTGAGCGTAATTAATTATGCTCTAGTCTAATTTGGTGTATGCTAGTCTAATTCTCATGGGGATATCCTAAATGTAAGGGGATCCTAATTAGGTTTTGAGTAAGTTCAATTGGATTCCAACTGAGTCCAATTGAACATGTGTGGATTGATTTGGACTCAATCAAGTTCTGGGTGAACCTGATTGACATTAGGTGAATCTAATCAAATACATGTCTACCTAATTAGGTTAGGGTTAGGTTCAATTAGACTAACTGAGTCTAATTATGTAAGGCATGGTTGGGCTTGACCCAATTAGGTTCCAATTGAACCTAATTAGAGTTGGGTGCACCCAATTAGGTTGAACTGCACTTGATTGGATGTGGCTAGGTCTATATGGTTTGGTAGGGTCTAATTAGATTGAATTGAGTCTAATTACTTAGGACTAGTCCAATTAGGTCCCATTGACCCAATTCACACAAGGCTAACCTAATTGACTCAAACTGAGTCAATTATGTATGGCATGGACCTACATAGGTTTCTAGGTTGGGGATTGTGTAGTGGATAAGTGGACTAGGGATGTGGATAGTAGGATAGGATTTGTTGATAGCAGGATAACACTGTGGATAGTGTTATCCATGTTTTTGGTACTAGGTTTAGGTTAACCTAAGTGGAGGTTAGGGATAAGGATAGTGTGGATAGGAACATTGATAGTGCTATCCATGTTTTAGGTTCTAAGCCTAGGATGTCCTTGTGAGGGTGGTTTTGGGATTGGGAAGGTTAACCTAAGGTTTATAGGGGTAGTGATCGCGAGGTTTTTCGCTTGCAAAAATAATGTCAGAAAAATATGTCGTCACAATATGTGATGTGGTAGAAAAAACCTCGATCAAAGTTACTAAAATATTGAAATAATACCACACTTCAGGTCGTATCCACAGAGAGGACAGACCAATAGATTCATGACTATGGGGCCATCATGTTCATAGAAATATTCATAAAATTAATTCAATGAATATGTAGCTCAGAATGTAACTTTCAATTTCATGAGAAGTTGAGGGCTATTTACGTAAATTTCACATCATAAATCAAGCTCTCAAAAATATGTAAATGATGCATGTGTAGTGGCAGAGTATGTAATTTCTAGTTGCATGCAAATCTGAATCCAATTTCAATGAGAAATGATGCACATAACATAAGTTAATCCAATTTAACAAAATGTAAGTGCACCCTTGCAAATTAACCTCAATATAATAATCCAACAAAATAATTGAATAGTGTTCACAATGGCATATTTGGTAAATTATATTTGAACCCAAAATAGGGGATTACTTCCCCTTATGCTCTTGCGAAGAGGAGGCGATGGCAAGCCACGGGAAGCTCGGAGGAGGATGTCTATGATGAGGGCATTCCGATGGCAGTGGTGGCACGGCGAATGGTGATCGGTAGTCGCCGGTCAGAGTGGAAGAGGTCGCCAGCGGGGAGGCTCTCCGGCCGACTGTAGGGTGGTCGATTGGTGAGGCCAGAAGAGTGGTTGTGCTCGGGGAGTTGAGGCGAGTGTGGTGGAGTCAACAGTGCATCGAACAGATGGCTATGGTAACGGCTGCATGGAGTTGGTTGCGGTGGGCAATGGGTTCTTCTTTGTTGGTGAATCTTGAAGACGAAGAAGGAGAGGAGAAGGTGAGACCGGTCGCTTGCTGGAGACGGAGGAAGGCCGCAGGGAGGTTGTGTGGTCATTCTCTTCGCACGATGTTGCTACTACGAGCAAGGGGGAAATTGCACGTGGGGTTGGCCGTGCAGTGGCGAGGAGGAACGTGGTCAAAACATGGTCAAAGCTGCTGCTGTCGAGGAGGAGCACATGGTCAGTGAGGAGAGTCCTGCTACGAACAGAGGTGAGGTCGCAGTCGCTAGAGAGGGTGGAGTGCAGTAGCGGTCGAGGCTAAGGCATGGTGAAGCAGAGAGGACGACGAGCACTCAGAGGGGAGGAGATGAAGACGATCGGGTCCCTTGTTCTCCCCACTGGAGGAAGAAGACAAGGGAAGGAGGATGTGCGGTTCTGTTGGTGGGGTCGTGGAGGCACGCAGAGGCGGATGGCGCACGGTGAAGGGTAGAGAGACGTGCATGTGTCGACGATGGCCCCGGAGGCATGTGCTACAAGGGTGACTCCTGTGGGTGCGTGCAGGCGTTGGCATGCGGAGGAGAGGGTGGAGGTGAGCAGAGGTGGCCTCTTGCGTACACGTTGGTGGTTGGCGGTGGTTTCAGTCGGCACGGGTGGCTGTTGTGGTGGTGCTGAACTCGCGGTTGCAGGAGGAAGACGTGCACGGGGATGTCGGTACAGTTGATGGTGAGCGTTGTTGTGAGGAGTCATGGTGGAGGTCACGTAGTCGTGGGTGAGGGCCTCGGTTGGACGGCTTAAGTCCTTCACCCTCTGTCAGATGTTGAGAAGGCTCGTGGTGGGGGCACGGTCTTGGCTCGCGGTGGTGGAATTAGGCGCACGGTGAAGGTTGAGAGGTTTGCCTGAGGAGAGGAGATGTGGAGAAGGGGCTTCTTCCCCCTGGAGGGGAGAGATGGCTTCCTTGTCCTGCCATCTCTGTTAAATAAGGAGAAAAAAGAGAGAATGAGAGAGAGAAAGTCAAAGAAGGAAGGAAAACAATCGTGATTTACCATTGCCATTTGAGGGAGAGAGAGATAAGGAAATGAGAGGGAAGAATTGGAAGGTATTTTATTTTCTTTTCTTTCTTCCCTTTTATTATCTCTATGAAATCAATATATATTCAGTTGACATTTGCTGTGAAACTTACTAAAAAAATGTCCTTTCCTAAATGACCTTGCAATCACATAAGTAATGAACCCCTTTTATATAAGGATTAATGCAATTAATACATAAAATGATAAATCTAATGTTCAATGATTTTATCACTAACATGAAAGTTTTAAATTAATCTCTCATCCAAATAATAATGCACTTAAGCATTAAATTAGTCCACTAAAGTAGTCTTATCAAATACCCCCATGCCTAAGTTTTGCTAGTCCCAAGCAAAATCATATGAAACAGACCAAGTCTCCAGGTCAGATTTTACTATCAGGATGCCTTATCGTGCCACACTTTAGAAATTAGATTGAAATACCAACTATAGGCCTAAAGGTACTCAAGTACCTGCCAAGATACGGACCTGACCAGCCTTAGTCTTGAGTCCACCGCGAAGGTTTCTAAGGCCTGCAAAAACTGTCCAGAGGTTCGTTGACCCCAGCAGTTAAAACACCCGTGCATATGTGCAGAAAGGTTAGGTTCAGTTTTACAAGTGCATTTTTAGTAAGAGAGAGAGGGAGAAATATTATTTTGAGTGTTTTCTCTCTTTCTTTTTAAATTCCCCTAGACTTAACATTGGATTGGCCCTAAACACAATCTGTATCAGATTCCTTGTCCCCACCATCAATCCTCACAGGGTCCCTGGCAATCGATGCTTCGAGATAGCACCACTCATGGAAACCCCTAGAATCCTAGCTTTCAACACTTCGGGATAGTGCCACCCATGGCATTCTGTAGCTAAATTCAGACCCTGGCAATTGACATTCCAGGATAATGCCGACCACAGCATCTGAACCAGCACAAGATGCTTCAGTGCCCCCAGTAGGATATTTAGATATCCTAAGAGACAAGCATCAAGGAGATGATATGTTATAACGCATCTTCGAGGGGCTTATTTTACATTTCTCTCCACGTCGGGAACTCATCCAATCAACTTGTGTCTTCAAACCGCTCCTAAGTCAACTTTTTGGGAAAACATTTTCAGAATAGACACTTTTTGGTATTATTCTTTGTTATGCTCACTAAACCAGACCTATGTGTGATTTTTGGGTGCTCAGGTTACCAAGTTCTGCAAACCAAAGGGCAGGCAACAGGGCCGAATACTTCCTAAGCCTTAGAATTAATACATCGGCCTCACAACTCCCTCAACCTCTTGAGGAATAGTCCAGATCTTAACAAATACGTGAGTATTTAAGCTTTAGAACAGACCCAGGAGGCCTAAAGTCGGTATCCCTCACTTGTCTCCTTTTCTTTAGCACTTTAGGACTTTATTTATTCATTCATTCTGGCCTAGAACTTAGGTAACTTTTCCATAATCAACTGCTAGGACCAGCATAATTCTACACATTTTCTTCCAGTGTCTCTCCTCAATATATTTGAAATTCAGGTCACAAAGATTTCATCTCCTTTTTCTCCCTTTCTTTTCTCTTTCTTCTTCTTTTTTTTTATTATGCAAGGTGGATGCCCTAATTGCATGCAGAATATGTGTAAATGCTATGAATAACCTCAGGTTATACCCCCCCATGCCTAAATCTGACAATGTACTCATTGAAAAGCAAAAGCAAGGACAGATATTACCTGAGGTGGAGTTGGGATACCTCATGAATTGGGCTTTAGAAGGAAAATAGGAGACACAAAAAAGATACGTAACAAACTTGGCCTGGCAAGTAAGTAACCCAAGATGTTGACAAGTTGGTGATGGATAGTGAGGCCAAATACTTGCCAAAAGCAGGTGAAAAGTTGGTACTCCTGAGCTATTTGTGGAGGTTTTACATAATACACATGAGTAGTAACCTCCGGGACTGTGCAACGAGGAGGCAAAGGCTCCTCAAGCAAATATGTGTGGGGTACAGAGAGTGAGACGAAACATACCCTAAGACTAATGGGCTAACATGGAAAAGCATCTATCCAAACTCTCCACTCTACCACAGGGTGCATTGGTCTGGATATTCCCCCGTTAATCAAAAGTGTGAGCGGAGATTTTAGGAAGCTGGTTCTATAGGAGTTGAAGTCACTTAGGTGTGGGGTAAGGAAGAGGGTTAAAGAGGATGTGAGCAGTTCAGCATTCATCCTCAATATCCATTCCAGTTCTTGAATGTTATCAAAAGCAGCCTTAGTTATTGATTGCCTTTCATGCTGCATATCATTGGTGTGCGTGTCCTGGAATGGACCCAAATGTTTGTCATCGAACTTGAACCGCTCAAGGGTGTCGCTCATTTCATCATCACGTAGAAGTGGTTTGGAAGCAATAGGACTGTGAGTGTCCTCAATAATGACATCCCCAAGTTCTTGTTCAATGTTAAGATCCTGCTCATGGGGTGTATAGATTCTTTCCTCAAGAGTAGTAATTGCTTCCATTTCTTTCGATTGTTTGAGGGGATGATCTTGATAGTCAAAGGTATGTAGGAATCCGGATTCAATCAAATCCTTAGGGGGTAAGTCATCGAACAAAACATATTCGCCCCTAGAGTGACTCTATACTTTGAATCTGGTCCTTTGAAAGTCATCATCATCCTTTTCTACATTTTCTCCCTCTTGACTCTGAACCTCAGGGCAAACTTTCATATCAGGATCATGTGCTTCCTCAAAAATCAATTCTTCATGTCCCTGAGACCAATATTGATCTAATTCTTCCAATTCCGTCTCAAGTTTCTCATGGTCAGTTGGGTTGGGGACTTGTGAATCCTCAGAAATGACAGGTGTTGGTTCCATTGATAGAGGAGTGTGGTTATTATCACTTTTTTCTAGTATGATTTCCTCTGGCAGCAAAGACTTCTAGAATTTGTTAACTTCACAATCCTCAGGGGGCTCTAACTGAGGTGCAAGGTCCTCAGAAGTGTAAAGTATATGCTTAGGATCCCAAGGATGGGATACAGATTCCACCTCAAGAGTTAGACTGGGAGCGGGGTTGACTAATTAACTGCGACCCGTTTCATCAAATGTAATGAAGATACTACCATTCGGGTCGAGTTCATCTAATGGGGCCATTTTCTCCTTCCAATTAAGATCTAGTGGATAGTCACCAAGATTGTCTTCTGGTGGGCATATCTCATGAGGGACGTCTAAGTGATAGATACTCCTCAAAATAGGATCCCTGTTGTCATTGTTTTCCTTGAAATTATCTTGGTAATCGGGGATATAAGGATAGGGATCAGAATTGACTATAGGAGGATCGCTAAGCTGGTTAATCTCTTCAGTTAATCTTTGACTATTCCTCAAAATCTCTCCCATAGAATCCATCATCTGTTTCTGTTGTTTTTACATTTCTATCATAAAAGAGGAGAGGCTACCATCAAATTGAGTAGGATAGTCAATCTCAGGTTCAAGCCTAGGAGTATCAGACCAACCTCAATAAGACAAATCATGAAGGATGGGCGGGTTGGGCATGGTCATGGAAGAGCTAGTGTTGGGATACCCTTCTCCAAGGTTCTGCTCATCACCACTGGGTTGGGGTTTAATCAGACCAATGTTCCGATAGGAGTAGAAAGGATCCCAATGCTCATCAGAAGATGGATAATTGCAGGTATTGGGTTTGGGTATTCTGGGGTGAACAGAAGTGAAGTAATTATTATAATCCATTTGAAAACACAACTTGAAAAACACACCCCAATCAAACACAAGGCAATGGGACTTCTCTTTTCTTTCTTAGAGCAGATTTAAGCCAACCTCCAATCGACTCCTTAAAGTTTATCAAATGGAGTCAAGTTTGCACCCGTTCATTCCCACTTTAGTGGTATAAGAGGGAGATGTGACTTGAGATTCTTGACAAGCTCTTTAGAGAAGACAGAGGTTGTTTACATTTTCTCTTGGTGGCAAAAGAAGTTTCACAATCAATTACGTGCCTTAAGTTGACCTTTGAGTGCCCTAAGACCTATGCTTTGCTTAGATGATACTCTTAGGTGATCAAGTGAGAAGTTACCCCAAGGACGAACAAAGGGATGCAAGTAGGGCGAACCCTTTCTTTCAGGCAATGCGTAAGCGGTGCCTCTTAACTACCCTTTTGTTCCTTTAAGGGGTTTCCCCCTCCGTGAAGTATCAAAACACTCGGTCAAAAGATAGTACCACCACCACAAAACAAGATAGGAGGGTCTGCACCGATAAAGAGATCAGTGCCTATAGCCTTTAGGGATCGAGCCTTAGTGTGGTGCCTAATGTGAGTGCTCAGTGCCAGAAGTGTGCATCACACCGCAAATCTTTTATTATTTTGAAAACGCAGACAAGTCCTTTTGAATCAGATCAAGTGTGATTTGATTTTAAGGTCGAATCTGATTATCAGTCCCAATTTCAGTTAGGCGACCACTGAATTAGTAAATTCAATCAATATGGTGGTCTTGAATTTTAATCCAAATGTAAATGCGTGGACAGGAACTAGATGCAAAGTTAGAAAGGTATACCTGTCTCCAGCAATCTTCGTGCAATGATGTACGCAATGCGGAGGAAAGATCTAGTATGCTGCTCAATCACCCCTAAATGCGCGCACCTAAGGGTATGCAACTCTTAAACAGGCAGCCCGATATTTTCTTTTGTTTGTTTTAGAGGCAAGCAAGCAGCAATTTAACTTTCACACATAGAAAAAATATAGCCCTAGCCTCTAAAGAATGTGGGGACTGACCCCCAAAAATTCAGCACCAACTACTACAAGGGCAAAAAGACAGAAATAAGGACAGACCTCCAGGGGGGCTTCTTCCCCCTGGAGGGGAGAGATGGCTTCCTTGTCCTGCCATCTCTGTTAAATAAGGAGAAAAAAGAGAGAATGAGAGAGAGAAAGTCAGAGAAGGAAGGAAAACAATCGTGATTTACCATTGCCATTTGAGAAAGAGAGAGATAAGGAAATGAGAGGGAAGAATTGGAAGGTATTTTATTTTCTTTTCTTTCTTCCCTTTTATTATCTCTAGGAAATCAATACATATTCGGTTGACATTTGCTGTGAAACTTACTAAAAAAATGTCCTTTCCTAAATGACCTTGCAATCACATAAGTAATGAACCCCTTTAATATAAGGATTAATGCAATTGATACATAAAATGATAAATCTAAGGTTCATATGATTTTATCACTAACAGGAAAGTTTTAAATTAATCTCTCATCCAAATAATAATGCACTTAAGCATTAAATTAGTCCACTAAAGTAGACTTATCAGGTAGGGATAAGGATATCCTAATTCTTCTCTTTCATTTACTGCATTAGTTCTACATAAGTATTCAACATCTTTGTTCTTACTCTTTTATGTTTTCAAGCTTCTTTGTTCCACATATCCAGCTCCGACTCTATTGCAGTTCTATCTCTTATACAACTTTATTTTGCTCAAGACAGCTTCTGAGCTCCTTATTCCCTAGAGACAATAATAAACCCTCACAAGTATAGTAAAATAGCATTATAACATATGTAGCTAAATAAAAGAAAGCAATGCATGATATATGGAGAGTAAGAAATGAGAGGTTATTTTAGGAGAGGTCGGTGTGTGTGGAGCATATTGAAAGTAATTGCTAGTCTCTCATACATATGTGGGGATCAACCCTGTAATCTATCTTTATCCATAGATAATAAAAGCTCTCATGGACAGCTATCGGTAATTCCGTAGCTCTCATTTCTTTTTCAAAAAAAAAAAAAGGCAATGCATGATATACAATTTATGAATGCACTAATCACAGGTTAAACTAGGTCTTAACATAATTTAGGTTAATTATGTCCCATGATTGTTGTGTAATCAATGGGACAATACCCCATTTTTGGTCGATGAGGGACTAGCCACAATAGCAACAACGGTTGCACTACACTTGCTGTCGTCGCACAACTACCTGGCCAATCAGCCACAGTCATAGCTGCTCTTCATGTGAGCAATAGCAACAACACTAACATCAATGCACGCAGGCATCCTATGACACAAGCATGCAAGTGGTAAACACCAGTTTATCATCACTAATGTCGAAAAACACATATAGCTCTTATGTTTTTCACATTACAATAAGGTTTGGGACAACATTTAGGCATGTTGTAGGATAGGCATGCATTGCATTAGTTTTGTAGTTTTACACCTTTTCATTGTCAGGAATGATCACACAGTGAAACTCACTTAAATCCTAGTAATGTGAAAGGCAGAAGATGAAGATTGAGTTCACTCCAGTTGGATCTCAACACAATCCAACTCACCTCAACTAGATTCCAGCTCAACTATGCTCAACGCTGTGATGGTAGCACCATCATTGGTGTTAATCAGCTTAAATGCTCCTAAATATTCATCAAGAGATCATAACTCTGTTATGATGTGAATCTGAGGAGAAGACAAGAAATGGGTTAATTATGTTGTTTTAACATCTCATCACTAGTGCAGATTTACTAAGGAGTTAATCAGGGGTTAACAAAAGGTCAAATGAACTTAAAAGATCAAAAGTGGGCTCAGAAAAATTGAATCAAGGTTTCATGCATTTTAAAGGTCATTTTAATATTGAAAAACCCTAATTATCAGCCTCACTCAAATTGAAAGGGTTTTAGTAGAAATAAATTTAGTATGAACCTCCTAAAAATTATTTAAAAATATTCTAAGAGGTTTGGTACCTTCACTTTGACCATCGAAACCCATTTTGACCGAAAATGGAGATTCAGAAAGGAATTTGCCTTAATTTGAGCTTATGTGTAATTTACCTAATCAAACGTGGGGAAAACCCAAATCTATGTTCACCATTAAATTCCTTGCGTACAAATTAGGTTAACACCAAAATTTGAGCCCAATCAGAGTCCATCTTGATCAAGTTTACATTTTAGCCCTAGTTCTCTATCCTTTACAACCCGACCCCTAATTTCTATCATCTTCTTACAATCAGACCCCTAATTTCTCGTCATCTTCACCAAAAGGCCCCTACTGCTTGATTCTTTAGAGTTTCCTTAACAGAGCTCGTAAACCCATCAATGGCCGATTTTAATTAGGGATTGCTCCTACAATTTGCGACCAAATCCTTCCAAACTTAGAAGATCAATCACAAAAAGATCCTCCACTATTTAAACATGATCAATGGCTCCCATATGGAGCATAGAGCTTCGGCGAGCTCACAGAAATTAAGGGACTTGTGTTTCCAAATTTGCGACTCCACCTCACAAATTTCTCCCAATTGAAGCCAATTATTCCTTTATATAAGCTCCTCCATCTCCCAGCGTATTCTGGAGTCAAGATTGGCCGTGATTCCACCATTTTCTTCAAGTCTGGCCACCTTCACCCTCGGCTCTGCTGAGCCCCTCCACCCTTCCTCCTTCGTGCGTGCTCTCCATCAATGGACAATACCATCATACTCCTCTCTTCCTCGCGCACCTTGTCGGCTAAAGCAAGGGTTCTATCTAGTCATCCTCACCGTTCGACTCACCATACTTCATCTTCTTCACATTCGGCCAGCCAATTCCAAACGCATCTCACCGCCACTCATCCCTATAGGTCGCTCATCTTATTCTCTCCCTCCCATAGTTTCATTCTAGCCTTTTAGCATTAGGATTCGAACCACCACGCTCCCATTCCTTCATCTTCTTCTCCGCCTCCAGCGTGAGCTTTGGCGAGCTCACGCCAATGCTACACTCCACCAAACATCAAACCACCACTGCCAACACCTTCCACTTGTTTCAGAGATCGACAGCCCCAAAGAAATTTGGGGTTCTGACCTTTGAAATCAGTGGCCGGACACACCCACTCACAGTCACCGTTCAGCCATCTTCAATGCACTGAACACCAAATCACCCCCACCACTTCACTCCTCGCTTCATGGAGAGTCTTAAGAGCTTTTTAATTGAGGCTTTTAGCCTGTATTCTGTTCCACAAGTGTTCACTGACGTCAACGTCAACTCCACCATCATCCACTATCGTCCGTCGATCTCTGATCTCGCCTTCACATTCAGCTAGTGCGGAATCATCCGCAGAAGCCATCTGAGGCTTCAATTCAACAAACAAGCAGTAGCTACAGCCTCGATTTGGAAGGAACACAAATGCAATTGCGTGCAAAGAAAAAGGGGCAGCTATAATCCCACATTGCAGAGCTCTAATATGGATTTGCCTTTTATACAAATTGGTTTTCTAAGATTGTTGCAATGTGTAAAACAAATTTCACTTTTGAATTGGTAAACCCAGATAGTGGGCTATCTAGGGTCGTCCAAAGAGGTAATTTGTTTGCAAAATTATGTCTCTCACATGAAATCGGAAATCAACTTTCTTTTGGCATTTTTCAATATGTAATTTTTAGGGTTTTTAAATAACAAGGTGATGCAGTTTTGATGGCAAAAAAGACTAACACCTAATAGCTAAAATCTAAGTGGCAAAAATTGATTTCTTTCTAAGCTCACCCTAGGCATGTGGAGGCCTAGGGTAATTAGAAAGAAAGAGTGAAAAAGTACTATAGAAAAAGTAACAAGAATTGCAACAAAGATTAATTGAGAAAAAGGCAAATTTAATTGATGGAAAAAGTGTTTTACACAAAACCTAGTAGAGGAATGCTTGTACTACTAGCAAATAAAAAAAAAGAAAATGCAAAACACTAATCCTCTAAATGGTGAAGAAGACAGGCTCTTGTTCCAACTACGGCTGCTCCTGCAGTCAAAAAGAGCTCCTTCTTCTTCTCCTTGCAAGCTCCTTCAAAGTGAAGTCCACCTCCTGGCAAGCCCTATATGGGGAGTGCCTTAGCTCCTCCATAGGTGGATGGTTTCCATGTCAAAAGCTCCTCCAAGGGTGGGCATGCACCACCCTCAAGACCTCCTCCAAAGGTCTTCCTTGCCTGGCTTCTCCTCTAGCTAGCTTGGGCGCAAGAGAGAAGAGAAGAGGGGAAGGCACCAAGGGGACAGGGTGTCCCCTTAATCTTCTTCTTCTTCTCTTGGCCTCGGGATATAGGGTAGAATATAGGTAGAAAATAATGCAACCAAAGGTACTTTAATGGTGGTGGGTGGTGGTCATGTTATAGGAGTGGAAGGGGGTTAAGGGTAGTTAATGGATGGAGGGTTAGGATGGCTTGTAGAGGCTAGTTAGGAGATCTTAGGGTGGATAATGGGTTGCACCAAATGAGGGGATGCATGGCAATTTGGCACCAACCCTAGGTAGGGACTAGGGTTAAGGTTTATGGTGACATGGTTAGGTGGCATGTAGGACATGTGTAGGGTTAGGACGGTACTATAGGGTGGTGGTTGGTGAATGAAGGGTGGATATAAGGTGGCGCCAATAGAAGGGATGTATGGAGTGGTGGTTATGGTGGGTTTAGGTGGTGTTGGCACCACTTTAGGATGGTTAAGGAAGAGGGTTAGGTGGCACCAACAAAGGGAGGGTTAGGATAGGTTGTGGTGTTGATGGAGTGGTGGAGATTTAAGGTGATGTTGGCGCCAACATGAAGGGATGTGGGTAGGTGTTTCTAGCGCCAACTAGAGGTGGTTAAGGTTGGCACCACCTAAGGCTTGTAGAAGGGGTTTACGTGTAGGGTGGAGATAGTCTTAGGTGGTGATGTGTAGGGTGGGGATTAAGGGGTGGTTGGCACCATCTTGAAAGGGTGTATGTGGGTGGTTTTGGTGCCAACATGAAGAGGTGTGATGGGTTGGTGGTTGATGAGGGTTGGTGCCAAAAGTAGGTGGGTTAGGTTAGGGTTTAGTTAGGGTTAAGGGGAAAGGGTGGACGGCCATGGAGGTGGAGCTAGTTGGGAGCTTAGGTAAGCTATCTAAGCTAGCTTAGCTAGTAGAGTAGTGGTGGTGGAGCTAGGGTTTCATGAAGGAGGAGCTGGAGAAGATAATCTGGAATTGGTGGCTACTGTAATTGGAGCTAAGTCTACTGAGGTAGCTTCATGGGGAGCTCAACTACTTAGTTAAGCTACCTAGTTCTTATGCTAGTAGCTAGGCTTGGCTTGGGTAGTTGAGCTAAGTTGAGCTGGCCTGAACCTATTAGAGCTAGGTTGAGTTGGAATTGCCTCTCATTAGAACTCTAGAACTAGCTAAGCTACTAGTTGACAATTAGTAGCTCAGCTAGCATGGAGTTCAGCAGCGAGGAGCTGGGTGAAGTTGGGATGAGCTAGGCCTAGGTTGAGGTGGACTCTTATCAACTCAGTTGAGCTAGCTAGAGCTCCCAGTGAACTAAGGGGAGCTAAGATGAGCTAGACTCAACTAAGTTGAGCTGGATCTGAGTTTGCTTGAGTTGGGTTGAGCTGTGATGAGCTGCCTTGAGCTACCATTCGGTTAAAATGAGCTAAATGGAGCTGAATGGAGCTAATCCTAGTCCAAGGGTGCTAGTATCCAGCCATGATGAGCTGGAATTAGCTGAGTCCTAGCCTGATTGAGCTTCTTCTTCACCAGTTGCCTTTAAGAGTGCTAGGATTTTAGGGATCTATCAATCTGTTTGTCCCTAACACTCTAAGAAACACATAAAAAAACACAAAAAAAAATGCAATGCATGCCTAACCTAATTAATGCTTAAATGCAACCCAAAAACCCATTTGTAGAGTAAAATCCTAAGAGCTAGGTTTGTTTTAATGCACAAGAATGATGATAAATTGGCATTTATCAGAACCTCATGCTTATCTTTTGCTAGTGTCTTAGCAAAACTTTAATTTCTACAAAACAGAATTTTCTAGAATTCTAATTTTTTCAACTTTTGAGGAGAAAGAGATTATGGGGCTTTTATTGGTCTAAGCATAGGAGGTATGGGATTTGTTAAAGATAAACATTGAGATCTATTTTCAAATCCAAAAATTAGACAAAAATGGGATCAATATATCCTCTAGAAAATTCATAGATTAACCTCCTGTTAATTCAGATGACTTGAAATTTTTGTTTTTATGATTTTTCTAGCTCTTGAATCAGATTCACAACTTGCAATAACCTTTCAAACCTTGTGTCAGTGCTTGTGAAAAGCCAACATTTATAAGGTTGTGTGTTGAGAGCAGAAAACTACGCAATCGAAATTGGATTTTGAAAACCCGTCGTTATAGTTCGATTAGCGAAGCAATCCATCAAAAGATAAAATTTAACCGAAATTCATAAAGAAATTCCGAATTGAACACAGGGAGGTTGACGTTTGATTATAAATAAGCATCTATTTTGTTTGTCACGAAATAGACTAGCTAGTCGAAAACTAGCTATCTATTTAATAAATAATAAATAGAAGAGAGAGAAAGAATATTACAAATAAAGACAAAAGAGAGGTACAATAAACATGGATTTCAACATCAAATGCTGTTCATTACACTAATCATTATAACTAGAAAGCAGGAAATCTACGCTAGAAAGAAGTAAATCTACTATAGAAAGTGGTAAAGAGAATGGAGAGAGAAGTATCCTCCTTGACAATTACTTGGAGGATGAGTTGGACGGAGTGACGCCTGGAAGGCGGAGGACGGAGTGGGAAGAAGGAGGACAAAGCGGGAGGAACCGGGGACGAGGCAGGACGTAGTCGTCATCGCGGGATCTGCTTCTCGAAAAGAGTGAGAGGACAATCGTGGGATGCTCCACGAAGGGGGGAAAGGTGGAAAAATTCTAATTTTTACTCTAGAGGAGCATCCTGGGTTTGGGACAAGCTCTTATAGCTTTGGCGGGGGTGAGAGAAGAGAGGAAGGGACGAAGAAAATGTGGTGGTTGTGGGGCTATTTATAGGTGAGGTTTGAATGGGCAAATAGGTCATTTTACTTTAAAAACATTAAATCAGGGCCTTTAGTAACGGATAAAACCGTCACTAAAGCCCAGATCGTGGGTGCTGTGCATGTCGTGCCTCCTCCACTCCCCGTGCCTCAACACATGTGCACGCATCCGCCTTCTCTGCCATCCGATCGTGAGATCGAACGGCTTAAGATGCACACACCTGCTCGTTGCTTCAACGCCTTAATGCATGCGCATGCCAACTCTCAGCCATCCATCTTACATTCAATGACTTAGATCGCATCACACTTGCACCTCTTCAATGCAAGAGCTTGCCCGCACACAATCATCACTCATCTGTGCAGCCACGTTGCATGCCATCTGACCACTCGCGCCACATGCAATGGCTGAAATCAGCCACTCCACTCTCGCTCCTAATTTGAGGTGTAGCGGGGATCGAACTCGTGCCTCTCACTCGTGAAGAAGCGCTCGATCACTATGCTGCGATGCACTTTTGGTCGCGCAAATGTTTTAAGTGTGCGTGCTCGTGGCCGTTGGATCAAGATCCTCGGATTATATCTTATGCTACGAAAGTCTGATTAGGGCGATCTTAGAATCGTTGGACTCCAATCATCACCCTGATTAGATCCGTATGGTTGGATCTTTGATCTGAGGCCCTGATTAAAAGTCGCACTATTACTTGACCACAAAAAAGGAAAATTAACCTAAAATTTACACAACCTAACCTAAATGCAAGTTGATGCATGTGATGAAATATTTATAATGTATGATGCAACTATAATACTAAGAACATGCATAAATAGACATTTTAGGCTATTCAGATGCATACGCATCACACCCCCATGCCTATCTTTTGCTAGTCCCTAGCAAAAACTATATGCTACTTATAAAAGAATTAGGATTGGATTACTCAGCAAAAGTCATTTTCAACATTAAGAAATTTTTACTTAGGATCTGAACTTCAAAGACACAACAGCGCCCGAGTATCTGCCAAAATGCAGACCGTCTCAAGCCCTCACCTTATTCAAAGAAGGATATCTTTTTCTCTTTTTCTTCTTTTCTAATTTTTTGGATTTTTGAGTTTAGGGTTTCAGAGTAGCTTTCCACGGCCACTCAACCCACCCAAGACTTGATGAGAACCCTAAGTTCTAATCATCTTTTTGTGAATGTGATAGACTTGTTGATCAGCAATTAGAACGGACTTCAGGTTTCTACGCCCTTAGGTGACCTTAAAAGAAATTTTGCCTAAAGGTGTATCTATACAACTGGTAGCTTTCTCCCTAATTTTATTTTTATGGGGTCAACACAAGGGTGAATCCAGTATATATCTCCCCAGCTTATTCTACTTCTTCACTTCTTCCTAAGTGTTTTAGGAATTAAACGTGCATTTCTTGAGTTGAGATCTGGACAACCTACTAATGGATTGTTACCCATGATAAGTTGCCAGCGATACTCGTGCGGTGAAGTGTGGTTTATTTCTTTTGTTTTCTATTTTCTTTTCTTTTCTCCTCTTTTTGTTTTTCTTTTCTTTTTGGAACTTTTTTTTTCTTTTTCTTTAAGTAGGTGGCTTCCCTGGTCTATGATTTACCTAAAGGCATAAGGAAAAGAATGGTCCTGTCGCTGGGCTCTAGACAACCTACCTATGGGCTGCTACCCACAATAACTTGCCAGCCATACCACCCTAGAAGGTTCATTAGCTACCTAATTCCATTAAAACCACCAAACAACATGTCAGTGTGAATAGTGTGTAGATGCTTAGACTTAAAGTTCCCTCTAATCAGAGGTGGGTTCATAAGTGATCGGTCGGCCCGGATAGGTTGTTAATATGATGATTTTATCGTTGAAATGTATATAGTGGTTAACCTAATTGGGACCTAACCATCTCTTTACAAAATTTTTAACCTGACCTAATTGATTTTCTCTTGTCACTTTTAGGCCCAGGGTCGAACTCAGGGAAGTGGGATTCAAGTCGAATTTCTACGCTTTCCTTAAAACGCGTCTCTTCCGTTCGTTTATTGTATTTTTGGTGTTTTTCTTATTTAGGTTTTTTTTTCTGGTAATCCTTGTTCTTGAGGCACACCCTCAAAATTGTGTCCTTAGCTTTTAGGCAAAACGGAGTTCCAAAACATGCCTTGCTACTTGCAAGACGGGGTACCTGCAAATCAAAGATTATCTTTTCTCTTTTATATTTTTTATCTTGTTACTAAGAAGGAAGCTAACAGACAGAAAGTAAATATAGTATCTATAGATATATATATTTATATGTAGTATATATATAAAGGGGTGGGGGTGGAGGTGGCGATGGAGTGTAGCACTGTGTCGGGTCGGTCGTCGTCTAGAGAGACGCAACCAACACGACTATGTGCCGCGTGGAGTGAGGATGGATGATGGAAGATGTATATGTCCACGCTTTTTGTACGCGTGTATCGGGGAATATGAGCAACTGGTGCAGATATTCCTGCGATATAGCATATAGTAAATAATGTGAAAATATATGTACATATGTATAGATATATATAGATATATATGTATATATATATATAGGTGTAGATGTATGTATATATATATATATATATATATATGTATGTTTATATGTATATAGCTATGTATATATTTATATAAGTATATATATATAATACTATATAGATGTATATATATATGTATATAAGTATATATGTATATATATATAAGTATATGTATAAGTATATAGATATATATATAAGTAGATATATATATATATATATATATATGTATGTATGTATGTATGTATACATAACTATATAGATATACTATGTATATAAGTATATATATATATATATAGATATATGTATGTATATATATTTATGTATGTATATATATGTTACTATATATAACTATACTTATAGTGTAAGTGTGTGTGTGTGTGCGTAAGTGTGACTGTAGGTGTGTGTACGTTGGTGAAGGTGTGTGTGCGTGTTACTGTAGTGTGTGCTGTGAGTAAAAAAGAGAGAGAGAGCGGAGCGGGGAGGACGCAGAAGGGAGGAGTTAAGTCGTCGGTGGATGGCGGCAGATGTCTGGAGCCGCGTTGTCTGCAGGGGGAGGTGGACGTCTGGAAATGGCGTCTGCAGATGGAGGTGATGCATCTGCAGGCCAAGTGCGAGGGCGAAGAGCGGGTGATGGAGCGGGGAAGCGAACGCGGAGGAGGTCTGCAGGTGGTCGCGGAGGGGCGCGGGGGCTGTAAGGGGACGGCGAGAGGGCCTGGCCGACCGCTGCGGTGAGTGCAGCGGCCGGTTGGGGGTGCACGGCGGAGGCGACAGAATGGAGCGGAGGAGGCCCTACAGGTGCGCGCGGAGGGCTGAGCGCCTGCAGGGAAGGTCGCGGAGGAGGCGGGGTCTGCTGCTGCTGCTGCTGCGACCGCCGCTGGGCTGCTGCTGCTGCTGCTTCAAGCTTCAGAGCTTGGAGCGGTAGCAATGGAGTGGAGATGAAAACGAAAAGAAAAGAAAACACCACGCCCACCGACTCGTTGAAGAGCTAGGCAGTGGTGCTCCCACTGTGGTGGTGTGCACCACAATGGGCTCTCCTGCTCGCCGGGTGTCTCCTCGAAGGAGGACCGACGTATGGGAGGGGAGGACGGTGGAGGAGAAGGTGGTGGCTATAGGTTTTTCTTCTGAAGAAGCGTGTGTTCGCGAGGAAGAAGCTGCAGCTTCTTATAGAGGAGGAGAGCATGGCGAGGAAGCATGGCTGCAGCAGGGCGAGGGCGCGGGAATGGCAGCTGCAAGGAGTGGCGTTGGCAGGGAATGGCATTACATGCAGCCGCGGGAAGAGGAGTGCAGAGAGGTGCATGCAGCCGTGAGGAGAGAAGAAAAAGAAATAGAAATCAAGTGGAAAAATAAAAAAGAGGTGGATTTTGCAAGGTGGCACTTGAAGAAAAGTGTAAATATGCAAGCCATTGTTTTATTCTCTTCTTCTCTCAATTAAATGCATGGATGCAAGTGTTTTTACAAATGCAACTATAGAATCATAATATACATAGTTAATGCTAGAAAATAGCACAAGAAGGCATTATTACAGGCGTGTTTTGAGGTACAAACAATAAGTGATGTACTTATCACCCCAACTTATTTAATCAAATTGAAATAGAATTCAGGATGACGAGGACCCGATAAACAAATCCACATTTTAGTGGATACCCAGGCTGATTAAGTCTAAAGGCCTGAAGGGTCTTGGTGTTCAGATCCTACTGTATTATTTCCTAAGATTGAAAAGTCCTAATGCCCAAATATTCTTTCCTAATTTTTTTTTCAAAAATAAAGAGAAAATAAAAAGAATCAACGAAGCTAACAAGATGATTTAGAAATGAATATCCACCCCCCCATGGCTATCTAATGCAATGTCCTCATTATATTAAAAGACATGAAACGGAGTGGAATAGAGTAGAAAGCACCTGAATTGCGGCTCCGAGATGAAAAGAACCTATATATGTGCTGAAGATCGTGCCTTCAGTTCGGCACACTATACAAATAAAGAAGAAACAAAGTATTCACAGGTGAAGGTCAGAATCAGAATAAAAAGATTCACCTCAAGACCTACTAGCAAATGTCCACAGATATGAACTAGATTATGGTGTAGACCGATACCCCATGGTCGAGTATATATAAGGTTCTGGATAAAAATTACCCAGAACCTGAGATCAATATGCAAGCAGGGTCAAGCCTGTGATTTGTGAGGATGCAACCCAAGACCAAAAAGTCAGATAATAGAGAGATCAAGCTCAAAAGGATAATCAATGAATGTTTGCTTGGGTTGAACATCCTCTGAGAAGATGTCATAAGGGTCCTGGTAGAAAGGTGGTTTTAGACAAATTGGAACCCTTAGACTCGGTCTTTCACTACCTCTGGAATTGACTTCCCATATCATCATTTCCCACTTTCTATCCTCCGCAATCAGGATTTTAAATTCCAAGACTTCCTGCATATTAATCACCCTGTCTGAATTGTCCAAGTCTAAAAGATGTGACTGAATCAGAATTGACTTGGGTCTAGTGATCTCAAAAACAAAATCATCAATAAGCTCAAACGGGTGTAATTGAGGAATGGGGCTTTGAATTAAATCCTTCATGAAATCAAGACCTGAATCCACCATGCGAGCCCCAACAGGATCAAGCTCATTAACTTCAGGGCCATCAAATGACTTATCAAATTCCTTAGTCCCAGTTGTCTCACTAAAATTGTGTTCTGTAAACTCATGTGAGATTTCGCATAATGATTCTTCACTTTCAGAATCAAAGAAATCAGAACCCACATTAATGTATGTCTCAAAATTATCAATCACTTTCTGATCCATGGAGACATACGTTTCCTTGTACCCTGGATCAGGGATCTCTGGTGAAGTAATCAAATCATCCTTATTTGATTGCTCTAGAATAACTTGGTCAATCCCAGTCTCGTAACACATGTTCCCCCCAATAGGTGCCTGAGCGGGTTCTGACATTGGCTCTCCTGAAGGGGCTTCATCTTGGGAGTCATCCCAAGATTGAACTAAAGCAACCAGAAATCTTATCCTCAATTTTGATAACTTAACAAGTAAAAACTCACTCGGGCCCTTATCCTTACCATCCTGGAGCCAATCCAACAAATACTTGTTTAGATCATCAATCATTTCAATCAAGGGCTCCAATTCTTTAGTACAAGGTGTTGGTTGAGCTTCTAAAGATTGTATAGTATTCCTCAAGTAAGCCAACACCTTCTCTTCGACCTGGTTAACCTGAACCAAATGGTTTGGTTCAGGGTTGGGTGGGTTTGGTTTCAGTGGAGGGGAGTTAACGAATTGAGGATCTTAATACCCACCCTGATAATAGGTCATTTCAGGTTGTTCAGAAGGTGGTGATGACCTAAAGGCAGTGTATTCTGGGGAGGGATAACGATCAATGTATCATTCTTGATTGTAGATCATATTAGGATGTCCAAATGAGGGCGGTGATCTATAATCGATGTAGCTCACAGAAGAATAAGAATCAAGATTATGGTGTCCAGGGTTAGACCCTGAACATAGAGGTCCAGAATTGTATTCCCAATCAGGATTATCTCAACTAGAAGATGGATGAGAATAAGTCTAGTTGGAATAATAATCATTTTTGGAATAAGCAATGGTAGAAGGGTAGGAGTGGAAGTGCGAATAAGATGTGGAAGGATCCATGATAGAATAGGAGGGAGAAAGGTGCCTTGCAATACAAACAAACAAACTTGTCCTTAAGTGGCTAGCCTAAAGACCTACGGACTCCTAGAACCCATCTTGAGATGAAGAATCGATTTAATCTACTTCTTTCCGGTCAATCCAACCAGTTAGAGGGAGGGACTGGGGAGAAGGTTCTTCCTTTGGCTTACGCCTCAGGTTCCTAGTGTACCCCCCAGCCGCAATCGTTTGATTCTGATCCCCTAGCTAGACATCAGATTGAACGATAGAAACAAACTAATCGAAAATAATCTCGGTCTGGGCTCCGAAGAGCGAGTCAAATCCTTAGGGCCAACGTCTACTCTATTTTAATTAGGGTTAGGTTTGAATGTGCTTTGGAATGTGATGGGCCCATTATGATTGATTGATATGTGTGTGCGTGCACAACCAATAATTTTCAAGCAAGATTATTTTTGGATGTGGTGAATTTTAGGGTTTAAATCTTACTTAGTAGCTTTTAGGATTCAACTTTAGGTGTATTCAATCAAGTTCAGCTAGCACACCAGGTTTTGAAAGCACAGGTGAAGATATTTTCCTTTAAAGCTTAAAAGAATTTGGAGTGCCTGGTAAATCCCTAAAAGTTGAACCTATGTGGCAGCTACTTGATGAGTTGATTTTAATTGAAGCGGTGCAGCCCAATCAACTCAAACAATTGGCCTGATGCACCACTTGGTTAGGCACACAAATGATTACCTAATCTGATTTCTATTCAATTCAATTATGTGTTTGGGTGTGTGTATCGGTTCCAAAGATCGGTTTACCGATTGAGTTTGAAAATCAGAAGAGGTTGTCTACCCTTATGACAGATTTTTTTAAAATTTTTCTTTTATATGCGAAGGGTGAGGTAGTTGTAGGTGTTAAACAAACAATCAAAACTAACCTTAGAACTTATAAGAACACCTAGGTTGATTTTTGTTTGTGTTATTACGTGGTGGAATGAAAACTAGTGGGTGGGGAGGTGGGGGTAAGCTTACAGACACTTCAACAACACTTTACTCCAATCTACCACTTTTGCCCATCTCGAGAGAGTACCTGTAATCACAAAAAGAAAGGAGAGAAGTGAGGTAAAAGATAAGTAAGGCAGGAAAATGCAAAGAATTAAAGAGCGTCGCCTCTTTGACAACGACACCAAAATGTTGAGAGCGGAAAACTACGCAATTGGAATTGGATTTTGAAAACCCATCGTAGTTCGATTAGCAAAGCAATCCGTCAACAGATAAAATTTAACCGAAATTCGTACAGAAATTCTAGGTCAAACACAGGGAGGCGGACTTTTGATTATAAATACACATTTGTTTTGTTTGTCACGAAATAGATTAGCTGGTCGATGGGGAATTGAGTGTGCACTCATTCAAGAGACACACATTGAAAGTAGTTCTGATAGGCTTTGGTCTGACTTGCTGGCTTCAAGGCTGAACGATTGTGTGCAGATTGATGCACAGGGGAGGTCGGGGGGTATTGCTATCTGGTGGAGGAAGGTGTGGGCTCAATGCTTGGAGGTTCATAAAGCCAGGCATACGCTGACATGCAAATTCCAGACTCACCAGGGGCAGGAGTGTATCTGGATTACTGGGGTATATGGACCATGTGTTGCATCTGCCAGGAAAGAGTTGTAGGAGGAGTGGTCTGCTGTGGCTGAGTTCGTGCATGGGGGAATGTGGCTGACGGGTGGGGATTTCAATTGTGTGCTAATAGGGGTAGACAGGCCTAATCCTAGCATAGACAGTTCGGCTATTGGCTTCCAGATGATGGTTCAATCTCTGCATTTGAGTGAGTATCCATCTTCTGGTGTGGAATTTACTTGGCGTAATGATAATGGGTTGGCATCTAGACTAGATAGATTTTTTGGGAATGTGGACATTCTTGAAAGATTCAAGTTATCGACTATGAGTGGATTGAGCCGACCTTTCTCTGATCACAGCCCTTTGGCGTGGGACAGTGGGGAAGAAACACATGTTGGCTCTTATTTCAAACTGAAAAGATCATGGCTGAATGAACCGAGCTTCTATCAGATGGTCAGCTCTTGGTGGTGAGCTGAAAAGGTGGAGGGGTCTACTACTGTCAGATTGGTAACCAAGCTGGCTGATTTGCGCACTGTCTTAAAAGAATATGGATTTACTATTAGCTTGATGAGGCAGCAGAGGAGGAGGGAAGCTCTGAATAAAATTCAGGAGCTGGATTCTAAGGAAGCAGCTGGCCCCTTATCCAAGGAAGAATTGGCTGAAAGGAAAATGTGGCAGGGTGCGGTATTGGATGAAAATCTTAAATTAGAAATTGATTGGAGGGAGAGATCAAGGCAGTTATGGCTTAAGGAGGGAGATGCCAATATGAAAATTTTCCATCTTGCGGCTAGCTCTCGGAGGCATGTTAACTTTCCTCTATTCTCAGTGATGGACATAGGGTCTTTTCCAATTAGGAGATTAAATCTGAAGCCATTAAATATTATAGAGAGGCATCTTGGGCAACTAAGAGGGGAAAATGGAGAATGGTAGGAAGTGATGGTCCTAAGGTGACGAGTGAACAGGCTGATCAACTGACTGCACTCATCACTGAATAGGAGACCCTACAGGCAATCAGAGAATTAAATATGGAAGGTTCCCCGGGCCCTGATGGAATACAAGTTTTCTTTTATAGAGATGTGGAGTGTGGTGGGCAAGGAAGTGATGGATGTTATCAGAGATTTTGAGGTGGGAAATGATGGGTTTGAGAGGATTAACAAGTCCTATCTTTTTCTCTTGTCTAAATCAATGGGGCAGAAAAATTTTCAGACTTTAGGCCGATCTCCCTGTCAAATTCCATCTATCTTGTCATCAGCAAGATTTTGGCTAATAGGCTGAGAAATGTTCTACAGTGCCTGATCCATCCAATACAAGCTGCATTCTTGCCTAATAGATCACTTCAAGAATCTTTTATTTTGGCTCAGGAAATGGTTAGTGGATGGCATAGAAGGAAATGCAAGGCATTCATGTGGAAAGTTGATTTCCAGAAGGCTTATGATTCGATCTCTTGGCTGTATCTTTGGGAGGTTTTTAGAAGAAGAGGCTTTCCCCCCTTATGGATCCAATGGATGAAATGTTGTATCACTACTGCTTCATTTTCTCCATTGATCAATGGGAAGCCTTGTGGGGTTTGGATCCAGCCCTAGCGTGGGGTTAGACAAGGATGCCCTCTAGCCCCGTTGGTGTTTAACCTTGCGGTGGATGGACTTGCAAGATATGCTTGCAAATTGGCACAGGTGGTATAATCAAAGGGTACTCATTATCTAACAGGAGAAATCTAGCCCCCATTTTGGAATATGCAGATGACACGATGTTCTTTGTGGAAGGGTCCAAGCCTGCAGCACATGCTCTAGGGTTACTGGTAAAGATATTTGGGGATATTTCAGGCTTATGTTTGAACATGGAAAACTCTGTCCTGATTTGTTTTAGCATGAATGAGCAGGAGCAGATGGATTTGGAGGGTACATTGGGGTCACCTCGAACTAAACTGCCACTGAGGTACCTAGGATTGCCACTAAGGGCTGCAAAATTGAAAAAATTTGATTGGAATGTCTTGTTTGATAAGGTTTCTGGAAAGCTGAAAGGATGGAGTAGTAAATTTTTGTCTAAGGGTGGAAGACTAATCCTTCTCAATTCGGTCATTACAGCCATACCGATCTTCTACTTTAGCATATTCAGGGCCCCTAAGTGTATTTGGAAGAGATTGGATGTTATGAGGAAGAGATTCTTCTGGAAAGGAGCAGGTCATGAGGGCAGTTTCATGCAACCCATCAGATGGAGCAATATCTACAGGCCAAAGGAGATTGGTGGTATGGGAATTAAGGAACTCAAAGAGTTCAATGAGGCTTTATTAATTAAATGGGCCATCAGGATTTTGGACTGCAAGGAGGGGTTGATGGCTGATCTGATCAGGGACAGCTATGGGGGATCAAACAGCAGTCTACAAAGGCTAAAACCGAAGAAACCCTCCCCTTTTTGGTAGTTAGTGATCAGTGCAATTGGCAGCTATTGGCACTTGCTGCAGCCTAGGCTTGGAGATGGCAGAAATTTCAGCTTGTGGAATGAGCGATGGTCTGATTTGGGGGTACTGAAAGAGGTCTACCCGAGAGTTTATGCAGTTGCTGCAGACAAGGAAGCCATAGTCAGTAGCTTGTGGTCTACTACAGAGGGCTGCTGGCGGTTGGAAGGGCTGCAACATTGCAGATCAGGCACCTGACTATGGGAGGAGAGGTAGAACCTGGTGGCTAATCTACAGCAGGTGCATCTTACGAGGAATGGGATGGATACATATGGCTGGCAGGGTATCTTCTCAGTGCAGCAGGCGTATGAGAACATTATTAAATCCAACAATGAGGTGGAATGTGATCCTGTTGACAGAAAGATTTGGCTCTTGAGAGTCCCTTTGAAGGTTCAGATATTCTTGTGGCTTTGCAGACGGGAAGGTTTGATCACTGGTGATCTGAGGCACAAAAGGATGGGGACTGTTCTAAAAGCCTGCCCTCTTTGTGGTTTACACTCTGATAGTGTAACACACATTTTCTCCTCTTGCCTGGTCATTGACAAGATTTGGAGGATGGTCTGTTTAGAGCCTCTTCCCTCCTGGGACTCACTGTGGCAGAGGTTCATCAGTCCTGGTCAGCCATTAGGGGCTGTGGCAGCCACTTTATTGTGTATGTGGAGGGTACGTAATGATAAGCTTTTTCAGGAGAGACTAGTGAGATGTGAGAACATTGTAAAGGAATGCTGATCACTCATACATAGTTGGGAATCTCTTTTGTAATGCTTTTTTGATAAGAAATATACTACCCTTCGGATTGCTATCGGTTCATCATAGCAATCCTCACTGTTTCAAAAAAAAAAATAGATTAGCTGGTCGAAAACTAGCTATCTATTTAACAAATAATAAATAGAAGAGAGAGAGAGAATATTATAAATAAAGATGAAAAAGAGGCAGAATAAATATGGATTTCATCATTAAATGCTATTCATTACACTAATCATTACAACTAGAAAATAAGAAATCTACGCTAGAAAGCAGTAAATCTACTCTAGAAAGCGATAAAGAGAATGGAGAGAGAAGTATCCTCCTCGACGATTGCCTAGAGTACGAGCTGGATGGAGCGACGCCTGGAAGATAGAGGATAGAGTGGAAAGGAGGATGAAGAGGGAGGAACCGAGGGTGAGGCAGGACATCGTCGTCATCTCGAGATCCACTTCCCGAACGGAGTGAGAGGACAACCACATAATGCTCAATGAAGGGGGGAGAAGGTGGAAATATTCTAATTTTTACTCTAGAGGAGCATCTTGGGTTTGGGACAAGCTCTTAGAGCTTTGGAGGGGGTGAGAGAAGAGATGAAGGGATTAAGAAAATGTGGTGGTTGTAGGTATATTTATAGGTGAGGTTTGAATGGGAAAATGGGTCATTTTACTTTAAAAACATTAAATCAGTGCTTTTAGTGATGGATAAAATCATCACTAAAGCCCAGATTGTGTGCGTAGCTGTCGCGCACGTAGCACCTCCTCCTCTCCCCATGCCTCAATGCACGTGCATGTACGCACCTTCTCAGCCATTTGATTGTGAGATCGGATGGCTTAAGATGCGCACACCCACTCATTGCTTCAACACCTTAATGCATGTGCATGCTAACTCTCAGCCATCCATCTTGCATCCGACGACTTAGATCTCCTCGTGCCCATGCCTCTTCAACGCAAACGCCCGCCTGAATGCGATCCTTGCTCATCCGTGCAGCCACATTGCATGCCATCTGACTGCTTGTGCTGCATCCAATGGCTAAAATCAGCCGCTCCGCACCTGTGCCTGATTTGAGGCGCAGCGGGGATTGAACTCGCGCCTCTTGCTCATGAAGAAGCACTCAACCGCTGCACTACGGTGCGCTTTTGGTTGCACGGATGTTTTAAGCACGTGCCCAAATCGTTCATGCCTGCCTTATGAAGATGAGAGCAGGCACGTCTGAGTAAATCTTGGTCGTTGGGTCAAGATCCAACGGCTAAGATCGCACGATGAAGAGTCCTTTAAAATGTAGCGGCAGGTCTTTAGGCTAATTGCGAAGCTGAGATGGTGCCACGTGGTGCCATCTTGGCTGTCCATCTTCTGTGTGTTGTAGACTGTGCCACGGATGTCGGATTGGACCAATTTTCATGCCGTTGGGCTGCAATCATCGATCTGAATCATCCGTGCGATCGAATTTGTCATTTGAAGTGTTGATTTACACCATCTTGGCCCTTGGTCTCTGACCTTCCTCGGATTATATCTAATGCTATGGAAGTCCGATCAGGGCGATCTTAGAGTCATTGAACTCCAATTGTCACCCTGATCAGATCCATACGGTTGGATATTCAATCCGAGGCCCCAATTAAAAGTTGCCCTATTGCCTGACCAAAAAAAGGGAAAATTAACCTAAAATTTGCACAACCTATCCTAAATGCAAGATGATGCATGTTGTGTAATATTTATAATGTATGATGGAACTATAATACTAAGAACATGAATAAATAGATATTTTAGGCTTTTCAGATGCATACGCATCAACATGTGTTTGGTTTAAACTTTTTTTTCTCTCTGCCAAGCTTATTTTTATCTTTGTCTTATAACAGATGTGTCGGGATCATCATTCCTATTACCAATCCTAGAGGGGGCTCTGGTGCCAGTACTTCGAGATAGCACTGTCCATGACACCACCCCAGAGCTCACAACCCCAAAACACAATACTGTGCAAAGGGGCACTCCAAGCAAACTCAAGCTCTTGCTCCGACACTATAGGTAGAGCACCATCCAAGACACTTGAGCTGCAAAAATCCGCTTTAATGGCCCATCTAAAAGATATGAAATATAGAAATGGAGTAGCGCCGAGGCGGTAACATGTTGACATTGCGTCCTCAAAGGAGGTATTTTTGCCCTTCTCAACGGTGGGAACTCAAACCAATGATCTGCTTTAGACTTTTACTAAGGCCAAACAAGGGGGTTTTTCTAATTTTTAGTTATTTTTTGGTGTTGGCTTGTGTGTGAAATTTGACACAGAAAGTTTTGCATGAAATGCAAGTTTTTGAATAAAAAACTATGCCAGATACTTTCCATATTACAAAAGAGGATCAAGTCACCTGAATTATCATGAGTTCAGGTGAAATTTTGGAGAAGGATATCTAATCTAGTTTAAAGATAGACCCTGAAATTCTAATGATCAGATCCATATCCTTAACCCTAGTTTGTTAAAGATAAAATCCCATTGTACCAAAAATAAGTTTTCAACCTTAATATCAATTTCAAAATTTTCCTCAAAAAGTTTTCAATATTTTTATTTTTTTATTATTTTTTTTGAGCATGTAAGTAGAAAACAAGAAAATGACAAAAAAAAATGTATTTTTAAGGTTTTGAAAATCCTAAATCGATCGTCAAAATTTTAAAAACACCCTCCCATGCTTAAGATATGTAATGTCCTCATGCATTAGGAGGGAAAGAGGAATCACCTTAGTGAAAGGTGGTCAAGTTTAGGATAGTCAAAACCTGGAGCAAAGAAAGAAAAAAAAGTAGGAAAAATGATGGGTTACCTCCCATGTCGGGCATAGTGTGCATCAGTGATCAGCTATGGTCGGGTCAGTTAAATCAAAAGATTCTGAAGGAAGATTCAGGGCATGATCCAAATAGGGCTTTAAACGTTGGCTGTTGACTTGAAAACTCATATTAGTTTTTGGATGAAAAAGATCACAGTGCTGTAAGGATATATTTTTAGGACAATAAAGGGGCTGGTCCATTTTGATTCTAACTTACTAGGAAAAATATGTAATCTTGCATCGGAGGGCCAAACACGTTGATTGACGTCAAAATGTTTCTGAACAATGTATCTATCATGAAATTTCTTAGCTCGGTCTTTATAAATCCGTGCATTTTCATAAGAAAAATTACATAATTCTTCCAATTCAGTCAATTGTAATTTTCTGTGGAAACCGGCATTAGATAAATCTATGTTTAATTGCTTTATTGACCAAAAAGCCCTATGTTAAGGTTCTACCGGGAGATGGCATGCCTTCCCAAAAATTAGATGGATGGGAGACATGCCGAGCGGGGTTTTGAAAGTAGTACGGTAGGCCCATAAAGCATCGTCCAACTTGGTGGACCAGTCTTCACGATCGAGCCTAACCGTCTGTCGTAAAATATTTTTGATTTCCCAGTTAGAAACTTCTGCTTGGTCATTTGTTTGGGGATGATAACATGTAGAAGTTTTGTGATTAACCCCATATTTAGAAAGAAGGTGATGGAATTGTGAGTGAGTGAAGTGTCATCCTCCGTCACTAATAATGGACTTTGGAATGCCAAATCTTGAGAAAATATTGTTCTCAATGAATTCGACAACCACACGATGACCATTGGTGCAGGTGGGTATTGCTTCAATCCATTTAGATACATAGTCGACTATGACTAGTATATACAAATACCGACCAGAGTTGATGAACGGTCTCATGAAGTCGATGCCCCATACATTGAAAATTTCAACTCCTAAAATTTGAATAAGGGGCATCATATCCTTCCAAGTCATGTTGTCGATGCTCTGGCAATGCACACAAGACCAAACAAAAGAATGTGCATCTTTGTGTAGGCTGGGCTAAAAGAAACCAAAATTAAGTATCTTAGCTGCAATTTTCTTGCCCAAAAAATTTCGCCACAGGCCATTGAATGATAATGTATCAGAATATCATGGATTTCTGAATTAGGGACACATCGTCCAATGACCTGATCGGCACAAATGTGGAAAAGGTCAGGCTTTTCCCAAAAATAGTATTTAATGTTAGCAAAGAACTTATCCTTTTTGGTTTTTGGCCAATCAGAGGGGATTCGTTCTGTTGCTAAATAGATTGCAATGGGTGCAAATTAAGGGAAGGTGTTGGCAGCTAAGATGCTTTCATCATGGAATTGATTAGGGGGTGATGAGAGCCTCATCATGAGCCCTAACTAGCTCATTTTGACCTAAGAAAGAGAATAAGTGCTCCTACATAACCTAGAGGACTTAATTCAAGGAATAAGTGTTCTGAGAAGAAAACATGAAATAAAGGTTAAAAATTATAATTTTACCATTGCAGTACATAAACAGGATTTCTCATAGGAAAAACATAGGTCAAATGGTCTGAATAAGATAAAAAGTGGGTTGGTTCAATCAGAAATGGGTTCATGTACAATCCAGGAATTAAATGACATCCTGTAACCCTAAAATAGACCCGCTTAATTCAACAAGGTTTTGATCAAGATAAAAATCAAATAAACCCTCTAAAATTCATGGAAAAATATCCCCTAGGGTTTAGAACCTTCAGATTGGCCTTTGGAACCTATTTTGACCTAGATTGGGGTCCTAGCTCATAAATTAACCAAATTTGGGTTTTTATGCAAATTATCCAATCAAACATGGTCAAACCTAAAATCCAACTTCACCATTGGATTCCTTAGGTCAAAATTAAGTTTGTACCAAAATTTGGACCTAAGGAGAGGTCATCTTGACCTACTTTGCAAAATAGTACACCTAATTACATTTTGGTCCCTACCTTTTGAAAACCATTGCAAATATCCCCTAACTTCCTCGCCACTCTTACAAATAGGTCCCTCCACCATTAATGGGGAGAAATCCTACTCCGGCAAGGAATGGAGGGGGAGTACTCCCTGATTCCTCAGAGATCTCCTCCCAGATTTGGAAAGGAGATTCTTTGAGGAATTCCCTTCCATCTGAGCTTGATCCTAATCTCTGATTTTCACCCAATCTCTCGTGCGAATGCACGAGAGATTTGGGTCTCTTAACTAATTCCATCTCTGGCGAGGATTCGCGTGCTTGGAAGCTTGTTTTCCAAGCATAAGAACCCTTGCCAGCATATATAAAAGGATCCTCAACCTTGGCCGCACCTCCTCAGCTCGACTTGGCCAGAGATCCACCTCAATTTCTTCTTCTCCTCCGGCCAAGTAGTCCAGCAAGCCACCCTCCTCTTTCTCATCGCTCTACCACAATACCAGTGGCATAGCTATCCTCACCATCCTCCTTCGCGTCGTGCAACACCCGCGCGAGCATTTTTAGCCCCGTTCTCACTGTAGTCTCCCTCCACTAGACGCCGTCTTCTTCGGCGACAGCAGGTACTACCAGTCGCCATCTCTCCCCCTTCATCTACTTAGTTAGGTTAGAATCACTCGTCTCTATCCCCTCTTCAATTCCCCGTAATTTATTTCACAAATTACCCCTCAACAGCCACTGTCCACCGCCATCTTCCCCATCTCCGACCAGCCATCGGCGAGATGCATATGTCACTCCATGCCTCCACACGTCTCGCCACCAACCTCAACACCTCCGCCACAATCCACTAAACACTTTCCACTCACTCACAAACCACCACACGCACTCCACACTTCCACCGAACACACCCACTCGCACTGTCACAGTCGGACCTAGGCACGCACGCCTAGGCCAGTCTAAGCCTCGCCGACCCCCGCCTCACCTTCGCCGTGACATGGAGAAGGTTCTCTTGTGGTTTAATAGAGCCGCAAGGCTCCTTTTGTGTTGGGCAGGGTAGAGCTCCCATCCGCCATTAACAAGCACTCGAGCTTGCTTGTTCTCCATCTGCAGGAAGCAAACTCTAGAATTCCGGGTCCCAGGCTACGCGGATTGTGGGCGAGAGTGAATCAAGCCTTAGAGCAATTGACACGAGACTTGCAACAACATCAATTGCGAAGACATCCACCTGCAAGTGTCAGCAGAAGTGGGTGGGACTTTTAGTCCCTCCTCGGTAAGTCTTGAGTTCTCTAAGTGCAATAAATTGATTTTGTGTTTTATGTTCTTCGCCTTGAGATACACATGGGGTGAGGTCCCTCACCTATCACGCCTCATCCGCGACATTCTCCCCTATGGATCTCGCACCCGACCCGACTAACCTACCAAGCACTCCTTGCGCACCACACCCACGCTGGTGCGCCTGGACCCGGGCAGGCGACCCGAGCCAAGTACCCGGCTCTGGGAGAGCGTATCGAAGAGAGATACGCAGAGAGAGAGAGACGCAGGTGTGAGTAGAGGGGTAGGTTTTGCTCTTCGGTGTTGTGTGTGCAGGGAAGAAGGAAAGGAGCCAAAGAGAAGAGAACGTTAGAGGAAGCTAAGGGAGGA
This sequence comes from Thalassia testudinum, assembly GCA_037157565.1. Lineage (NCBI taxonomy): Eukaryota > Viridiplantae > Streptophyta > Magnoliopsida > Alismatales > Hydrocharitaceae > Thalassia > Thalassia testudinum. The sequence goes on from JAZHRO010000062.1 coordinate 49,525,564, forward strand.
AGAGGTGCAGCAAGAGAAGGAAAGGAAGAAGGACTTAGCTGCAACAAGAGAAGAAGAAGGAAGGAAGAGAAAATGGCAGAGGAGAGCTAAGGCTGAAGAAGGAAGAAGCTAAGAAAGAAAGAAGAAGGCCCGCAGAGGAAGAAGAGAAGGAAGAAAGCAAATAAGAGAAGGCAGAAGGGTAGCAACTGGAGTAATGACAGAAAGAGAAGAAAGAAGAAGAAAGGAAAAAAGAAGAGCAAGGTAGAGAAGCACTGTGAAGAAGAGAAAGAGAAGGAAGAAGAAAGAGAGAAAGCTGCAAGGAAGAGGCCAATCATTTAAGACGTTTGATCATAGGATCAGACATCTAACTCTTTTATTTTTGCTATAAATTTAATTCATAAACTCTTGCATTTATATTGGATTAAGTTTTGAGTAACTCTAAGTGTTCAATTACATCATTGAGATTAGTGAATAAATTCCATTTGCTCCCTGTGTTCGACCTTGGATAGTTAGGTTTTCGAGTAATAAATTCTTATTTGTTGTCAATGCTTGGTCACCTTTACTACAATGCAACTGACTGTTAAAACACGATCAAGCGTTGCCCAACATTTTGGCACTGTTGTCGAGGAGCAACGCGCAATTTATCACTAATCTCTGCATTCTTTTCTTGATCATATTGAACAGTAACTTGCCCTACTTTGCTTTGTTGTGATCTTGCAAGGTATTTCACGAGAAGATCCCTCCCGTAAGTCAACTACTCCATGGCAAGTAATTTCTTTTCTTCCTTAAACCATCCCCTAATCCTTGAAAGACAAAAGGAAGCAATTAATTTAGGAATCAATTGCCTTCTTTCTATAGTAATCACCATCTTTAAGGCAAACGTTTCCTGATTTTGCAAAAATTTTTCAAATCTTCTTGAAGTTGGAGTGATTTTTTTAGATTCTATCCCACAAAATTCCTGTGCCTAATAAAAATCACACTTAATCTCTATGGACAACACACTTCTTGTTTTTGAGTCCAAAGAGAATTTTTGGGAAAAAGAGGATTGGAAATAGAACCAAATCAGAGTTTCTACAGTAGGGTCTTGTAGTGCTAGTCACACATGCCTGTATAAAAGGAAATGAACCCTCCCACATCAGTGTGCGACCCACACCATTGATTGAAGAGATCTAAACAAGGCAAACCCTAAAAAAATTGAGCTCTAAAATCACTTGAATCTTAAAATCTTGGACCTAATAAACTGGGAGTCAAATTAGGGTGATCTCTCGATCCCAAGCCTAGAATCATTCTGCCATATTTAGGACAAGTCTGGTGAAGTTGACCCCTTGGGTCAACTAACCTCCAAATTAGGTCACAACTTCAAAATAGCTAAAGTTCAAGTGAGAACCCTAAAACACCTTTGAAATAAAAGTGGTAGACTTAAGAGGTCAAGGTCCCTATTCTGGTCTACCTGGAATCTTAGTGACAAGAGAGGTCGGGTGGGGGAAACCCTGTAACCCGTGGGGACGCTCTACCTTGTAGGGGTCTTTGTGGGACTCTCCCTCTCTGGCTGCCTAGGTAATTCTCAGGTGGATGATCTTTTGATCCAGGGGTATCATCCGCCCCTAACCTCCATAGTCATCCAAATGTCTTTGGGTGTCTTGATTGGGTCAAAAACATCTCTAGTCCCTCATCTTTTCTCTTTAGAGCACACACGTACATTTTCAGTGGGACTCTTTATTCAGATCTAATCGCTTCATAACTTGATTCTACATCTTAATTCAAACTCTGATTCTAAATCTTGGTTCCACCAACTAATCCAAATATGTAGCCAAACCACTTAGGACTACCATTCAAGAGACCTGAATATCGGAGACCATGAAAGACAAGATGATTGAGGATGCCCTGAAATTCTATAAAAAAGAAGACAAAACCTCAACACCAGTAGAAAACATTCAGATCGATGTCCCAACAACCACAACCTTTATCATAACTTGTGCCCAAGTACTATTGGCAGAAGCCACAAAAGGATCAACCCGAGACTTGCTCATCACAGGATACATTGAGATAGAAAAATTGCACAATCTTGAATACCTTCAATGCATGAAAAATCTTATAATTTGGAGGCAACACCAAGATGATCTTGAAAAATGGGAAGAGATAATGAGATTATTAAAACAAATTATCGACCAGAAATACCCGTATATGCCACAAACCGAGGATGAACCATCTTGGGACAACATCGAGGATTAATCTGATCTCAAGTTTGAGGCACAAAATGGTTGTGGATTCCCAACCCAGATGGAGTACAATGTGTTTGATATTGAAGAAGGTTGGGAAGCTCCAAGTGCAGGAGAACACAATGTTGAGCCCACTCTAGACCATGAATCACCAGGCTTAGAATCCCAAAACTCCTGCAATCATGAGAGTATAACTGAACCTCTCGAGGGTGTAAATTCCGCCCCTTATTCTGATAAGGTGACCCTCGAAGGTTATTCAGACCTAGATTCTAGTGATTTAATCCACATCCTAAGCCCAGAATCTAGATCTGAAACCTATTAGGAAGATTTTGAGGTCCCATATGAGGAAGATCAATTTTTCAATGAAGAATATGATTTTGGGCCTCTATTTGATGAATATCCCTCGCCAACATCCTCAGAGAAACCAATCAATTTTTTGGAAGTCATTCCAATTTATGATACAGAAACTAAGGAGATGGACGAGTGGGGTTTCAATTGGTTCTGTCCTACCAGCTTAGAACCTAAGCCTCTACCAGATAATGACACCTTTTTAAGCTCAGAATTGACATCTAGGCTAGACCCCAGTCAGGCTGCTGAATCTACAGCATATGATTTATTCTATGGTGGAACTCATGATCTTGAATCTCATTCAGATTTTGATTTTCGCAAACTCTCCAACGATTTCGAATCTGAACATAACATCGGAGAAAATCTACTTTCTAATTATAACAAGCCAATCTACGACCTCAACTCACATGACTCATTCTCTAACTCCGATTTTCAAAGTTACTATGAGGGCTCTCTATATGAGACCACCTGTCATTCCTTTCTAAAAGAGCCCTCAGACACGATTCTCATTGAAGCCACCTCTTCCACACATACAGAACCGATCAAAACCCGTTCTCTACCCCGACCCGCAACTGGACTCAATTTCTATTCTGATTCACCTCTCACTGAGCCATTTGCAGATGATTCAACTCCACATCTATACCAGGTATCAGGTATCGATCAGACTGTGAAACATGATCCATCATTCTCTGATCACCCTTGTAGGGTTTCTACACCATGCACTGATTATTTTTCGGAACCCTACTCTGACCAGGCTGACTCGACTCAGCCTAAACCCATGTTTTCATTTCCACATCCATCCGAACTTCATTGCATATGGTGGGTTTCGCATTTGTTGATCTACATCTATCAACCCACCAAACTGATTGGGTTTGGGCTACATCATCAGCCTATTGATCTTAACAAGCACCTGGTTGGACCAACCAGGCTCTTAATCAAGGTGCTTGTTTTACAAAAGTCCACTGATTTGACCTCTCCCTCTCCACCCCATTTTCCACTCAACTGAAAGTGTTGAATTTAGCACTTAACGGGAGGCAACCCATCATTCCAAAACCAGAGACCCATCTGATTATCTGTTTGCACTCCACGTCCTTTACACCTTGAGTTCAACCTTAGTTGATCCCACCTCTAGTACACGTACCAGAGTTTGAAATCATCCGCATCAGTCACTTTCGACCCATTCACCCACCCGATGTATCCTGTTCTAAGTCCCTGACCTCAACACTATTTCACACCCTCCGTTTACAATCAGGACATTGCAAAACTTAGGCATGGGGGGGTGATAAAGTGCATACATACAGAACCAAGGAAAAGTCAGAAGGATTCTCACAAAAAAAATTCACATATGTCAAAAATACAAAAAAAATTGAAAAATTATGAAAAAGAATAAAAAAATAGGGAAGGGAGGAAATTTTGTGAGCCACATAATCATAAGGAGAAAAAGAGCAAAAATGACAAAAAGGAGCACAAAATGAAGAAAGAAAAAGAGAGTCATTGGTAAGAGATTAAAGAATTAACCACAATTCTAGACCACATCAAGAAAAGAAAAAAAGGAAAGAAAAGTGCTAAGGAGACATAAAAAGAGATTAGCAGGAACGCTGATCTTAGGCCTTTTGGGCTAGACTCTTAGGCTTAAAAATTCACGTACCCGCTAAGATCTAGATAATCCTCATGAGGTTGGGGAAAATGCGAAGCTTAAGTATTAGGTCTAAGGCTTAGGAAGTATTTAGCCTCGTTAACTGACCTTCGATTTACGAGATTCGATAACCTAAGCACCCCAATCCACACACAGTCTGGTTCAGTGCGCATAACTATCAAAATCATGCAAAAAACATTTCAATGTTATGACAAAGTCGCCTAGATTAGGAGCGGCCGATCAACACAAGTTGATTTGGACAAGTTCCCAGGACGAAGAGGTGGGAAATTCCCCTCGAAGATGCGTAACAACATATCATCTCCTCGGTGCTTGTCTCTTAGGATATTTAAATATCCTATTGGGGGCATGTAAGCACTATGCTGGTTCAGATATCATGGGCGGCATTATCTCGAAATGTCGATTGCTAGGGTCTGGATTCGGCCACGGAACGCCATGGGAGGGATTATCTCGAAATCTCGAAAGCCAGGGTTCTGGGGGTTGCCATGGGCGATGCTATCATGAAGCATCGATTGCCAGGGACCCTTGAGGATTGATGATGGAGACAAGGAATCCGATACAGACCGTGTTGGGAAGCTAATCCGAAGTAAGAAATAAAAGGAAAAGAGAGAGAAAGCTCTCCAAAAAAATAAACCTTCTATCTATCTCTTAAAAAAATGCACTGCAAACTGAACCTAGGCTAAAAATATCTCAAGCACGGGTGCTTTAACCACGGAATCCAACAAATCCTAGGATAGTATCTGCGGGCCTTAAAAACCTTCACGGAGGACTGAGGCTAGAACGGGTCAGGTCTGAATTTTGGTTGGTACTTGAGTACCTCTATGCCTATTGTCAACATTCTTAACCTAATCAAAAGAAAGAGAAAAGCACTTATCATAACTGGTGACAGACACTCAGGGTCTAGAACAAAAGTTGAAACCTTGAAATTTTGCTAAGGGACTAGCAAAAGTTAGGCATGGCGATATGATGAGAGCCTCATCATGAGCCCTAACTGGCTTGTTTTGACCTAAGAAAGAGAATAAGAGCTCCTACATAACCTGGAGAAGGACTTAATTCAAGGAATAAGTGTTCTGAGAAGAAAATATGAAATAAAGGTTAAAACTGTAATTTTACCATTGTAGTACATAAATGGGATTTCTCAGAGGCAAAACATAGGTCAAATGGTCTGAATAAGATAAAAAGTGGGCTGGTTCAATCAGAAATGGATTCATGGGCAATCTAGGAATTAAATGACATCTTGTAACCCTAAAACAGACCTGCTTAATTCAACAAGGTTCTGGTCAGGATAAAAATCAAATAAACCCTCTAAAATTCATGAAAAAATATCCCCTAGGGTTTAGAACCTTCAGATTAGCCTTTGGAACCTATTTTGACCAAGATTGGGGTCCTAGCTCATCAATTGACCTAATTTGGGTTTTTATGCAAATTATCCAATCAAACGTGGTCAAACCTAAAATCCAACTTTACCATTGGATTTTTTAGGTCGAAATTAGGTTTGTACCAAAATTTGGACCTAAGGGGAGGTCATCTTGACCTACTTTGCAAAATAGTACACCCAATTACATTTCGACCCTTACCTTTTGAAAACCATTGCACAGACCGCCCTAACTTCCTCGCCACTCTTACAAACAGGTCCCTGCACCATTAATCGGGAGAAATCCTACTCCGACGAGGAATGGAGGGGGAGTAATCCCTGATTCCTCAGAGATCTCCTCCCAGATTTGGAAGGGAGATTCTTTGAGGAATTCCCTTCCATCTGAGCTCGATCCTAATCTCTGATTTGCACCCAATCTCTCATGCGAATGCACGAGAGATTTGGGTCACTTAACTGATTCCATCTCCGATGAGGATTCGCATGCTTGGAAGCTTGTCTTCCAAGCACAGGAACCCTTTCTAGCATATATAAACGGATCCTCAACCCTGGTCGCACCTCCTTAGCTCGACTTGGCCAGAGATCCACCTCAATTTCTTCTTCTCCTCCGGCCAAGTAGTCCAACGAGCTCCGGCGAGCCTCCCTCCTCTTTCTCGCCGCTCTACCACAATACTAGTGGTAGAGCTATCCTCGCCATCCTCCTCCACGTCGCGTAACACCCGTGCGAGCATCCCTAGCCCTTCGTCGCTTCCGTCTCCCTCCACTGGGCACTATCTTCTCCGACAACAGCAGGTACTGCCAGTCGCCATCTCTCCCCCTTTGTCCTCTTAGTTAGGTTAGAATCACTCATCTCTATCCCCTCTTCAATTCCTCTCAATTTATTTCACAAATTAGCCCTCGACAGCCACTGTCCACCGACATCTTCCCCATCTCCAGCCAACCTCTGGCGAGACGCATCTGTCACTCCACGCCTCCACATGTCTCGCCACCAACCTCAGCACCTCTGCCATGGTCCATTGAACACTTTCCACTCACTCACAGACCGCCACACGCACTCCATGCTTTCACCGAACACACCCACTCACACGATCACAGTCTGACCTAGGCACGCACGCCTAGGCTGGTCTGAGCCTCGCCGACCCCCGCCTCACCTTCGCTGTGACACGATGAAGGTTCTCCTGTGGTCTGATAGAGCCGCAAGTCTCCTTTTGTGTTGGGCAGGGTAGAGCTCCCATCCGCCATTAACGAGCACTTGAGCTTGCTTGTTCTTCAGCTGCAGGAAGCAAACTCCAAAATTCAGGGTCCCAGGTTGCATGGATTGTGGGTGAGAGTGAATCCAGCCTGAGAGCAAGTGCCATGAGACTTGCAGCAGCATCAATTGCGAAGACATCTGCCTGAAGGTGCTAGCAGAAGTGGGTGGGACTTTTAGTCCCAGCTCGGTAGGTCTTGAGTTCTCTGAGTGCAATAAATTGATTTTGTGTTTTATGTTCTTCACCTCGAGATACACATGAGGTGAGGTCCCTCACCTATCACCCCTCGTCCACGACATTCTCCCCCGTGGATCTGGCACCCAACCCGACTAACCTAATGAGCACTCCTCGTGCACCACACCCATGCGGTGTGCTTGGACCCGGGCACGCGACCCAACCCGATTACCCGGCTCTGGGAGAGTGTACCGAAGAGAGATACACAGAGAGAGAGAGACACAGGTGTGAGTAGAGGGGTAGGTTTTGCTCTTCGGTGTTGTGTGTGCAGGGAAGAAGGAAAGGAGCCAAAGAGAAGAGAATGTCAGTGGAAGCTAAGGGAGGAAGAGTCGCAGCAAGAGAAGCAAAGGAAGAAGGACTTAGCTGCAGCAAGAGAAGAAGAAGGAAGGAAGAGAAAATGCTAGAGGAGAGCTAAGGCTAAAGAAAGAAGAAGCTAAGAAAGAAACAAGAAGGCCTGCAGAGGAAGAAGAGAAGGAAGAAAACAAATAATAGAAGGCAGAAGAGAGCCAACTGGAGTAGAGACAGAAAGAGAAGAAAGAAGAAAGGAAAAAAGAAGAGCAAGGTAGAGAACCACTCTGAAGAAGAGAAAGAGAAGGAAGAAGAAAGAAAGCTGCAAGGAAGAGGCCAATCATTTAAGACGTTAGATCATAGGATCAGACGTCCAATTCTTTTATTTTTGCTATAAATTTAATTCATAAACTCTTGCATTTATATTGGATTAAGTTTTGAGTAACTCTAAGTGTTCAATTACATCATTAAGATTAGTGAATAAATTCCATTTGCTCCCTGTGTTTGACCTCGGATACTTAGGTTTTCGAGTAATAAATTCTTATTTGTTGTCAACGCTTGGTCACCTATACTACAACTCAACTGACTGTTAAAACATGATCAAGCGTTGCCCAACAGGGGGGTCATCATGTCATTCGTCATAAGATGAGAAAGATGGTCAGCTACTACATTTTGTGATCCCACCTTATCCTTGATTTCCAAGTCAAATTAGAGCAGCAGGATCCAGTGGATAAGGTAGGGTTTCGCATCCTTTTTAGTCAGCAAATATTTAAGTGTTGCATGGTCGGTATATATAGTGACATGTGACCCCAAAAGATAAGATCAAAATTTTTCTAAGGCAAAGACAATGGCAAGCAGTTCTTTTTAAGTAACCATGTAATTTCATTGTGCATCATCAAGGGTTTTGCTAGCATAATAGATCACAATGGGCTTCTTGTCAACTCTTTGCCCTAGAACGGCCCCCACAACAAAATCCAAGGCATCAGTAATGAGTTCAAAGGGATAATTCTAGTTAGGTCCCTGTAAAATTGGTGCCTCGGTGGCTGCTGAAGGCTTGAAGGGCCTGAAATCTACAGAATGGGTACCTGCCAGTGGGAGGAAAGGCAAAATCTGCTATCTGAATTGTAGATGCTTTGTCCAAGACAAGGCGTGGATGACATATATGGCTGGAATGGGAGATACACAGCCCAACAGGCCTATGAAAAAATCATTAGATCAAACAGAAATATGGAGAGTGACCCTGTTGATAAGAAAATATGGTTATTAAAGATCCCACTGAAATTGTAAATTTTCTTATGGCTGTGCAGGAGGGAAGGCCTGATCACGGGAGACTTTAGACACAAAAGAATGGGGACAACATTAAATGACTGCTATCTATGCAGGTTACACACTGACAGTTTGTCCCACATTTTTTCCTCATGTTTGGTCACAGACATGATATGGAGAAAAATATGCCAGGAAGCTCTACCTACATGGGAGTCTCTATGGCAGAGGTTTGCAACACCTGGAAGACCATATATGCGTATGGCCGTAACCTTGTGGTGTGTTTGGAGGGCGAGAAATGAGAAGTTATTTCAGGAGAGACCAGTCTATTGTGAGTAAATTGTAAATGAGTGATAAACACCAGTTTATCATCATTCTTATGCATTAAAACAAACCTAGCTCTTAGGATTTTACTCCGCAAACGGGTTTTTGGGCTGCATTTAGGCATAAATTAAGTTAGGCATGCATTGCATTTTTTATTGTCTTTTTAATATGTCTTTGTGAGTGTTAGGGATGTACAGATATACAGATCCCTAAAACCCTAGCACTCAAGAAGGCAAATGGTGAAGGAGAAGCCCAGACTAGCTGGAACTCATCTTGATCTAGCTCACCACAGTTGGAACCTAGCTCACTTGAACTAGGGTTAGCTCATCCCAGCTCCATTTAGCTAATCTCAGCAGAATGGCAGTTCAGGAGAGTTCATCTTAGCTCACCCTAGCTCAAGTCAGCTCAAATCCAGCTCAACTTAGCTGAGTCTAGCTCATCTCAGCTCCCACTAGTCCACAAGGAGCTCTAGCTAGCTCAGCTGAGTTGACAGGAGTTCACCCCAACTCAGATCCAGCTACATCCAGCTCCACTCAACTCCAGCTAGCTGAAGAAGAACTCATCCCAGCTCAGGAAGCTCAAGTCCAGCTCCCGGGGACTTAGCTTAGCTCAACTCAGTTGAGCTAAGCTACCTTAGCTACCTCAACCAGCTTGATTCTCCCTAGGAGCAGCAGACCTAGCTCACCTCAGCTCATTATGGTAGAAGCTAGCTTACTTTAGATTGGCTTAGCAGCTAGCAAAGAATTAGCAAGCTAAGCCAGCTAGAGTAGCTCCATGACAGCCTCTTTAGCAGCAGCCAGCTCCAGCTCCAGACTTCTCCTCCTTAGCTCCTCCCTCCAAACCCTAGCTCCAACACCTTCTCCTCTACTCCACCTTTATCTAAGCTAGCTTAGCTTATCTTATCTTAGCTTAGCTTAGCTAGCAACCAGCTCCTTGGCCATCCACCACCTTCAAATTCAACCCTAGCTAGCTCCACCAACTTAAGCCTACCTAAGCTAGCTACCCTACTCAAGTTGGCGCCACCTCTTACCCACCACTTCACCCCATTATCATTACCAAAAGACACTAATCTTAGCCCTCCATTCCAAGGGTCACCTTAGCCCCCTTCCTATTCTATAAAAACCACCACCTACCACCATTTTGGGGCATCCTCCATTAGTGTATTTTTCTACCTATACCACCTATACCTACGGCGAAGAAGGAGATTAAAGGGGCACATCACTAGCCCTTTTGGTGCCTTCTTCTCCCCACTCTCTTCAACTTGGGCCATGCCAAGGAGGAGGACTCTTCCACTCAAGGAGGACGGCCAGGAAAGGGAGAAGGACCTAGGGTGGACGTCCACCCTTGGAGAGAAGCTTAGGGCACACCCCCTTAGGGCTTGCCTTGGAGGACATCACCTTGGCGGAGCACAGCAAAGAAGGAGTTGAAGGATTCTTTTCAAGATTGGGAGCCACCAACCTTGGAGCAAGAAGCCCTCTTCTTCACCATCTATCTAGAGGATTTATGTTTGCTTTTCTTTATTTTAATTTTTCTAGTAGTAGAAGCATTCCTATACTAGGCTTTTTTTTGTAAAACACTTTTCATTAATATAGTTGCCTTCTTTGCAATTTTCTATTTTGCAGTTCTACTAGCTTTGTTTTTAGCATTCTTCACTCCCTCTCCCTAATTATTCTAGGCCTCCACTTGCCTAGAGTGAGCTTAGGGAGAAGCTCTACTTGCCACTTAGAAGTATTATTTTAAATTGAAGTGTAAATCACCTTCTCGCCACCATTTCGCATGTTGTCTTAATTTAAAACAAAAAAATAATATATTGAAAGATACCAAAAAGAAAGTTGAGATTTGTATTCCAAGCAAGAGAATCACTATTGCAAACATTTGGCCTCCTTGGACGACCCTAGATACTCCCCTATCTAGGTTTATAAATTTAAGAGTTGATCGATTTTGCACGTTACAACGACCTAATTAACAAACCGTGTGAAACCGCCATCAATGAGTGCTGGTCCCTCATATATAGATGGGGATCTAATGTGTAGTTCTCCATTGTTTTATTTAGTATGAAATAAAATGCCCTCCGAATTGCTATCGTACCACGATAGCTTTCCTCGCAGTTTCAAAAAAAAAAATTGGTGCCCCAGTAACATCCTTCTTCAACCTCAAAAGACTCTCCAGGTAGTTGGCATTGAAATAGAATGGCTGGTCTTTAGCAAGCAACTAGCTTAAGGGCTTGGAGATTTTGGAAAAATTTTTAAAGAAATGGTGGTAGAAACCCACATGCCCTAAAAAAGAGCAGATCTATTTCACAGTAGTGGGTGATGGGAGCTTAGAGATGGCATCAATTTTTGCTCTATCTATCACAATTCCTTTTTTAGATATAACATGGCCCAAGACAATACCTTCCTAGACCATGAAATGACTCTTTTCCCAACTGAGGACGAGATTAACTTCTATGCATTTTTGGAGGGTTCTTTCAAGATTCCGAAGACATAGGTCAAAAGAATCTCCAAAAGTAGAGAAGTCATCCATAAAGACTTCCAAACATTCACCTACTAGGTCTGAAAATATTGCAAGCATACATCGTTGAAAAGTCACCGATGCATTGTAGAGACCGAAGGGCATTCTTGGGAAAGCAAAGGTTCTGAAGGGGCAAGTGAATGTAGTTTTGTCTTGGTCCTCGGGGTGGACCGCTACTTGATTATAGCTGGAATACCCATCAAGAAAACAATAGTATTCGCGTCCGGCTAACTGCTCCAAGATTTGATCAATAAAAGGGAGCAGAAAATGGTCCTTCTTGGTGGCAGTGTTTAATTTTCTATAATCAATGCAAACGTGCCAAGAAGTGGTCCTAGTGGCTATGTTTTCCCCATTTTCAATGGTGACAACTGTTAGTCCAGCCTTTTTAGGAACGACTTGAGTGGGACTAACCCAGGAGCTATCAGAAATGGGGTAGATGATATCAGCATCAAGCCACTTGATAATCTCCTTTCTTACCACCTCCTGCATAGTAGGGTTCAAGCACCTTTGTGGTTGGCGGGAGGGGCAAGAATCATCCTCTAGATAGATGCAATGAGTGCAATAAGACGGATGAATACCCTTAAGGTCAGAAAGGGTCCAACAAATAGCTTTTCGATTTTTACTTAAAACTTGAAGTTTTTCTTCATGTGCCCCAGTAAGTCCATAGTTAATAATCAGGGGCAGGGTATTATTTAGACCCAGGAAAACACATTTAAGGGAGTCAAGCAAAGGTTTTAACTCCAATTGTGGGCCCAGCTCCGAAAGAGTTTCTACTTTAGGAGTTAGTGGTGAAGTGAGAGTGAAGGGGTCAGCTAGAGTGTTAGCTGAAGAATGAGTTGTTAGGGTGGGATGAAGTGGATTGTTCAGGAACTGTGTTAATGGCAAAAGAGGAACCCAAGTGTGAAATATACATAGTTTCCTCCACAATATTTTCCATTTCTGAATCCGAGTCATCAAAGAAATTAGGTTCTTGGAACTACCTAGAAGCTTGGAAAATATCTAGGGTAATAGATTCACAGCCACACATGATCTTCATCTTGCCAAAATCACAATAAATATTGGCTTGGCGGTGGCTAAGAATGGTCTTGCAAGAATTATAGGGGCAAACTTTAAAGCTTCCGGTGCCTCTATGTCCAGGACTAAAAAGTCTACTGCAAATAGACAATTTTTGACCCGGACAAGGACATCCTCAACAATTCCCCTTGGTTTAATTGTAGATCGGTCTGCTAATTGAAGAGTAACCTCAATAGGCCTTAATTCGTCGATCTTAAATTACTCAAAAACAATTGTGGGGATAAGATTAATCAAGGCACCCAGATCCAATAAAGCGCGATCAAAAGAAGTGTCATTAATGACAACTTGAATTAGAGGTGCACCTAGATCTTTCTTCTTAAGAGGTAGTTTGCTCTACACAACTTAGCTAACTATCTCTAGGAGGATCACCTTTCCTAGGTTTCAAGGCTACCTTTTGGGAGTACACATATCTTTAGAAATTTGGCATAGGCAGGGATATATTTTATGGCATCTAGGAGAGGGATATTAATTTCTACTTGCCCAAAAAGATCCATTAATTCCTTATCAGGGGGGTTAAATTTCTTCTTCTTGGTGTGTGAAGAGTGAAGGGCTTGTGGAAAGGGTACAGGGTTTTCCTATTTTTCATTATTAGGTTCCTGAACAGGGTTAGAGGAAGAGGGAGAAGAGATGATCAATTTTTCATTAAAATGGGTTTCTTTAACAGGCAGGGGATCTTAAGTGGTTATCCCATTCCTCAAAGTAACTACATTTGCAGTATGGTTGTTTCTAGGATGAGAACGGGAAGCTTGATTGTTATTGAAACCCTTGGGATGCTGAGGGTTGGGTGAATGGGCTGACTGGGATGTCCACCTTGGAACTGATTCCGTTGATTATTTGGGTTGGGCATGGGTTGGGAAGGTAAATTCCCAGCAGGTCGATGATTAGGAGTAACCTTAACTTGATGTTGCAAGTTAGTGATCATGCGGGTTACTTCCGTCATTTGATTCTACATACCTTGCAGAGTCTTCATGACCTGGGTATTGATTCTTCCTGGGATGGTCTAGGTTGATATGCGGGTTGCCTATAATTCCCAAATTGATTCTGTTTGGGAAACAAAATTGGGTTTGGAGCTTTCCAGGAGTGATTTGGGTTGGTCCTCTAGTTTTGATTGTAAGTGTTGGAGGGGTTTCTAAATTGCTCCTGGAGACCATAAATATTTTCTATGGTGGGATCAAGAATATTTTGATTCAGATAATGAAAATTCCAGTCAAATGTTGTGTAAAATCAGCAGAAAATCGCTAACCAGCAAGTGTGGCATCGATGTTGTGCAGATTTTCTCTTCTGAGAAGTTGTGGAGTGTTAGTGTGTGGAGATTTAAAGTGTGAAGAATTAAGGTGTGGAGCTCATTTGTGAGTGAACTTTTCTTCCATTTTTTTCTGGTGAATTTGCATCTGGTCTAGTCATTGAGCTATCATATATAGGTCATCTTGAGTGACTAGAACAAAGGTGGACTTGGAGTCAATTTCATTGACTTTGAGTCTTGGGTTTTGAGTTCTTCCGAAAGTGTCCATTGAAGTCATATTAAATGAGTTTTCACTCATTTCTTCAAAAAGGAGGTAGGCACTTTTGGCATCCTTATTAAGGAAATTTCCCCCACATGAGTCATCTGCAAATCTTTTTAATTGATCTTCTAATCCATTATAGAAGATCTACACTAATTGCCATTGTGGAATTTCATGGTGGGGATAACTTCTTAAAAGTTTTTGGAATCTTTCCCAAGATACATGGAGGGGTTCATTTTTTTGTTGAGAGGTCATTGTGGATCTTCTTAAAGCATTAGTTCGACTGATCAGAAATTTTTTTTTAAGAAAAGCACTCTTTAATTGGGACTAGGTGGTGATAGGGCACCTAATCGTTCTAAACTAATGTGAAGCTTTATCTTTTAAGGAGAGAGGAAAAAGTCTCATTAACCACATGTCTTCCTGCACATTGCGTGAATAGGTGGTTTGAGTGAGGACAGTTAATTCCTCGAGATGACAAAAAGGGTCCTCTCTTGGAAGACCATGGAAATATTTCATTAGGTTCAGAATAACTGGTTGATCTCAAAATCCCCTTGTGGTATGTCCACCCCAAGTCTTTCCTCATAATTGGAAGGATCATAAAAATCCTTACGAGGAACGACAGGTTGTTGACGGGGTGGCAGATTTTGCCCTTGGTTGACTAGGTTCGTCATAGTCCTAGCCAAATTTTCTTGATTTTGTTGAAGTCCAACCAGATGGTCGACCATAAATGCAAAGGGGTTTGTATTTTGAGTTTGGATTTGAGGGTCACCTAGCCCTGCAGGATTTTCTAGTTGCTCCAGATGAGGGAGGTTAGGGATGCAGAAGTCAGCTTGTGGGTCGGCTGATGGGTTAGAGGTAGAAGCAAAACTTTTTTGTCATTTTCCTGGGTTTTCTATATTGATAAAAGAGAAAGAAGAAGAAAACAAAGATTTTCTGGTGCGGGGGGCAAAATCCGATGGTCCCTCAAGATGTGGATTCTGGGACCTTCGCCCGTGCATGCACTTTTCTCGAAGAAATGGAGGGAAGGAGAAGAGAGAGAGTTGAGAGAAAGTGTTCAATTCAGACAAACAAAATTCTAGAACAAACTTAAATGTGACTCCCTAAAAATTAACCTAAGACTTGATCTACCTAGGAAATAAGAAATCAATAGTGAATACCTGTTCTATCAACAAATCTGGCCAATTTGCATAAGGGGAGTGTTGGGCCCAAGCATATCCCAGGAAAATTCCAAGGGGCTTGTGTAAACCTGCACCTGGTCGTTTGACACGACCCCTCAGCCTGACACCAGATATATATGACAAAATTGGTACTAACTTGAGAAAACTTAAGACCAAGATAGTAAGCCTAAGTTGATGAAACCTTAGGGGTTAAATTGCTACAATTTTTAGTTAGGTCTATGAGACTAGAGTGTACATAGAATGTGGAGGGCATTGATTGGGGTAATGCCCTATTATTTCAAATTTTTTAGTGTGTGCAAAATTGGAAAGTGATTCCAATAACAAACAAGTTTTCACATAAATTTTGTTTGCTTTTCTGCTTTTAGAATTTGGTTTATCTTAGTGTATTTTAGGATTTGCTTTTTAAGGTTTCAAAAAGTTTGAGATTCCACAAACAAAAGAAAATCAAGTTGTATTGGTGAAGATAAGTTTCCTTTAAATTGTTGGTCTCTAAAAAATGAAAAGAAACCTTAATCAATTAAATCTTAAGCAGAAATTTAACTATCAATGAGTTTGTTTTCAAGTTTTCTATTTAATTAGTGGTCCAGAAAATGCAAAAAACACCACTACTATAAGTAAAATCAAACAAGGATTCCAAAAAATATTTTTTATGATTTTAGGAATTTTTTTGATATTATTTTGGAATTTTTCTTTATGTTGGTGTCAAAATCCAGAAGTGATACCCAAGGGTATTTTGGACTTTTCAGTACCACCACTAGCTTCAGAAAATTTTTTTGATTTTATATAATGTTTATAATTTCACAAGGATTCTAGAGAACTAAATTTCACAAAAATTGAAAGAGTATAAAAATTCCTAAAATTCGTGGACTGTAGAAAAATAGGAAGATTAGAGGAGATGAACCCTCTGCAGTCCACAAATTTTTGAAACTCTTATACAAATCCAATTGCTTTAAAATTTGTAACGGATGTTACACACTTGATTTGGAATTACTGGACGAAATTTCAAGATTTTAAGAAACCTGTGGTGTTAGGAATTGATTTTTGAAATCTGGACAAAAGTCTAGATCCGAAAATCAGACTACCAACACTTGAAGTGGAGTGGTATTTAATGAAGCAAACAAGCAATCAATTGAATTTTAAATGAAACCACTCCACTTAACTTAATTTTCTAAGATCCTAAAGCCAAGTTTAATGTGTTTTGATAGTTTTCAAGGCTATGTGTGACTAGAAAGAAGAATCAACCTGAATTTTCATTGGAAGACAAGGAATTGCAAGTTCTTCCTTCCAGAATCTCGCTGTAGTTCTTGCACACATGAGAGAGAGAGAGAAGGGGATGAGGTCCACTTATCAAGCAAGAGACTAAATGAATGCAAAGCCGTGCCTCCCCAACAATGTCGCCAAAAAGTGATACGAATTTTACTTAGTTTTTAAAATTAGGTTTTTTAAGATCGTTGCAATGCGTAAAACCATTTCCCTTTTGAATTTGTAAACCTAGATAGTGGGGTATCTAGGATCATATAAAGAGGCAATTTGTTTGCAAAATTATGACTCATTTGAAATCATAAATCAACTTTCTTTTGGTGTTTTTGAATATATAATTTTTAGGGTTTTTAAATAACAAGGCATTACAGTTTTGATGGAGTAAAAGACTAACACCTAATAGCTAAAATCCTAGTGGCAAAAATTGATTTCATTCTAAGCTCACCCTAGGCACGTGGAGGCCTAGGGTAATTAGAAAGAAAGAGTGAAAAAGTACTATGGAAAAAGTAACAAGAATTGCAACAAAGATTAATTGAGAAAAAGGCAACTTTAATTGATGGAAAAAGTGTTTTACACAAAACCTAGTAGAGGAATGCTTCTACTACTAGTATATTAAAATAAAGAAAATGCAAAACACTAATCCTATGAATGGTGAAGAAGAGAGGCACTTGCTCCAACTGCAGCTGCTCCTGAGTTAAAAAGAGCTCCTTCTCCTTGCAAGCTCCTTCATAGTGAAGTCCTCCTCCTAGCAAGCCCTAGATGGGGTGTGCCTTAGCTCGTCCACAGGTGGATGGTTTCCACCTCAAAAGCTCCTCTAAGGGTGGGTGTGCACCACCCTCAAGATCTCCTTTGAAGGTCTTCCTTGCTTGGCTTCTCCTCTGGCTGGCTTGGGCACAAGAGAGAAGAGAAGAGGGGAAGGCACCAAGGGGACAGCGTGTCCCCTTAATCTTCTTCTTCTTCTCTTGGTTGTGGGCTATAAGGTAGAATAAGGTAGAAAATAATGCAATCATAGGTACTTTAATGGTGGTGGGTGGTGGTCTTTTTATAGGAGTGGACGGGGGTTAAGGGTAGTTAATGGATGGAGGGTTAGGATGGCTTATAGAGGGTAGATAGGGGATCTTAGGGTGGATAATGGGTGGTGCCAAATGAGGGGATGAATGGCAATTTGGCGCCAATTGTAGGTAGGGACTAAGGCTAAGGTTTATGGTGGTATGGTTAGGTGGCGTGTAGGACATGTGTAGGGTTAGGATGGTGCTGTAGGGTGGTGGTTGGTGAATGGAGGGTGGATATAAGGTGGCGCCAACAGAAGGGATGTATGGAGTGATGGTTATGGATGGTTTAAGTGGTGTTGGTGCCACTTTAGGATGGTTAAGTAAAAGGGTTAGATGGAACCAACAAAGGGAGGGTTAGGATAGGTTGTGGTGTTGATGGAGTGGTGGAGATTTAAGGTGTTGTTGGCGCCAACATGAAGGGGTGTGGGTAGGAGTTTTTGGCACCAACTAGAGATGGTTTAGTGTCGGCTAGAGGTGGTTGAGGTTGGTGCCACCTAAGGCTTCTAGAAGGGGTTTATGTGTAGGGTGGAGATAGCCTTAGGTGGCGATGTGTAGGGTGGAGATTAAGGGGTGGTTGGTGCCATTTTGAAGGGGTGTATGTGGGTGGTTTTGGTGCCAACATGAAGAGGTGTGATGGGGTGGTGGTTGATGAGGGTTAGTGCCAAAAGTAGGTGGGTTAGGTTAGGGTTTAGTTAGGGTTAAGGGGAAAGGGTGGACAACCATGGAGGTGGAGCTAGTTGGGAGCTTAGCTAAGCTATCTAAGCTAGCTTAGCTAGTAGAGTAGAGGTGGTGGAGCTAGGGTTTCATGAAGGAGGAGCTAGAGAAGATAATCTGGAATTGGTGGCTACTGTAATTGGAGCTGAATCTGCTGAGGTAGCTTCATGGGAGCTCAACTAATTAGCTAAGCTACCTAGTTCTTATGCTAGTAGCTAGGCTTGGTAGTTGAGTTAAGTTGAGCTGGCATCAACCTATCTGGAGCTTGGTTGAGCTGGAACTGCCTCTAATGAGAACTCCAGAGCTAGCTAAGCTACTAGTTGGCAAGTAGTAGCTCAGCTAGCATGGAGTTTAGATACCATGAGCTGGGCCTAGGTTGAGGTGGACTCTTGTCAACTCAGTTGAGCTAACTAAAGCTCCCAGTGAACTAAGGGGAACTAAGATGAGCTAGACTCAACTAAGTTGAGTTGGATCATAGCTGGCTTGAGCTGGGTTGAGTTGAGATGAGCTGCCTTGAGCTACCATTCAGCTAAGATGAGCTAAATGGAGCTAAATGGAGCTAACCCTAGTCCAAGGGAGCTGGTATCCAGCCATGATGAGCTGGAATTAGCTGAGACCTAGCCTAATTGAGCTTCTTCTTCACCAGTTGCCTTCAAGAGTGCTAGGGTTTTAGGGATCTATCAATCTGTTTGTCCCTAACACTCCATGAAACACAATAAAAAACTACAATGCATGCCTAACCTAATTGATGCCTAAATGCAACACAAAAGCCCATTTGCAGAGTAAAATCCTAAGAGCTTGGTTTGTTTTAATGCACAAGAATGATGATAAGCTAGTATTTATCAGGCTTCATAAGGAATTATGTGCATTGGTTGTTTGCCTTCGAAACACTTGGGTTAGGTCCCTACCCTCATGAGCATACACACGCCCCTCGCCCATGCACACACATGCGGGCCTGGGTCTGGATCTGTTCACCCGAATAGAGAAACAAGAGAGAGAGAAAGAGGAAATGATGAGAGAGAAGTAGGGGGGTTTGCACTTGAGAGGGTTAAGCCTTGACTTAAGCAAATTTGGGATGAGGAGTTAAGGCATCTGAAGCCTTTGAGAGTAGCAGTCTGACTTGAGTTTGAATTAAAAATAGCCTAAGTATTCAGGGGTTTCATTGGTGGTCTCTGATGAGCTCATATTTGTAGGCTATTTATGTATTTTATTGCCTACATACTAAATTAATAATAATATATAAATAGCATACAATAAGATGTAAATTGATTAGTCTATATATTCACTTGTTCACATATTTCAAGCATTGCATTCATATCTAAATACATTTAGAATTCACATAAAATAAGCATGCATTAGAATAGTTAATCAATTAGGTTGCATTACATGCATTGTTTTATTTCACATTTCTTTTAAGGGCTTAAAAATAAATAACCCTCATTTCTTTCTTCAATCTCTTATTCTTCTTCTTACAGCAAGGAACCACTCCTCTCCAACAAGGAATTCATGGCTAGATCTGGCAACGAAGGCGGCAGTGAAGACGAGCAGAGGATGTGGATCTAAATGTTCCTCCTCCTCCATTTGTTTCTCTTCCCCTAGACCTTTAAAGGAGGAGAGGAAGCCACCAAGCTCAAGAGGCCACCAGCCGATTCCACCATCGTGAAGAGCCTCGAGCTCACCTCCTGCTCCACCACTGTGGGCCTCGACTGCAGTAAAGCTCTACTGCTGTGGACGTGTAGGGTGGCAGTTGACACCACCATCCATAGAGCCTTGAGATCCCCATCACCGTGTAGCCTTCGTCGCCTATCTCCTATTTCCTTTTCATTTACCACCTTCCTTCCCCTCTTCATCTTCTTTCCCCCTTCCACAAACCCAACACCACTACGCACACCCATCACCTTCCTCCATATCTCAATCCATCCCCATGAACCAAACATCGCCACACTTCTACACTACCACACACGCCCATACTTCATCTTCTTATTCCTTCTTTTGCAACTCCACCAACAAACCCAACCCCATCACCACCACCGCCCCTTCACCCGTGCACCACCGGCCCTCCTCCACTCCACCGTCCTCCATGCTCACAACTCCAGCGTCACCCTCACGCACCACTGCCCTTGATACACGCCCCATGCATGCTACCTGCTCCCCTTCCCCTCGCCATGCCTCCACCCACATGCAGCATAGGTCGTGCGCCACCTAGCATGCCACTCCGCCACAGCACCTCCAAGCGCTTCGCCCCTCTAGCACACACGCAAGCCCAATGCATGTCATCTCCACCAACATCGCACACACCCAGCGCGCAACTAGCTCGTGCCCCTCTCCACTCCTCGAGTTCCAACAACAGCAACAGCCACCGCCACCCACTCCTCACCACCGTCGTCTCTAGCCACCATCTGCCATGCCGCCACCACCATCACGTGTGGCCCAGGTAGGGCTACCTTCTGCTGCCACCTCGCCTCCAGCCTTGAGTCTCCATGTGTGCAATAGCTCACAAAAGAAGTTTGGCTGTTACCACCCAATTAATATTTACATTCACATGCCATTGCCACTTCTTGATTTTTTATTTTATTTTTTTGTTTTGAAACAAAAGGGAATGCTATCGTACTACGATAGCAATCTGGGAGAGCATTTTATTCATAAAATGTAAATCAGGATCTTACAAAATAGATCCCCACATACGTATGAGGGACCAACACACATTTACAATATATTCCACACATATAAGCCTCTCCTAAAATAAAAACTCATTCCTCGCTCTCCACACACACCACATTACTACCGCCATATGAATATGTGGCTTATCACATAGCAAAAAATTATGCCACAGAGAATCCCACATGGGGAGCAATTCCCTGCATACTCTTCTCCAAATCACATAAGTAACCACACACAAGGAAAAAATGTGAGTAGAACTATCGGTGGGCAATCCACAAAGTAGACACGACTGTAAGGCAATACCCATCCTCCTATTTCTAAGATCTCCTGTAATTAATCCATCTCTCTTGCATAACCACAAAAATATTTGGACTTTAGTTGGGATCTTCAGTAGCCATAGTTTCCTTCCTATCAGATCAACCTCCTCAAAAATAGACCTCATCAAGAGTTTTTTATATGCCTGGGCTAGAGTGAAGATCCCATCCCATCTATAACTATCTTCCAACCCAGCCACAGGTGTAAAGGCCATCAAATCCAGCTACAGACGCATCTTCTCCTCCCAAGTTCTTGTGCTTCCTTTGCTTGAGTCATCATCATGAATCCTCCAGGCCTCCTCCAGATCAGACCAAATCCTGTAAACTGTCTCATTTATTTGTAGTAGCTGCATAGACTCTGGGATACACATCTTTTAGGAGTCCCAAAGTCGACCATTCCTCCTGCCAGAACTTGAAAGAGCACCCATCACCTAGGACCGACTGAAACATCTGCCAATTGTTCCTCATTTCTTGTACCACAAATTTCTAGAAAGTGGATAGTTTGAATGGCTAAAGTCGGTCCAAAAAGCTTTGAGAACTACCATAATTTTCTTTAATAATGACAACCCAGTTCTTATTCTCATCAGGAAGTAATTTGATGGCCCACTTAAGAAGTAATGCATTATTGAATTCTTTAAGAGATTTTATCCCCATTCCACCTTGTTCTTTTGTCATACACAATTTCTCCCACTTCAGGGGTTGCAGAAATTTACCTTCATGGCTTGCTCCTTCCACAAAACTTGCTTCCGCATCATATCAATGCACTTCCAAATGGACTTAGGTGCTTTTAACACAGAAAAGAAGAAAACTGGGATAGAGGTAATCTCTGAATTTAAAAGGATAAGCCTACCTCCCTTGGATAGGTATCTGCTGGTCCCACCTTCCAATTTGACTGAGATTTTGTCAAACAAAGTATTCTAGTCACTTTTTTTTTAAATTTAGAGCACTACAAATGCAAGCCCAGGTATCTAATCGGAAGTATAACTAGAGGGGTACCCAATATAGAGGAAATGGCCACTTGCTCATCACTAGAGAGCCCAAAACAAACTAGAGATGATTTATCCCCATTTGATTTCAGACCAGATATCTGTTGAACTCTACGAATAGCTACGCTAACGTGTTTGGTTTTGGAAAACCTATCGTTGTAGTTTGAAAGTGAGGAACTCGTGTTCAACAAATAAAATTTATACCGAAATTGAAATTTTGGGTCGAACATAGGGAGGCGGACATTTAATTTAAAAACTACACGTTTCTTTTTATTTGTCATGAAGTAATTCAATTTAAAACTATCTAATTATTTACAATAAATAGAAGAGAGAGAGAGAGGATAAAAGAGAGAGAGAATATTACACATAGAAATCAAAATGAGATGTAGAATAAACAAAGAATTTATCATTAAGAAGATTGTTCATTACAGCTAGAAAGCATAAAACAATTGCACTAGAAAGCGATAAATTTACTCTAGAAAGCATTAAAAGAATGAAGGGAGAAATGTCCTCCTCAACGATCGCTTGGAGGACGAGCAGAACTACTCTAGAAAGTAGTAAATCTATACTAGAAAGCAATAAAAAGAATAGGGAGAGAGTAATCCTCCTCGACGGTTGCTTGGAGGACGAGCCAGACGGGACGACGCCTGAACGAAGGAGGATGAAGCAAGACGAAGGAGGACGAAGTAGAAGAACGGGAATGGAGCAGCATGCCGTCATCGTCACGGGATCCACTTCCGAAGGGGGACGAAAATTTGGACTTTTTCTCGCGAGAAGCATCCCGGGTGTGGGGCAAGCTTCTCTTGAGCTTTGGAGAGGTAGAGAAGAGAAGGAAGGGATGAGAATTTCGTGTGGAGGGGGTCTCCTTTTATAGTTGCAAGGAGTGGGGGCAAAATGGTCATTGCATCTTTAAAATAAAAAATGAGGGGTCTTTAGTGATGGATAAAACCGTCACTAAAGCCCAACGTGGGCGTAGCACCCGCACCCACGCGCGCCTCCTCAGCTGCCCGTGCTTCCTCAACGCCCGCGCACGTTGTTTAATTCTCAGTCGTCCGATCGCGAGATTGGACGGCTTAAGATGCGCCATCGCCTGTTGCCGCGTGCCTGCCCCAGCACGTGTGATCATGCATCCTTGCTGCGCGTGCAATAGCGCGTGATCTCTATTGAGTGTAGACAGTCGTCCGATCAAAATCCGACGCACGCCCGCGCCCGCTCACCCGCGCCCTTCGCCTCCTCGCTGCGGCTCGAACGTGCGTCCTCAGCTCGCGGTAACGCCTTCGACCGCTGTGCTATGAGGCGCGGATGGTTGAGTGGGCACTTTTAGGCGCGGTTGTCCACAGCCGTTGGATCGAGATCCAACGGTGGAGAGGGGGCAGGTGCGGGGACTTCAGATTGTATGCGGCGGTTTGGGCGGCCGAGATGGCGCCACGTGGCGACATCTTGGTCATCCATCTTCTGGATGTTGTAGATGGTGCCACGGATGTCGGATTGACTCGATTTTTCCGTCGTTGGGCTGCGATCATCGATCCAAATTCATCCGTGCGGTCAGATTTGTCATTTGAAGTGCAGATTTACACCATCCTAGCCCTTGATCATCTATGGTTCCCCGGTCACTATCTGATGCTACAGATGCCTAAATAAGGCGATGTTGGAGTCGTTGAACTCCAATCGTCGCCCTGATCACATCCATACGGTTGGATCTTCGATCTGAGGCCCCGATAAAATATTTTCCCTGTCCAAGCACATAAAAGGAGACAATTAACCTCCATTTTATTCAAACTACTCTAAATGCAAGATGATGCATGTTATGTAATATTTATATCATGCAATGCAATCCTATGCTTAAGAACATGCATAAATAGACATCTTAAGTAGTGTAAATGTGTTTACATCATACCCCCATGCCTATCTTTTGCCAGTCCCTAGCAAAAACTATATGCTATTTCTAAAAGAATTAGGTTGGATTATTTGGGCATGAGTTATTTTCAATCATCAAGAAATTGTCTACTTAGGATCTGAACTTTCAAAGACACAACAACGCCTGAGTATCGGCCAAAATGCAGACCGCCTCAAGCCCTCGCCTTATTCAAAGAAAAAATTTCTTTTTCTCTTTTTACTCTTTTCTAATTTTTTTTTATTTTCAAATTTTAGGGTTTAAGAGTGGCTTTCTACGGCCATTCAACTCACCCAAGATTTGATGAGAACCCTAAGCTTTAAGAATCTTATTGTGATTGTGATAGACTCATTGACCGGTAATTAAAACGGATTTTGGATTTCTACGCCTCTAGGTGACCTTAAAAAGAATTCGGCCTAAAGGTGTATCTTTACAACCAGTAGCTTTCTCCTTTTATTTTTTACGGGGTCAACACAAGGGTGAATCCAGTGTATATCTCCCTGGTTTATTCTACTTCTCTGCTTCTTCCTAAGTGTTTTGGGAATTTTTAGTGCATTTACTGAGCTGGGTTTTGGACAACCGGTCGATGAGCTGTTACCACAGACAACTTGCCAGCCATACTCATGCAGCGAACTGTGGCTTATTTCTTTTTTTTTCTTTCTTTTCTCCTTTTCTTTTTGATTTTTTTTTTCTTTTTTACGTAGGTGGCTTTCCTGGTCTAAGATTTACCTAAGGGCAGGAAAAAGAGAAAGGTCCAATGACTGGGCTCTGGACAACCTACCAATGGGCTATTACCCATGATAACTTGCCAGCTATATCACCCTAGAAGGTTCATTAGCTACCCAATTTCTGTTAGAATCGTCGAACAATGAGTCAGTGCAACGAAAGTGTGTAGATGCTTAAAACTCAAAATTTCCTGAAATTAGAGGGCGGGTTGATAAGTCGTGTACTTATCACCCAAACTTATTTACTCTAATTAAAATAAAATTTAGGTTGGTGAGAACTCGAAAAACAAATCCACATTTTAGTGGATACATGGGCTGATTAAGTCCAACGACCTGAAGGGTCTTTGTGTTCAAATCATAATGTAGTATTTCCTAAGATTGAAAATTTTCTTAAACCTAAGTTCTCTTTCCTAATTCAATTTTTTTTTTAATAAAAGCAAATAAAACAAATCTACGAAGCTGACGAATGAATTCAGAGATGAATATCCACCCCCCCATGCCTATCTAATGCAATGTCCTCATTGTATTAAAAAGACATAAAATAGAGTGGAAAAGCGTAGAAAGCACCTGAATTGCGTGAATGTCAGGTCCGCTCCGAGATGAAAACCAAAAAGAACTATATATGTGCTGAGTTTAGTGCCTTCAGCTAGGCACACTATACAAAGAAAAGAAATGAAGAATTCACAAGTGCAGGTCAGAATCAGAATGAACAGAAGAATCCTCTGACTTGTCAGCAGAGGTCCATAGATGTGGACCAGATTGTGGTGCAGACCCACACCCCACAATCGAGAATATCTTAGGTTCTGGATAAAAATTACCCAAAACCTAAAATCAGAATGCAAGCGGGGTTGGGCCTGCGATTTATGAGGATGCAACCCAAGACCAAAAAGTCAGGTTACAAAGAATTGAAGCTCAAAAGGATAATCGTTGAATGTGTGCTTGAGTTTGACATCCTCAAAACAAATGTTGTAAGGGTTCTGATTTGATGGTTTTAGCTTAAAAGGAACCCTTCGACTCAATGTTCTACTTCATCCGGAACTAACTTCCCAAATCAGAACTTCCCAACTCCTATCCTCCTCATTTATCATATCAAATTCCAGGACCTCTTGAATATTAATCACCCCGTCTAAAATCTCCAAGATTAAATGATGTGGCAGAATCAGAATTGACTTGGGTTTAATTATCTCAGAAATAGAATCATCAATAAGCTCAACGGGGTGTAACTGATAATTAGGGCATTGAATTGAATCCTCAAGAAAATGCGATTTTGGATCCGTAGTGTGTGCCCTAAGATCAGTTTCCTCAATTATTGGGCTATTAAATGATCTATCAGATTCCTCAAGCCCAATCGTCTCACAGAAATCGTGCTCAGAAAACTCACGTGAGACTTCGCAACTTGAATCTCCACCATCAAAGAAATCAGGATCCGTATCAATGTATGTCCCAAAATCATTTGTCACTTTTTGTTCCAAGTAGACATACTTTTCCTCGTACCCCGGCTCAGGGATCTTAGGTGAAGAAATTAGATCATCCTTAATTGGTTACTTTAATTCAATCTGGTCAGCCTCATAACACGTGCCCCCCCAACAGGTGCCTAAGCAGGTTCTGTCATTGGCTTTCCTAAAGAGGTTCATCCTGGGAATCATCTCAAGATTAAATCAAAGAAACCACGAATCTTATCCTCAATTTCGCTAATTTCCCAAGTAGAAGCTCACCCAGGTTCTTATCCTTAACATCTTGGAGCCAATCCAACAAAGACTTATTCAAATCATCAATCATTTCAATCAGGGGCTCCAATCTCTCAATGCAAGGTGTTGGCTGAACTTCTAAAGATTGAATGATATTCCTCAAGTTAGCCAGAACCTTATCTTGAACCTGGTTAACCTGAACCAAATGAGTTGATTCAGGGTTGGGCAGGTTTGACATCAATGCAGAGGAATTAACGAATTAAGATTCGTTATACCCATCCTGATAATAGGTCATTTTAGATTGTTCAAAAGATGGTGATGACCTAAAGGCAGTGAAATCAGAGGATAGGTAAGGATCGGTGTATCCTTCTTGATTGTAGATTGTATTAGGTTGTTCATGAAAGGTAGACGATCTATAATCGATGTAGCTCTGAGAAGGATAGAAATCAGAATCAAAGTGTTCAGGGTTAGACCCTAAACACGGAGGTCCGGAACTGTATCCCCAATCCGAATTATCCCAACTAACTGATGGTTGATTACAGTACGAGTCAGGATAATCGTCATGTTGAGGATAATTCACAACAGGAGCGAAAGAGCGGGAATGTGTGAAATATGTGGAAGGATTCATGAGATACGGGAGGATGAAAGGTGCCCTGCAATATAAACAATCAAACCTATCCTTAAATGGGTTAGCCTAAAGACCTACAAACTCCTAAAACCCGTCTTGAGATAAAGGAATGATTTTGTCTACTTCCGTCTATTCAATCCAACCAGTTAGAAGGAGGGACTGGGAGAAGGTTCTTCCTTTGGCTTGCACCTCTGGTTCCTAGTGTACCCCCCAGCCATGATCGCTTGATTATGCTCCCCTAGCTAGACATCAGATTGAACAGTAGAAACAGACTAATCGAAAATAATCTCGTTCTGGGTTCTGAAGAGCGAGTCCGATCCTTAAGGCCAACGTCTACTCTGTTTTATTTAGGGATAGGTTTGAATGTGCTTTGGAATGTGATGGACCCTTTATATGGGTTGTGCCCTTAATGATTGATTGATTTGTGTGTACGTGCACAACCAATGGTTTTCAAGCAGGATTATTTTTGATGAGGTGAATTTTAAGGTTCAAATCTTGCTTAGTAGCTTTTAGGATTCAACTTTAGGTGTTTTCAAACAAGTTTCGTTGGCACACCAGGTTTTGCAAGCGCAGGTGAAGATGTTTTCCTTTAAAGCTTAAAAAGAATGTGGAGTGCCTGGTAAATCCCTAAGAGTTGAACCTAAGTAGCAGCTACTTGATGAATTGATTTTATTTGAAGTGGTGCGGCCCAATCAACTCAAACAATTGGCCTGATGCACCACTTGATTAGGCACACAAATGATTACTTAATCTAATTTCTACTCAATTATGTGTTTGGATGTGTGTACCGACTCCTAAGGTCGATTTACCGGTTGAGTTTGAAAATCAGATGAGGTTGTGTACCACTGTAAGATTTTTTTTAATTTTTTTCTTTTTTTTAATGTGGGGGTTGGGGTGAGTATGGGTGTCAAACAACAAACAATCTAACCTTAGAGTTTATAAAAACACCTAGGTTGATTGATGTTTGAGTTATTATGTGATGAAATGAAATCTAATGGGTGGGAGGTGGGGGATAACTCACAAAACCTTCTACAGCACTTTACTCCGATCTACCGCTTTTGCCTGTCTCGAAAGAGTACCTGCAATCATAATAAGAAAGGAGAAAAGTGAGGTAAATGATTTGTAAGTTAGAAAATGCGAAGAGAAACCAAAGAGCGTCCCCTCCCCAGCAACGGTGCCAAAATGTTGAACTCTACGAATAGCTATGCTAACGTGTTTGGTTTTGGAAAACCTATCGTTGTAGTTTGAAAGCGAGGAACTCGTGTTCAACAAATAAAATTTATACCGAAATTGAAATTTCGGGTCGAACACAGGGAGGCGGACGTTTGATTTAAAAACTATACGTTTCTTTTTATTTGTCACAAAGTAATTCTATTTAAAACTATCTAATTATTTACAATAAATAGAAGAGAGAGAATATTACACATAGAAATCAAAATGAGATGTAGAATAAACAAAGAATTTATCATTAAAAAGATTGTTCATTACAACTAGAAAGTATAAAACAATTGCACTAGAAAGCGATAAATTTACTCTAGAAAGCATTAAAAGAATGAAGGGAGAAATGTCCTCCTCGACGATCGCTTGGAAGACGAGCAGAACTACTATAGAAAGTAGTAAATCTATACTAGAAAGCAGTAAAAAGAATATGGAGAGAGTAATCCTCCTCGACGGTCGCTTGGAGGACGAGCCGGACGGGAAGACGCCTAGACGAAGGAGGATGAAGCAGAAGAACGGGAACAGAGTAGCACGTCGTCATCGTCGCGGGATCCACTTCCGAAGGGGGACAAAAATTTGGACTTTATCTCTCGAGAAGCATCCCGGGTGTGGGACAAGCTTCTCTTGAGCTTTGGAGAGGTAGAAAAGAGAAGGAAGGGATGAGAATTTCGTGTGGAGGGGGTCTCCTTTTATAGTTGCAAGGAGTGGGGGCAAAATGGTCATTACATCTTTAAAATAAAAAATGAGGGGTCTTTAGTGATGGAGAAAACCGTCACTAAAGCCCCAACGTGGGCGTAGCACCCACGCCCACGCGCGCCTCCTCAGCTGCCCGCACTTCCTCAATGCCCGCACACGTTCTTTAATTCTCAGCCATACGATCACGAGATCGGACAGCTTAAGATGCGCCATCTCCTGCTGCCGTGTGCCCGCCCCAGCGCGTATGATCGCGCATCCTTGCCGCGCGTGCAATAGCACGTGATCTCTTTTGAGCGCAAACGGCCGTCCGATCAAAATCCGACGCACGCCCGCGCCCGCGCCCACTCACCCGCGCCCTTCACCTCCTCATTGTGACTCGAACGCGCGTCCTCAGCTCGCGGTAATGCCTTCGACCGCTGCGCTACGAGGCGCGGATGGTCGAGCAGGCACTTTTAGGCGCAACTATCCACAGCCGTTGGATCGAGATCCAACGGTGGAGAGGGGGCGGGTACGGGGACTTCAGATTGTATGTGGCCGTTTGGGCGGCCGAGATGGCACCACGTGGCACCATCTTGGCCGTCCATCTTCTGGATGTTGTAGATGGTGCCACGAATGTCGGATTGACTCGATTTTTGCGTCGTTGGGCTGTGATCGTCGATCCGAATTCATCCATGCGGTCGGATTTATCATTTGAAGTGCGGATTTACACCATCCTAGCCCTTGATCTTCTAGGGTTCCCCAGCCACTATCTGATGCTACAGATTCCTAATTAGGGCGATCTTGGAGTCGTTGAGCTCCAATTGTCGCCCTGATCACATCCATATGGTTGGATCTTCGATCCGAGGCCCCGATAAAATGTTTACTTTGTGCAAGCACATGAAAGGAGACAATTAACCTCCATTTTATTCAAACTACTCTAAATGCAAGATGATGCATGTTATGCAATATTTATATCATGCAATGCAATCCTATGCTTAAGAACATGCATAAATAGACATCTTAAGTAGTGTAAATGTGTTTACATCAATATCTCCCCAAAAATCTTTACCATGTGTAATAATACTTGTTCTTCCTATTCTTTCCCCTCTACAAAGAAGACAGTGTCATCAGCATACTGTAGTACTGGAGCCAAGGCACTCCTAGATTTTTGATTTTATTAATTTAATATTGTGGCTAGTTTATGCAAGTGACCTTCCTCTTTCTCATAAATGTTATTTCAGCGTTAGTACTTATTGTTTGCTTAGTTTGAGAGCAATTTTGGCTAGATCTATTGGGGAAATCATTCGTGAACAATATTATTTCAACTTGTGCGAGTTTTAATAGGCCAATGCCTCCTTGTGGACATGACCCGCTCTTTTTAGTGGTTAATTTTAATTATTTTGATGGTTGATTTTCCACCACTCCTTACTATTTCAACACGTCATTTCAAGTGCAAAAATTCCTCCAAAGTGAAAACTATCTCGTCAGTCTCAACCACCATCTTTTTTTGCTTCATATATCTCTCTTCTCAATATTTTTGTCCATTGACTCTAACATATATTTTGATATTCATTGAATATGTTTTTCATATATCATGAATTTTGTTTAAATATTGGATTAGTGTTTGATTTGCGATATTTTGCTCCATGCGAATGACCTCGAAAACTCATATTTCTCAAGCTTATAAATTTTAAGTGTTTCAATTTTCATTGCTATACTACAATGCATATTTTTCTAAACGACGAAAATTTGATACAACATTTGGCACCATTTCCAGGGAGCAACACACTCTTCAACCACTAGTCCTACTTATTTTGACTTGATTCTAACTTGCTATATCTATTTTGTTTTGTTGTTGCAAGGTGAACCATCACGAAGATCAACCACTAGAGCAACCACACTAGGGGCAGGTAATTACTATTCCCTCTTCCATAATCCCCTCATCTCCTGGAAAGATTGAAAAGGAAACCAATTAGGATCCAACTTTCCTTATTTTCTTAGTAATAGTCATTCAAGGCAAAAATTTCCTGATTTAATCAGATTTGATTGATTTCATTAAAGATCCCCATCCTGATACTTGCACTTATAAAGGACATAAGGTTCCTTGGGCTATTCACCTTCTTGATTGAGCCCAAGGTGCCATCTTTGGAAGAACTTGGACTTGGAAATAGAGCAAAACTAGGGTTTGCACATTAGGGTTTTAAGGACTAGTACACATTTGCCTGCTTAAAAATGAAATGTATTCCCACATTGTGTGCTACCCAAGCCCTTGTTTGAACTGATCTTAACAAGTTGACCC
Source organism: Thalassia testudinum (assembly GCA_037157565.1). NCBI lineage: Eukaryota > Viridiplantae > Streptophyta > Magnoliopsida > Alismatales > Hydrocharitaceae > Thalassia > Thalassia testudinum. The sequence continues at coordinate 49,556,874 of JAZHRO010000062.1, forward strand.
TAAAATCAAGGCTCTACAATCACTTGGATCATTAAAATTTGGGACTGTTTGAGAACCAATTCAGGGTGATTCAAGTGCTTTGGCCCAAACTTCATCCTCAACCTTAGGGCAGGTCAGGTGAAGTTGGTTCACTTTGTGAATCAACCAACTCCAAATTAGGTCACAAATCAAATCAACTCTAAATTCAAGTGAAATTCAAGGCACAAGTAGGATTAAAACTGGTAGACTTAAGTCTCAACTCACACATTCCAGTCTAATTAGAATCATGGTTATAAGGAAGGTCTGGTAGGGGAAACCCTGTAACCTGTGAGGACGCTCTACCATGTAGGGGACTTCACGGGACTCTCCCTTCTTGGCTGCCCAAGTAATTCTTGGGTGGGTGAGTTTCTGATCCAAAGGTCCATCTACCTCAAACTACCTTAGTCACCTAGCCTTTTTGGATGCCTTGATTGGGTCCAAGACACATTATGTCCCTCATCTTATTGTGTAGTGCATGTACAAGAGGAGGTCCTTAAGACCAGTCTTGAGACCTCCATTAGCAGCTCACTCTCGTCGAGGTCAAGCCTCAACTAAATTGTTTGGGTCACCTTACAATCAGATCAACATCTCTTCTGATCACTACACATTTGAGCCTAGTTCTCTATCCTCTGCTTCCAAGGAGAATCAAGATCTTGAAGAAGGAGGCCAGGTACCAGACTTCCAGAACCAATTGCAAAATCTCACATGCATTCATGAACCCCCGACCACGTCTTGAACCTTATTAACATGATCCCTAAATTTCATGGATTCAACTTCAAAGATCCTTTCCAGCACATCAAACAACTAAAACATCTAGCCCAAACTTTTGGACCACCTGTTCAAAATCGGGACATCCGGCTCATGAAAATGTTCTCCTCTTTGATGGACAAAGCTACCCATTAGTATTATCCTTGACTCGACCAATCAACACCTGGGAGGAACTACCAGCTACATTCCTAAAGAAATTCTTCTTGGTGGGTCACACTAATGCCTTGAGTCATCAAATCATGCATTTCACACAGAATGCAAGAGAACCACTTCATGAGGCATGGGATCGCTTTCTGGATCTCATGGGGAAACGACATCATCATAGAGTTCCTAAATGGGAACAAGTCCAATCCTTTTACCAAGGACTCTGTATAGACATTAGATTATTTGTCAATGCAACTTGTAGTGGCAACATCATGGGACAACATGAAGACACCATTTGGGAGATTCTAGAGAACATGTGAGAATTCCGTAAACAATGGGTCTATGTCCGATCGGACGACTACAATTGCATTGACAAACATGCGAGGGGCACACGAAACATAAGACCTTTCCACATCCATCGACCTAGAGTTAGTGGCCAGTCACCTGGATAAGGTCTCTAGTATTGAGAAGAAGGTGGACGAATTGACTTGCTAACTACAGAGAGCCACCTCTTCCTAGTGAAGCACATATGCACATTTGCCCTGAAGTAGGAAGGCCATGCATAACATTCACACCAAGTATATCAAGGGATGGATGCATATCCAACCCCATCTAATCCTGGTTTCGGAGGAAAGTCCGAACCACCTTACTCTAGTTGAGGGATCTCTGAACCCTCGTACTCTGACTACTTTGGAGCTATTTCCATACCATCCAGAATGATCCATTCTCCAACTCATATAACCCTAGATGGAGTAATGATCCGAATTTTGCATGGTCAGGAAATAATCAGAATTCGAGATCTCAATTCCAACCCTAACCACAAGCTCCGCAATCATATCAGCCCTCTCAGCCTAGGCCCAACCCAAACTTCCAAACCAGGCCTACCAAGGAAGACCAAATGAGCTTGATTTTACACACCTTGGCTGATATGCAAAAGACCAACATGGTCATACAAAAACAACATAAGGCAGAAATCACAGAGGTTCACAACCAACTCAAGCAAATTGGTAGGACTCGCCAACCTGGTGCACTTCCTTCCCAACCTCTGCTGAATCCAAATAACATGTTGAACCAGAGGCACGTTATGAACCCAAATCAAGGCCAATCTCATTATGTCTACCAGGCCCCTTCCACACCTCCACCTAACAGTTTGGAGGCTTCCACATCATACTCGAGATATTAGTAGCAGCCACTAGTCCTGCCAACTCTGAATCAAAACCAAGCAGGCCTAAATGCTATCACTATGCGTAATGGCAAAAATACTCAAGACCCACCTTATCCTAATCACTCCAGTCCTAGCAGTTTAGAACCCACACCTAGGATGGATATCAAGGACACACTTATTCCAAATCCAGTGCCTGAACCAATCCAAGAGAAACCAACAGAGATTCCATTTCCTGAGGCTTTGATGAAAGGAAACAAGAAGTGGCACTTGAGGAAGAGTTGGTCAACCTCTTTGAGCAAGTCCAAATAAGCATTCCCCTGATGGATGTGACCCAGCATGTACCGACCTACACATGATTTCTGAAGGACTTATGTACACCAAAGCGTAAGCCATGAAACAAAGACTAGAATCCAATTATGTTTTCTGAGTGATGGGAACACCATCATGAGCCACAACTAGCTCGTTTTGACCCAATTAAGTTAGTAAATACTCCTACATAACCGCCAGAGTCACAAGTCACTGCATAATCATTCTAAGGAAAAATAAGAAACTAGGGTTAAAACTGTAATTTTACCAGCTTATCATGAATGTAGCATAACCATGCATTTTCTCAAGGGTTGAATGAAGGATAATTGGTCTTAAAAAGATAACAAGTGGGTTAGAATAATTAGAAAAGGGTTTGCACATATTTTGAGAATTAAATGACTTTTGAAACCCTAAAAATAGACCCACTCAATGAATTGAGGTTCTGATTAGGATAAAATTCACCTAAACCCTCTAAAATTCATAGAAAAATATTCTCTAAGGTTTGGAACCTTCAATTTGACCATCAGAACCTGTTTTGACCCAAAATAGAATCACAGACAGACATTTGCCCTAATTTAGGTTTTTGCATAAATTACCCCACCAAACGTAGTAAAAACCAAAATCCAACTTTACCATTGGATTCCTTAGGTCAAAATTAGGTTTTTACCAAAATTTGGAGCCAAGATGAGTTTGTCTTGACCTAGTTTGCAAATTTGTTCTATCTAATTACATTTCTACCCTTAACTTTCAAAATCTTTTCAAATAGGCCCCTAACTTTGTCGTTCTCACAAAAAGGTCTTTGCCACCATTAAACCTATTCCTACTTGCTCTGATCCTTAAAAAGGAAAGAACTCCCTGATTTCTTGACGAATCCCTTTCAAATTTGAAAGGGAAGTTCGTCAAGAAATTCCCTTCCTTTTGAACCCGATCCTAAGCCCTAGAACCTACCCAATCTCTCATGCGAACGCATGAGAGATTTGGGTATCAAGGAGCTCCTAAACTCCGATGAGCTTTCCAAGCTTGGAAGCTTGCTTCCCAAGCTCTAACCATCCTCCTGAGGTGTATAAATCACCCCCTGCTCATACCGAATCCCTTAAGCTGGAATTCGGCCAGAGAAACCTTCAAATTCTTCTCTCCTCCTCCAACCGAATTTCTCTTCAAGCTCCGATGACCCTCCTTGCCTCACCTCATCGTCTGATAGCAATACCAACGGCAGACTATTCCTCCTTGCCTTATTCCACAGCGAGCAACACCCACCAGCGCCCCTATCTCCTTCATCCTCGCCGTCTACCACTCATCGGAGTAGCTTCTTCCCCGACGATGACCATAGCGCAATCAGTGCTGCCTCGACTCCCCTCTGTCTACCAACTACCTAGATAAGCCCCTTACCTCCACTACTTCATTTTTCATCTCAACCGCACTCAATTTCGACCACACTACCCCCCGTTCACTGTCGTCCCTCACACGTCCAGTGACGTGCTTCCGTGCGTGTGTGTTAAGAAGTGTCGTTATAGTTCGCACTTGCAACGCCAGTTTTAAAGTAAAGAAACGGATGTGAGTCCAAGTGTCGATCTTAGGGAGGCGTGAAAATTGGATTTTTCTTGTCACTTATTGTCACGAAAATCGTTGAGTATTGCTTACGAAAAGGTACGGGTGAAAAGCGAGAGAGAGAGAGAGAGAGAGATTAGGGTTAGAGTCGTTTCATTCTTTAACATGCAACTTGAATAGGAAATAAAGTAGACAACTGAATGGAAAACAACTTCATTAATCATGTAGCTTTAGTTCATAAATTACAACATTAGATACATGCTTAAACATAAGTAAAGTAAAGCTTAAAAGAGAGGAAGAAAGAGAGAGAGAGGGAGGGCGGCGAGGCAGCCATGGTGGTGGAGAAGGCTCCATCGGTAGCTCGTCATCTCCGACGATTACAAAAGGGCCTAAAGCTAGCTAAGAGAGGGTTAGAGTAGTTGCAAGGGAAGTGAATGCCTTGAATGGGTGGTTGGAAGGGGTTTAAATAGGGAGAAGGGCTTTCCAAATGAAGAAGGGGTTTTAGCGACGTTCGGGACGTCATTAAAACCCTTCCAAAAATATCGGTGAAGCCCCCAACCCATCGGTCACTCGCTTGCATCGTTCTTCCTCACGCTCGATCCGTGGGCACGACATGAGAGCCGTCCGATCGAAGATCGGACGGCTGAGATCTTCGCCCGTGCGCACTCGGATCGCGCCTTGAGTGCACGTGCGTGCATGCATTGTTGTCTGGCATGCGTGAGCGCATGGCTGATCAGCGCCTGAGCACGCGCCGCATGGCGCTATCTCGGCCGCCCGCTGCTGATCGGGCAGCCCAATTTCTCCCATGCACGAAGTCGTCTTCTGATTTCGACATCCCATGGCTCGAACCCGTGTCGCGTAGGCGCGGGCGTGCGCGTTAACCACTACACTACACCCGCTGCTTTGTCGCAGAGACCGCGGGCGTGCTTGCGGTTCTCAACCGTTCGATCAGAGATCGACGGCTGAGATTTGATCTCCAGTTGAAGGTGGAAGCGGGCGCATGGTGAGCGGGTGCCACGTGGCACATCGAGGGCCGTTGATCATCAGATCATTGGTCAGAACTTCTTGGGCCCATTGTGAGAGCTTTGGATGTCAGATTTATCCGATTTTGAGTCTGTTGGACTCCGTTCGTCGTTTTGAATCCATCTGTGCGGTCCGATTGCTCATCTGAGGCTTGCTTTGACAAGTGCTTATACAAATGGCCATTAATACTATTTTATAAGCAATCTTGGCATATGATGCATGCAATGCTCCCATTCTTCTTATGTTGTGCCTTTTATTCTTAAGATGGGCCCTATTTAACAGGATTATCACCCCCAGATGTAGTGTTATCATACCCCCATGCTTACTCCTTGCTAGTCCCTAGCAAGGTTTATTCTAGCCTTTATTTTCTGTTAGAATTTAGGAAGTAATTTCTTAGACACTTTGTCACTTGTCAATAGGAGGAAATATACTAAGTTCTTAATCTACAAAGACTAAGAAGTGCCTGGGTGTCTACCAAAATACGAATCGCCTAAATCCTTGCTTTAATGTATATACATATGTATATATATATTTTTTTAGAATCTTTTTTTGGAATTCAGAGTGGGTTGGTAACTTTTTATGGCTACTCAACCGACCCAAAACTCGGTCAAAACCCTGAGTGCTAAGCATCCTGGTGTGAAGATTGTGATCGACTCATTCAACGATAATTCAGACAGACTTTGGGTTTCTACGCCCCTATGTGACCGGAAGAGGAAGTATTTTTTCTGAAGGTGTATTTGTTCGATTGGTAGCTTTCTCCCTACGTTTGTTTTAATTGGGGTCAACACAAGGATTTTTCTAGTGTATATCTCCCCGACTTGTACTACTTCCCTACTTCTTCCTTAAGTGTTTTGGTTCTTTTTGCGCAATTACTGAGCTGGGCTCTGGACAATCGACCAATGGGTTGTTACCCACGATCACTTGCCAGCTATACTCGTGCAGTGAAGTGTGGTTTATTTTGTTGTCTTTTTTTTCTCCTTTTTTTTTTGTAGGTGGCTTCCCTGATCTCAAATGTACCTAGAGGCAATGAAGAAGAAGTGGTCCCGCGGCTGGACTCTGGACAATTTGCCAATAGGCTGTTACCCACGATAACTTGCCAACCATACTACCCTAGAGAGTTCATTAGCTACCCAATTTCTGTCAAAATCTCTGAGGAGTGACTCTGTGCAAGAATGTTTGCAGATGCCTAGACTCAAAGTTCTTCTAAGTTAGAGGGTGAGTTGATAAGTCGTATACTTATCACCTTATTTAGTAGGTGGATTAGAGTAGCTTAAGGTTGCAAGGATTCGAAGCTAAATCCATATTTTAACAGACACCAGGGCTGATTAAGCCTAAAGGCCTGAAAAATCTAAGTGTTCAAGTTCTTTTTGTATTATTTCCCACTATTGACAACTTTCTAATGCCTAAGTTTCTTCCTAAATTCAATTTTTTTTTTTATTTTATTTTATTCAGACTGATTAAATGAGCTCAATATCGTGCAATTTACCACCCCCCTATGCTTAAGTTAGACAATGTCCTTATTGGCAAATACATGGATGTAACAGGGGTTCAAAAAGATAGTACCTGAGTGATGTAAAATACTGGATCAGTCTGAATCCTCTAGGTTGCCTCCTAGGAAGCGTTGAGTTTAACGCCTCCTGCTGGGTGGTGCTTCGTGCCATCCCTCAATGAGGGTGACACTCTTCTTTGGGAGAACCAGGGCTAGGAAGTGTTTTAATCTTTGACCATTAACTGTAAAAGTGTGCCCAGTGTTTGGATCAGCTATTTCAACTGCCCCATTAGAGTAAGGCTTAACCACCCAAAATGGTCATGTCCATTTGGACCTGAGTTTCCCCAGAAAGAGTTTTAGGCAGACGTCGAACAGCCAGACTTGCTGGTTAGGCTCAAAGGTCTTTCTATGGATGAGTCAATTGTGGATGGCTTTCATTTTCTCCTTATACAGTCGACTATTCCCAAAAGCGTCTCGACGAATTTCTTCGAGCTCAGATAATTGGAGCATCCTCTGCGCACTGGCTAACTGGGAATCCATGTTACATTGCTTGACAGCCCAGTAACCCCAATGTTCCAATTCGATAGGAAGATGGCAGGCTTTGCCAAAGACCAGGCGATAAGGCGACATGCCTATCAGGGTCTTGAAAGCAGTCCTGTATGCCCACAGGGCATCATCTAGTCATGTGGACCAGTCTTTCCTATCTGGTCTCACAGTCTTCTATAAAATGTTCTTGATTTGTCTATTTGAGACCTCGGTCTACCCATTTGTTTGCGGATGATACGAGGTAGCAATGCGGTGGTTAACCCCGTATTTTCTAAGTAGGGCATGGAATTAGGAGTGGATAAAATGACTTCCACCATCACTGATCATGGCCTTTGGTATTCCAAACCGGGAAAAGATGTTCTGCTTAACAAAGTCCGTGACAGTCCTGTGATCGCATCGGCGGGTGGCGACGGCTTCAATCCATTTAGAAACATAGTCTACTGAGACTAGGATATACTCAAAGCCATTGGATGGTGGAAAGGGGCCCATAAAATTGATACCCCAAACGTAGAAGATTTCGACAATCAAAATGGGCTGGAGGGACATCATATCTTTCCCGGTCATGGTCTCCAGCGTTTGGCAGCGTGAGCAAGTCTTGGCAAAGTTGTGTGCATCCTAAAATAGGGAAGGCCAGTAGAATCCAGACTGCAGAACCTTTGCAGCCATTTTCTTTCCAGAGAAGTGGCCACCACAAGCCTGGTCATGACAGAAGGAAAGCACACTCTGAACTTCATTCTCAGGGATACACCTTTCGATGATCTGGTCGGCACAGAGGCGAAACAGCATGGGATCATCCCAGAAATAGTGCTTGGCCTCAGCCAAGAACCTGTCTCGTTGCTGTCTGGACCAGCTGTGTGGGGTTTGTCCTACAACTAGGTAGTTGACGTAGTTAGCATACCAAGGCAGTCTCTTGTCTTGCATAGCTAGAATGTGTTCATCGGGGAAGGTGTCAAATAAAGGTAGGGAGGGTCCAATGTGGTCTGGATGAAGTCTAGACAAGTGGTCAGCCACCACATTCTTCGATCCGGCCTTGTCGTGGATTTCCAGGTTAAATTCTTGCAAGAGCAGGATCCATCTGATGAGCCTGGGCTTTGCGTCCTTCTTGGCCAACAGGTGCTGGATGGCTGAATGGTCAGTATAGATGGTCATGTGGGATCCCAGCAAGTATGGTCGGAACTTCTCAAGTCCAAAGACTACAGCGAGCAATTCTTTCTCTGTGACCGTATAATTTCGTTGGGCCTCATCTAACGTTTTGCTCGCGTAGTAGATCACTGCTGGTTTCTTATCTTGTCTTTGTCCCAGAATAGTGCCTATGGAAAAATCTGATGCATCACACATAATCTCAAAGTCCTGGGACCAATCCGGGGGCTGAAGTACAAGTGCTGTGGAGACTAAGTCCCAGAGGGTGTGATAAGTCTGGATGCAATCAGAAGACATGTGGAATATGGTGTCGTTGGCTAGAAGGTCGGTTAAGGGTTTGGAAAGCTTGGAAAAGTCTTTAATGAACCTTCGGTAGAAGCCAACGTGTCCCAGAAATGAGCGAATTTGTCAGACCAAGCTAGGTGGAGGAAGTTTGGAAATCAAATCAACCTTAGCCCGATCTACCTCGATGCTCCTATGTGATATGATGTGACCAAGGACAATTCCTTCTTGAACCATAAAATGGCTCTTTTCCCAACTTAACACAAGATTAACCTCGATACATTGTTTTAGGATTTTCTCCAAGTTTCTCAAACAATGGTCGAATGAATTCCTAAATACAGAGAAATCATCCATAAAGGCCTCTAGGTATTCACCCACCATTTCTGAAAAAATGGCTAGCATGCAACGCTGGAAGGTAGCAGGTGCGTTGCATAGCCCAAATGACATTCGACGGAATGCAAACGTGCCGTACGGGCAAGTGAATGTGGTATTTTCTTGATCTTTCGGAGCAATTGCGACTTGGTTATATCCTGAATATCCATCCAGGAAGCAAAAATACTTTTGCCCTACCAATCTTTCAAGGATCTGGTCAATGAATGGCAAGGGAAAATGATCCTTCTTAGTGGCTTCATTGAGCTTCCTATAATCAATACACACCCGCCATGCGGTGGTGGTGCGGGTGGGGATGGATTCACCATGATCATTGGTGACAATGGTGAGCCCAGCTTTCTTTGGAACCACTTGTGTGGGACTCACCCAGGGGCTATCAAAGATAGGATAGATGATGTCGACATAAAGCCACTTAATAATTTCTTTCTTAACGACTTCCCACATGTTTGGGTTTAGACGTCTCTACATCTGGCGGGAGGGTCGTGCCCCGTCTTCCAGGTAAATCTTATGGGTGCAATAGGTGGGGCTAATTCCTCTCAAGTCAAAAATGGTCCAACCAATGGCGACCCGTTGTTCTGAAAGGGTCGTGGTCAACCTGAGTTCCTGATCCTTGGTTAGATGAGGATTAATAGTCATAGGGAAGGTCTGGTCAGGTCCCAGGAAGACATACTTGAGATTCTCGGGTAGTGGCTTGAGCTCAGGTGCGGGTGGAACCACAGTTGACAGAAAGGGAAAAGGCGGGAGTTGATCAACATCGATCTCCTCAAATGGTGTTGTGTGATGGTAATCAGCCCTACAGAGATCCACGGGCAGTGACGGTGATGGGTCAGAACAGTCATTACGGGTTTGGTGGTCTGAGATAGAACTAAGGGTGAGGCATTCCTTGACCAGAGTTTCTATGGGATCATGTTCCTCAACGCAATCGCAATCAAAAGACCTTGTCGCCCGGAAGGTATCCAATTGCATTTTCCTGTCTCCGAAGGCGATTTCCATACATCCCGTGTCACAATCAATGTTTGCCTTAGCCGTAGCTAAGAAAGGTCTGCCTAAGATTATGGGTGTGTTCTGTAGTTTTTTAGGAACTTCAATGTCAAGCACCAAGAAGTCGACCGGGAAATAGAAGTCCTTGACCCGTACAATTACGTCCTCGACAACCCCCTTTGGGGTTTTCACTGATCTATCAGCTAGCTGGATGGTGACAGGTGTGGGTGTCAACTCTCTGAAACCAAATTGGTGGTACAGGGTTGTTGGAATCAGATTGATAGAAGCACCTAAGTCCAGGAGCGCTCTATCAAATGTCATGTCCCCGATATTGCAGGAAATCAGGGGTGCTCCTGGGTCAGTTGGCTTGAGCGGAAGGTTGCTGGATATTACATAACTTGCTTGTTTGGAGAGCACAACCTTCCTAGGTGCTTGAGGTCTTGGCTTACTTTTGGGTGTACAGGCATCCTTTAAAAACTTGGCGTAAGCCGGGATGTGCTTAACGGCTTCGAGGAGCGGAATATTAATCTGTACCTGCTTAAAGATCTCCAAAAGCTCCTCAGTTTCCACAACATTCTTCTTTTTCTTGATTGTTTCCAAGGCCTCATGGTAGGGTGTCTGAATGTGGATCGGATCTATTTCTGGGTCCTTGGGTTTTTCTGGTGCCTCTTCTGAGTCGAGTATCTCAGCGGGTGAAGTCTCGGGGAGAGTCGGCCATTTGGGATCCTGGGTTTTGGTGCCACTTCTCAAGGTCACCGCATTCGTAGAGGCATTGGGACCATGGGTTGATCCTTGAGAAGACGAGGACGAAGAAGCACCAAACCCAGGGGGTGTTTGCGGGGCTGGCTGGACCATGTGAGCCTACCCAGGATTGCCTTGGAACCCTTGCGAATTGGGGCCTCTGTTAATTATGTTTCGCGGGTTCGGTTGTGGCTGGGAAGGTAGGGATTGTTGTTTACAGTCCAAGAGTTGGCTTAACTGTCCCTTTACCAAGGCCATTTCCTCCTGATGTTTTTGGTTCATGTCAGCCATCATCATTATTAGGGTGTCCATTTGGTTTTGTGGGGGAGGGGCCACCCTATTTTGATTATATGGAGGTCTAACTAGTGGTCCTTGCTGATAGGGGGCAAGCTGGTTTTGGAATTGCAGTGGTTTCTGGTTTGTCCAACCAAAGCTGGAGTGGTTATGCCAGCCAGTGTTGTAAGTGTTGGAGAAAGGGTCAGGTTTAGCATAACCTTGGATAGCTTGCACATCTTTAAGGATAGCTGATGTCGATGGAGAGGGGAGAGAGTAATCAAGGGTTGAGGGAGCAAAGGTCCCTCCCTGGAACGTGGTTAGGGGTTGTTCCAGGTTCAGTTGCGTTAAGGGCTGGACCAGGTCAACATTATGTGCTCCCTTTGCTAGGGAGAAGGTCTGCAACGGGTTCCTGGTCTGGTTCAGTAGCTCATCAATCTTTTTGTCCACCAATTCCACTCGATCTAGTTTCTTGGCAATGATGTCCATGTCAACCATTCCAGAATTTGCTTGTACCTCATAAATCCCACCATGGGGTTGACTGGATCTGTTAAACTGGGTCATGGAGGCATTGTTGAGCGAATTTTCTCTCATGGACTCAAAGAGCTCAAACGCGTTCTCCTTGTCCTTGTTCAGGAAGTTCCCCCTGCATGAGGCATCAACGAAGTTACGTAGGTTGCTATCCAGACCGTGGTAGAAAATCTGGGCCAATTGCCACCTTGGCACTTCGTGGTGTGGGCATTTCCTTAAGAGTTCATTAAATCTTTCCCACACCTCATGGAATTGTTCCCTTCCCTGGAGTGTAAAGGTAGTAATAGCTCTTCTGAGGGCATTGGTCTTTCCTATGGGGAAGAATTTCTTTAGAAATGCATGCCTCAGTTCTTCCCAGGTGGTGATGGGTCTACCTAGGGTTCTATGCCAGTGAGAAGCCTTGTCTCTTAACGAGAAGGGAAACATCTTAATTAGAACAATGTCAAGGCTAATGTTCCTAGGTTTCACAGTTCGTGCTATGCAGTCGAGATCCGCTAGGTGCTGGAAGGGGTCCTCATTTGAGCTTCCATGGAAGTGGCTCTGGATCAGACTTAAGACATTTGGTTTTAGCTCAAAATCATCTTCCCCTTTGGGGATCCTAAGGTGTGGCTCAACTCTAATAGCGGAAGGATTATAGAAATCACGGAGGGGCCTCGGTTGATCCTGAAATGGTGGTACATCGAGTGGTGGTTGTCCTTGTGGGCCTTGGAAAGGTGGTGGTTGCCCTTGTGGGTTCTGTAATTGGTGTATAGCTTGCATGATGGTGTGGATCTGTTGTTGCTGAAGCTGGTGGTTTGCATTAATTTGGGCTTGGATGATGGCCATTGTGTCTGGTGGGGGTTGATCCTCAGCCTCATCTACCCTAGGTTCAGCCATGTTTCTAACAGAATCACGTCGCCTAGATTCCTGTCCCAAAACAAACAACTCGAGATGCAGTGAGTGTCTCCTGTGCATACACTAGAGAAGAATAGGAGGGGATGCGGAGAGCGACAGATGCGAGAAATGTGTTCAATCAAGCAAGCAAGCCTAGTCCTTATGGTGTATTCCTTAGGAGGCCTAGAAATCTCAAAAAAGGTGATTAAGTCCATGAGCACTGGACTCCCCTTCAAAAGGCTAATCTGGCCAAGTTGATTACGAGGGGATTGCAGGGAAGGTTCTTCCTTTGGCTTGCGCCGTCGGTTCCGTAGACCCCACAACCGCGGTTGTTTGACACTACTCCACAGCCTAGTCACCAGATTCTACCAAGGGAATGAAAGCCAAGTGCCCAGCGAACAAAACCTCGCCTCTCGAGACTTAACTCAGTCCTGCCTAGGGCACGTCTACTCAGTTTTAAAAGGGCTAGGATAGTGCTTGTGCTAGGGTTATGTGATGAGTCATTGATTCGGCTAGTGCCTCTTAGTTTTCCATTTTTAGTGTGTGTGCTTCTATCAAAACATGGTTTTCAAGCAAGGATTTTTTTCAAGATGTGGTGTCTTTTAGTGTTTCATCCTTACTTTAGTGTCTTTTAGGGTTGACGTGTCTTAATATTTTCAGACAAGTTTCAGTGGGCACGTCAAGTTTGCACACAACTTGGTGAAAGTAGATTTCCTTTTATTCTGTAGAGGCTCTAAAACCCTAGTGTACTCATCCTAATGATCATGCAGCTTCTATTAGATGAGTCATTTTTAGGGTTGAGTGGTGCGTCCCAAGTCAATCCACGGTGGCTTCACAAACACCACTAAAAAAATGAGAAAAGAACACTCCAAGAATTTATTCAGAATGTTAGAGTGTACATTTTTTGTTGGGTGATGTGTTAAGGATATGGGTCAAGTAATCATATACCATGCCAATTTTTTTCAATTTTTACAATTTTTTTTTTTAGTTTTTTCATGCAAGCAAACAGTCATGAGTGAAGAATTACTCACTACCGATCCTTGTTGCACCTACTCCTTTGTTACTGTCATGGGATGCGTCGCTTCGCCGTCTAAGCGCCGAATTCCTGCAACCATCAAGTAAAAAGGAGACAAGGCATTAGATGATGTGAGAATGGATGTGGAATGGAAGTGACCAAATAAATCCGTTGCCTCCCTGGCAATGGTGCCAAAAACTGACATACTTCTGTGTGTGTGCGTTAAGAAGTGTCGTTATAGTTCGCACTTGCAACGTCGATTTTAAAGTAAAGAAACGGATGTGAGTCTGAGTGTCGGTCTCAGGGAGGTGTGAAAATCGGATTTTTCTTGTCACTTATTGTCACGAAAATCGTGGAGTTTTGCTTGCGAAAAGGTGCGGGTGAAAAGCGAGAGAGAGAGATTAGGGTTAGAGTCGTTTCATTCTTTAACATGCAACTTGAATAGGAAATAAAGTAGACAACTAAATGGAAAACAACTTCATTAATCATGCAGCTTTAGTTCATAAATTACAACATTAGATACATGCTTAAACATAAGTAAAGTAAAGCTTAAAAGAAAGGAAGAAAGAGAGAGAGAGGGAGGGCGACGAGGCAGCCACGGTGGTGGAGAAGGCTCCGTGGGTGGCTCGTCGTCTCCGGCGATTACAAAAGGGCCTAAAGCTAGCTAAGAGAGGGGTAGAGTAGTTGCAAGGGAAGTGAATGCCTTGAATAGGTGGTTGGAAGGGGTTTAAATGTGGAGAAGGGCTTTCCAAATGAAGAAGGGGTTTTAGCGATGTCCGAAATGTCGCTAAAACCCTTCCAAAAACGTCGGTGAAGCCCCCAGCCCATCGGTCGCTCGCCCACGCCGTTCTTCCTTGCGCTCGATCCGTGGGCGTGGCATGAGAGCCGTCCGATCAAAGATCGGACAGTTGAGATCTTGGCCCGGGCACGCTCGGATCGCTCCTTAAGTGCACGTGCGCACAAGCATTGTCATCCGGCATGCGCACGCGCATGGCTGATCAGCACCTGAGGGCGCACCGCGTGGTGCTATCTCGGCTGCCCGCTGCTGATCAGGCGGCCCAATTTTACCTGTGCGTGAAGTCATATTCTGATTTCGGCATCGCGCGGTTCAAACCCGCGTCGCTTGGGCGCGGGCGTGCGCGTTAACCGCTGCGCTACGCCGGCTGCTTTGTCGCGGTGACTGCAAGCGTGCGCGTGGTTCTCAGCCGTCCGATCAGAGATCGATGGCTGAGATCCGATCTCCAGTTGAAGGTCACCGCGCGCCACGTGGCACATCGAGGGCCATTGATCATCAGATCAACGGTCAAAACTTCTTGGGCCCATTGTGGGAGCTCCGGATGCCAGATTTAGCCGATTTTGAGTTCGTTGGACTCCGTTCGTCGTTCTGAATCCATTCGTGCAGTCCGATTGCTCATCTAAGGCCTACTTTGACAAGTGCTTATACAAATGGCCGTTAATACTGCTTTATAAGCAATCTTGGCATATGATGCATGCAATGCTCCCATTCTTCTTATGTTGTGCCTTTTATTCTTAGGATGGGCCCTATTTAGCAGAATTATCACCCCCAGATGCAGTGTTATCATCCAGCCACTCCTCCAGTGAGGCGCTCCCATCGCTACACCTCTCCATACACCTTGGCGACACTCCCACGAGCTTCGCCTCATCCATCTGCATCGAACCCCCATCTTTATTTCCCATTCCCTCCACTCAAACGACCTTTCGAACAAACCAATCACCAACCACCTTCTTCAAGTCCATCCGACCACCACGCACCTTCATCCTCCACGAAACCACTGCCATTACATTCGCCAACATCCGGTGAACCTTCTGAGGTGTTTTGACACGGCCGAAAGGCCTCATTCTCTATTTCAGGTTCCAGGCCAGAGCTTCACCATCGTGCCATCGCGTTGTCTTCTCCAACCGTGTTCATGGTGTTCTAGCTATGCGTGGTCCAGGTCTTAGCTCCACGAGACACGGTTTCACTCCAGGTCCTTAATCGAGGACTTCAAGGAGAGTTGCGATGCCAATTGGAAGATCCCCACAGCTGCAGGCGCACGCGAAGAAAGAGGGACATTTATTCCCACATCATTCGTGGAAGAGCTGAGGTGAACACATATATTGAATTTCTGCCATCAACTTATCTCCTCAACATGCACAGGGGGTGAGGTCCCTGCACACACACCTCACGTGCCTCATCTACGACTCTGACCCCGCAGACCTAGTGCACCCGATAAGGCCAGTGACCCAAGCCCACAGCCCTGGTCCCGGGTGCACGTGTTCCCGATAACCAGATATCCTGAGAAAGGCCCTGGGAACCCAAGAGAGAAAGGGAAGGAGAGATTGCACAGGGTAAGGGGAGGGTTTTGCTGCAGAGAGTATTGGCTAACACTTAGCCAATTCAAGAAGCCCCACCCCTATGTGAAGAGGCTGAACAGAGAAAGAAAAAGGAAAGGACCCACAGAAGAAGAAGAAGAAGAAGAAAAGAAGAGGCTGAATAGAGAAGAAAGAAAGAAGAAACAGAGAAAAAGAAGAAAAATCATAGCATTGTAGCATGGGGTTACTTAAGACATCTGATACTTTCATTGCATATATTTGAGACATTGATTTAAGTGTTATTTGTAAGGAGTAATTGGTGATTTAAATCACCATTTTACTCCATTCTTTTTGTATATTATTATTGACAGTACTCTTATTGCACTCTTTATACTTGATTTAAATTGTGATCTTGAGCTTTAAATTCCATATTGCTCCCTGTGTTCGACCTTGGAACCTTTTCAAGTAATGAAATTTATTTGTTTAAGCGCTATTTTGGCTATACTACAACACGACAATCTTAAAACACTGATTTAGCGTTCGAACATTTTGGTGCCGTTGCCGGGGAGCAATGGGCAATTTAGAACTCTTGATTACAATTCCTAATTAAGATTCTAATTTGCAATCTCTTTTGTTGTGGTTGTTTTAGGAGGGATACATTCAAGGAAGATCAAGCCACCTAGTAAACACACTAGGGGTAGGTAAGTTCTGACTACTCTCTCTCTTAAGCCCCTCATTCTGAAAAGCTTAAAAGAAAAAATTCAATTAACGCTACTTGCATTCTATCCATGGAAATTCATCAAGTTGCTTGATTTGATACATTTTATTTGGACAACAAATCCTGATTTGTGCACCCACTTAAAGCTTAAGATATCTAAGGCTATCACATTCTTGCTTGAGCCCTAGGTACCACATTTGTAGAAATTAAATTGGAGAAAATCAGAGCCAATTAAGGATTCCTGTTTAGGGTTTTTAGTGACACACTTGCTTAATCAAGAAATCATCTTTCCAAACAATGTGTGCCTAGACCTTGATTGAACTAATCTATTCAAGCAAAACCGTAAAATCAAGCTATTAAAGTCATTTGAACACTAAAAGAGGGACCTAAGATTCTCAAGAGGACAATACAGGTGAAGTTGACCTACCTTGTTGGGTCAACCAATCTTCAAATTAGGTTACTTTTGCACTCAACACATCTTAAAGTTCAAGTGAAATCATAAGCACCCTTTCTCTTAATTAAAACTGGTAGACTTAAGAGGTCAAGTCCCCATTTTGGTCTACCTGGAACATCAGTGACAAGAGAGGTCGGGTGGGAGAAGCCCTGTAACCTGTGGGGGCACTCTACCATGTAGGGGTCTTTGCAAGACTTTCCCTCTCTGGCTACCCAGGTAATTCTCAGGTAGACGGCTTTCTGACTAAGGGGTATCATCAGCCCCGAACCTCTATAGTCATCCAAAATTTTTGGGTGTCTTGATTGGGTCCATCACATTCGACCTCTCATCTACTCCATCGGTGCATGTTTAGGAGGAGATCTCTAAGACCATCCTTGAGGCCTCCTTTACTCACTCATTCACCTCTTTGTTTGCACAACAACCCAATCCTATTGATATCTCTTCTGATTCATCTGAACCAAATTCTCCTTCATCCATCATCATGGCACAACCCGCAGAAGAAAATAATCTTGAAAATCAACTTCAATGCCTCAATGATCTACTACAAGCCTTTGTGAACCCACTGCAGCATCCATTGAAGCGAGATCACTACAATCCCACTACGGTAGCAATCAAACCTCGAGTACAAATCCCCGCTAGAGGTCCTGACACTGAACTCAAGCCCAACATGATTCATGCCATTCCCAAATTCCATGAGTGTAATTCCGAAGATCCTTTCCGGCATACCAAACAACTCAAGCATCTAGCCCAAACCTTCAAGTCAGAAGCTCAAAATTGGGGTATTCTACTCATGAAAATGTTCTCCTTCTCTCTCATGGATAAAGCTGCTCACTGGTACCAAACCCAAACGCATCCAATCAACACCTGGGTTGAACTTCAATCCGAGTTTCTGAGAAAGTTCTTCCCTGTTGATCAAACAAATGCTTTACGGCACCAGATCACACATTTCACACAACAAACAGGAGAACCGCTTCACGAAGCATGGGATCATTTCCTGGATCTCATGCAAAAGTGCCCCCATCATGGAGTTCCTAAGTAGGAACAAGTCTAGTCTTTTTACCAGGGACTCTGTAAGGATATTAGATTATTCGTCAATGCGACCTACGGAGGAAGCATCATGGGTCAACACGAAGACACTGTGTGGGAGATTCTTGAGAATATGTGTGAGAACTCCATCAATAATGAATCCATGGGCATGTTCGACCGGACGAATGCCCGTGCATTAACGAATCCAAAGGGAACACATGAGGAGCAGGGCCTGTCCTCTGCCGTCGACTTGGAACTGATGGCCATCATCTGGATAAGGTCTCTATTATTGAGAAGAAGGTGGATGAGATAACTTGACATTTGTAGCGAGCCACCTCTGCGCAAAACCCGTTCGCACAACCACCCTCTCGCAGGGAGGCTGTGCACAACATCTATCACCGACCTTCTCAGGGGATGGACCTATATCCACCCCCATCTGATTCTGGCTACAGAGGAAACTCTGGATCCACCTACTCTAGTTGGGGGAACTCTGAACCCCCATATTCTGATTTTCCCAAGGTTTCTCAGACTTGCGAGAACCTTAATGCCATTCAGAATGATCCATCCTCAAACACCTACAACCCTGGATGGCATAATCATCTCAACTTCACATGGTCAGGCAATAATCAAAATCAGTGACCTCAATATCCGCCCCGACCACAAGCTCCTTGTCCATATCAGTCGCCTCAGCCTTGGCCTAACCCAACTTATCAATTTGGGCCGACTCAGACAGATCAAATGACTCTTATCCTTCAGACTCTGGCTGACATTTAGAAGATGAATGCAGCTATGCAAAAACAACATAGAGATGAGATCACAAAGGTTCGCAATCAACTTGCCCAGATGGCAAATCCTTGCCAACCTGGCGCACTTCCTTCACAACCTCTGCCTAATCCAAAAAATGTACCGAACCAGAGGCGCATTATGAACCCAAATCCGGGCCAAGCTCACTTTGTTTATCAGGCCCCTTCTACTCAACCACCCAACAGGATGGAGGCTTCGAGATCATATACGGGTTGCCAGTAGCAAGCACCTCTTCTACCCACTCTAAACCAAAACCAGGTAAGATTAAATTCTATTACTACCTGCACTGGCAAAACAACACAGGACCCACCTTATCCAAGCCAAACCCAGCCTGGTAATACAAACCTTAACACAAGGATAGTCATCTAGGACACCTCTATCCCAGATTAAGAACCTGGACCCATTCTAGAAGAACCATCTAAGGTTCCATTTCCTGAGGCCTTGACCAAGGGAAAAAGGATAACCAAAATCGTGGCACCTGAGGAGGACCTAGTTAAGCTCTTTGAGCAGGTCCATATAAACATCCCCTTGATGGATGTGATACACCACGTACCAGCTTACGCGCGATTTCTGAAAGACGTATGTACACCTAAGCATAAGCCGCGAACCAAAGATAGGAATCTGATTGCACTATCAGAGCAAGCCAGCTCTGTCATTTTGAGCAAAGTCCCGCCTAAGGCAAAAGACCTAGGCACCCCTTTGATCTCTTGTGAAATCAGTGTTATACGATTTGACCGAGCTTTTTTAGACTTAGGAGCCTCCATAAATTTGATACCCACAACCCTACTAGACTACTTCGAGGAATCTGAGCTTAAACCGATTGAAATGACTTTACAACTAGTAGATCGATCAATTAAGTCACCAAAAGGAATTCTTGAGGATTTCATGGTTAGGGTGCATGATTTCTATTTCCCAGTGGATTTCATCATTTTAGACATGGACGCTCCTAAGAATGTGAAGAATACATCGATCATACTAGGGAGACCTTTTCTGGCCACTGCTAGGGCCAACATCAATTGTGAGGAGGGCCAAATTGAATTAAAATTTGGGAGCAAGACACTAAAGGTCGACATCTTTAAGGCCCAATAACAGATTAATTGCAGTGTCATAGAACAAATTTGTGATATTAAAGAGGTGGTTGACGACTTCATCAAGAACCCGACTATTTTTTATCAACCACAAGAGGATCAAAACCCACAATTAGAGGAGCCTGAACTCAACCTAGACACACTCATAGCTCCTTCCTTTGCTCCCGACACCCATCTTGAACTACCTACTGCCACTGAAAACCCAGTTTTGAAATTACAGCCTCTTCTTGATCATCTCAAGTACGCCTTTTTGGGTTCCAATCAAACGTTTCCTGTAATTATCAACTCTCGACCCACCCCTGATCAGGAAACATGCCTGATTTCTGTTCTTTAGCAACAACGAAGAGCCATTAGATGGACTCTCGACGATCTCACTAGTATTAGCCCCTCATATTATACACACCACATCTACACTAAAGAGGGCTCACGACCATCCCATGAAATGCAGAGATGCCTAAATCCCAATCTGCAGGATGTCGTGAAAAAGGAGATTATCAAGTGGTTAGATGCAGGGATCATCTACCTGATCTCTGACAGTCGATGGGTGAGCCCAATCCAAGTTGTGCCTAAAAGGGCAAGGCTCACCGTCATCACGACTGAAATCGGAGAAGCCATACCAACCAGTATAGCAAACTCGTGGAGTCTGCATTGATTACAGAAGACTAAATTCCTCCACGAAGAAGGATCATTTCCCACTACCGTTCATTGATCAGATTCTAGAGAAACTAGCGGGAAATCAATTCTTCTGCTATTTGGATGGGTACTCCGGTTACAACCAGGTCGCAATCCATCCCGAGGACCAAGAAAAGACCACCTTCACCTGTCCCTTCGGAACTTATGCATTTCGAAGGATGCCATTCAGTCTTTGCAATGCACCCGCTACTTTTCAGTGGTGCATGCTTGCCATATTCTCAGATATGGTAGGTGACTACCTTGAAGTTTTCAGGGATGACTTCTCGGTATTTGGGGAATCATTTGATGATTGCCACCTGCAGTTGGTCCAGATCCTCAGGTGGTGCATCAACTTGAACTTGGTTCTTTCTTGGGAAAAGAGCCACTTCATGGTACCTAAGGGAATTGTCCTGGGACATCTTATCTCCGAAAAGGCACATCCAGGTTGATTGAACCAAGGTGAATTTGATTTCCAAACTACCTATGCCTAGCTCGGTCAAAGACATCCGATCCTTCCTAGGGCACGTCGATTTTTACCGTCGATTCATTCTCGATTTCTCAAAAATCGCACATCCCTTGACTAATCTTCTATCTAAGGATGTCCCTTTTAAAATCACCAAGGAGTGTACTTAGGCATTTGAGAACTTGCGTGATCGAGTTACCCAAGCACCTATCCTGCGATCCCCTGATTGGTCTCAACCCTTTGAGATCATGTGTGATGAATCTAATTACGCCGTGGGGGTAGTACTTGGGTAGAAAAGAGACGAGAAACCCGTGGTCATTTACTATTCTAGCAAGACACTTGACGAGGCTCAGCATAACTATACAGTTTCTAAGAAAGAGCTGCTAGCCGTAGTATTTTCCCTGGAAAAATTCAGATCATATCTTTTGGGTTCCCGTGTTATCATTTAATCAGATCACATTGTTGTGAGGCATCTTCTTACGAAGAAGGACGCGAAACCAAGACTAATCCGCTGGATCTTGCTGTTGCAAGAATTTGACCTCTAGATTCGTGACAAGGCAGGGAAACAGAATGTGGTAGCTGATCACTTATCCCACCTTCCTTTTGATATTATCAACCCTTCCGGACCCATTACTGAACATTTCCCGATGAGCACCTCTTGACTATCAGTATAGGACTTCCATGGTTTGCTGATCTAGCAAACTACTTAGCATCACATCAGATACCATCCGATTAGCTAAAAGCCAAGAAACACAAATTACTTTCCAATGCCAAGTACTCCTTTTGGGAAGACTCGTATCTCTTCCGCATTGGTGCTGATCAGCTCATCTGACGATGTGTTCCAAAAGCGGAAATTCAGGACATTTTACCCTTCTGCCTTGACCAGGCCTACGGTGGACACTTCTCTGGTCATAAAACCGTAGCAAAAGTCCTCCAGTGTGGCTTCTAGGCCCATGATTAGCCCATATTCGTGGATTATTTAAGTATCTAAATGTCTAGACATTAAATTAATTTTAACATTTCAATAGCATACATTAGGATGTAAATAAATTTATTCATATTTTTAGCTTAAGTGCATAATTCATGCATTTAGAATTAACCTAGGGTTGCATACATTTAATTAGTTAATTAATTAGGTGCACTATTTTAATTAACATAGAAGTTAAGGAGTTATGTATAAATAACCCTAATTATTTTATTCTTTTATTCTTTTTCTTCTTTGCACAGGTAACTCCTCCAGCTTCACCTCCTCCTCATACGCATCACATTCATGCTACGGCGTTTTGAATTTCAAATCAGTGTGGCTGTGGCTACAAAAGGAGAAGGGAGATCTGCTGTTGAGGGGAGGCCACCACCCTTTGTTCCTCACTGTGTTTAGAGGACCTTGCTCCTCTTCCATTCCATACCACCAGCCTCACCGTGGCAGAACGGCTCACCACCGTGGGCGTATGGGGTGATAGCCCACACCGCCAAAGAGTCTCTACGACTCTTCACCTCAGCCAACAACTCATGCCAACCTCTAGCACACCCACCTTCATCGCACGTGCCATTTTCCCATCACGCCTTCACCTTCATCCAGCCCACTACACCCTCAACTCAGCTAGCACACGCGTGCACCTTCACCAGAACCTCCACGTGCCTTCACGCTCGCACGCATTCCTCAGTGTCTCCTGCCCACACCAGCCTGTGCACGCGTGCGCTCTCACCCCTGCCGCACGCAGCACACACGCAGCGTGCCCTCCAGTACCTCCCGTGCCCACTGCTGTTGTGTGCGCACACCGCCCACAGTAACTGTCGCACAAGCGCCTGCACGCCTAAGCAGCCTGCAGAGCGCTTGCACCCCTGTGTGCCCAGCAACAGCACCCGACCTCGCCACCAGCAGCGCACGCATAGCGTGCTTCACTCCATCCAGCTCCTCCTACTTCTTCTTCTTCTTCTCTGTTGACGAAGGTACCCAAAGCACCCATAAATGCAGCCATCAAATCCAGCCTCGAAACTTTGCATTGGGAACTCCATCGGACTCGCCCCGACTCCCCGAGCACAACCACGCTTCCACCCACACCAATCAACCACCCGACTGCCGGCCGGAGTGCCTCACCGCTTATTACTAAAATGATAAATCATCTTAATCACATTATTCGAAAGCAAAAACTGTCATATCAAATGGCGCTGTTGCCGGGGAGGCAACAGACGCAATAATTTCAGCCGATTTCATTTCTAATTATTTCTCATTGCACAGTGATCTGACCATTTATTATTTTTTTCTGTGGGAGGAATTTGTGCGAGGAATTTGAGAGAGGTGACAGGCACATCGGGGAGAAGACGTCGACCTTGAGCGATGCTTACACATGGGGAAGACGAAGGAGACCTGGATTCTACCTCTATAGAGATCCTCCGTTTCATAAGCTTTATTTCTGTTTTCTCGCTCTTGTAGTAATTGGGGCTGATTTTTGGGAGCTTGTTCCCTTTTCTTTAGATTTAGGTTTTTAATTTATTTTGTGGATTATTTACCCTTTAATTTTCTTGTGCATAAGTAGCTAAAAAAAACTAAAAAAAAAAAGAGCTACCTACTAGAAGCTACCTGCCCTTAGGTCAAATCATTTAGGACTGAATGAGCAGCATTTAGATCTAATTTCCTATTTTGCATATTGCATGAAGAATGCTGGAATCAGGTATGCATTTCTAACTTCACATTTCTACCTACCATGCAAATGCGTTTGAATTAATTTTTAGACCACATAATTTGTCATGAAGCAATCTAACAAGTTGTCACATATATTCTTGAAAAAGGACTAATTAAAGGAGGGACATTTAAAAATCAAGGACTTGATTTTCAAATGTGGTGTGCGATTCAAAATTCAAAATTTTTTTGCAGTGCATGCACACTTATATCTTTTGCACCACGGCACGCATTTAGACACTCCTAAGTCTTGGAATGACTTGGACAAGAGCCCTCCTACTGTTGGATTCTGAAGTGTTCAGAACTTGAGATCAAAGGTTTTGTAAATCCAAAGAGGGGGATACCCTGTCACGGATTTTTGGGGGTAGTTAAGAAGCACTGCAAAAGCACAGCTTCAAAGGAAGGCTTAGGCCTACTTACATCCCTCGATCTTCCATCTTTGGATTTTCTCTACCATTTGAGATTTAGGGAAGAACACCTAAGCTCCAACTAGGTCTTCTTAGGCATTTCGAAGGTTGACAATAGGCACGTAATTGATTGGGCAACTTGCTTTGTCACCTACAATTTGAACTAAAGTCAAAAGCCTAAATTTGTAAAGATCGAACAAGTCCTTCTGAATTGTGTTTGTAGTGCATGCTTGGTAGGCGTTCTCTTAGGTGACAACTTGTGTTTGATCCTGAACCTAAAAGAATCTTAAGAAGAAACCTTCCAAGGGTAGAAATGGCTGGTCAAAGGAGCCTTAAGGAATATTTCATTCCAACCAATCAAGCTGGCCCTACACTACATAGACCTGGAGGGGACAATCCTTATGAGATCAAAACCAGTACCGTATCCTTGTTGCCCTCCTTTTATGGTACTGCTAGGGAAGACCCTTATAGGCATATAGAGGAATTCACCGAGGTCTATTCCACGGTGAAGCTGCAGGGCATTATTGATGACGCTCAAATACGGACCCTCTTTCCCTTCTCCCTTAAGGACAAAGCCAAGTATTGGTATCACACCCTTGACGATATTAACACTTGGGATGCCCTGAAGAAGGAGTTTTTGAAGGAGTACTTCCCCATGAGCAAAACCAATCACTTTAGGAGGGAAATTATGAGTTTTGTTCAAAAGGATGGGGAAGCATTCCATGATGCGTGGGAGCGCTTTAATGACTTGCTGAGACTTTGCCCACATCACCAGGTGCCTAAATGGAAACTGGTTGAAAGGTTCTACACCGGACTTAATGATTCGCATAGGCAAACTGTGGATGGTGCCTATGCAGGAACCTTTCTATCTAAGACTGAGGATGAAGCTTGGAAGCTTTTTGATACTTTGAGTGAGAATTCTATTCACTTGAATTCTACCTGCATGGATAGAAAGCCCACTCTCATGCAAAGAAAGTTGGAGGCAAATGAGGCAAGGGACACCCAGAATTTAGCCTATCAGATTCAATTATTGAATCAAAACATGGAAAGGCTTATGTCAAACCCGAGTCCATTTGTATGTAACACCTCCACATCCCAAGCTTTCGAATGCTCAATTTTCCAAGGCAATACACACGCCACTGTGGATTGCCACTTGGCCTCCCAATTCCCTGAGCTTGTACAAGCGGATCTGAATGTCGCTCAAGGGTTCCATCCTAGACCTTGTAATGACCCTTTTTCCAACACTTATAATGAGGGATGGAGGAACCACCCAAACATTTCATGGAGACAAGGAAATGTCTCAAATTTAGGGAATTATAAACCACAATCCTTTCAAAACCATCAAATGAACCAACCTCAGACCTTTGCCCAACCTAAGACCCCTGAGATGGATGAATTGAAGGCAATGTTGAAAACTATGCAAGAAAGTCAAAGTGCCATCATCCAATCGCATGACAAGGCTATACATGAGATGAAATCACAAATAGGACACCTTGTTAAGGCCGTTAGACAGAGGGAAATTGGGAAGCTCCCTAGTGCTGCTGAGGAGAATCCTAAAGGAAAAGGGATTGCCTTTAGGGAGCGTGCTCAGGCAGTGACTATTCTGAGGAGTGGGAAAGAAATTTCCAAACCCAATGCTCCTATAGTCTCACTCCCTAAAAAACCATCCACTTCGACTTTCACCCCCACCGGAGAAGACTTGCCCAAATCTTCTCTGCTTGAAATCACCTCAGCGGAAGAAGTTGCCCCTGTTCCACCCCTTACTTGACATGACAACCCTTCCACCCAGAGATCGAGAGTGCCCTTTCTAGAGCACTTATCCACCTCTGGGTAGACTTCTACTGGCTCATCTGGAGCTAAAGATAAGATGGATGAGATCATGGAAACTTTCAAGCAAGTGCAGATTAACCTTCCTTTGCTTGAAGCTATCAGGCAAATTCCATCTTATGCCTGCTTCTTAAAGGACCTATGCACGAAAAAGCGGCAATCTAGGAAACAGGTCCAATCAAAAGTTGCCCTGCCTGATTCTGTTAGCTCAATTGTTCAACATGGCACACTCCTAAAACTTAAGGACCTAGGAGCCCCATACATCTCAGTAGTTATTGGTGACTTACAGATTGATGAGGCTCTACTTGATCTAGGTGCGAGGGTGAACATCCTTTCGAGCTACGTGTATGAACAACTTTGGGGAGGCAATCTGAAGCCTAGCCCTATAATCCTTCAAGTTGCAGATCGATCACTTAAGACACTATGGGGAATTTTGGAAGATGTCGTTGTAAGAGTGGAGGATTTCTTCTTTCCCATTGACTTCTTAGTTTTGGACACTAACCCTACCAACAAGCCAACCAAACCCTCCATCATTTTTGGCCACCCCTTCCTTGCAACTTCGCATGCTTCAATCAATTGCAATACTAGGGCATTGAAAATGGGCTTTGGGAATAGGAAAATCCGACTTAATGTGATTGATGCTTACAAACAAGCTGGACTTGAGGATTGTTCTCAAGTTGAGGTGATAGATGACCTGATTGAAGAGGCAACCCCTGCAATGTTATGTGATGACCCCCTTCAGCATGTCATTCTAAATGAGCATTCCCATCTCTTAGAGGAATGTGAAGGGGATATACTAGAACTTGATGAATTGCTGGGTGTTTTTGCTGAGTCTCTTCCCCCATCATCTCTACCTAAGGTAGATCTGTCACTTGAGATGGGGACATCTATTATGAAACCCTCAACCATACAAGCCCCCGACCTTGAGTTGAAACCTCTCCCTGACACTCTCAAGTATGTCTTCCTAGGTGCCAATGATATGCTCCCCGTTATCATTTCGGCTGTGCTATCTAAGGCACAAGAGGGAACCCTGATTGAATGCTGAGGCATTTTGTTTATAGCATGTCTACATTTTGCATTCATTCATGCACATTGCATTTCTAATATATATATATATAAATTAAAAAAAAAAAGTTTTGAGCTTAACTGGTTAGGTCCTGCATTCTTAAGCAAATCAGAACTCTAGGTGAGACTAAGTTGGTTCTAGGGTCGAACTTTAGAAGCTAAGTGAGCTACTAGCTTTAGACCTTTAGGGTCCTTTGTGGACTTAAAAACTTAAGTAGGAGTTAAGTTGCGGACCATTCCTCAAGAGGTTGAGGAAGGAAAGCTAGGGATTGAGTTAAAAGGTGGGGTAGTACTTGGAGTCTTGTTCGACCTTTTGGTTTACGAGTCCTTGTAACCTAAGCATCCAAATTTCACACACTTGGTCTTGTGCAAGTAAGTAATAACCTTAATTCATTTCTTAAAAGAAATTTGGTTCTCTTAGTTTTGACTTAGGAGAGGCTTGAAAACACAATTTGATTGGAAGAGTTCCTGCCGTAGGAGAGGTGGAGTATATACTCACCTTGAGGATGCGATGATAATATATTACCTCCTCGACGCTTGTCTCTTAGGATATCCATCCTACTAGGGGCTTGTAAGCGCATTGTGCGGTTCAGGTACCATGGGCAACCCTATCTCGATGTGCCGATTACCAAAGGCCTGAATTCGCTTAAGAAATCCATGGGCAATACTATCTCGAAGTGTTGATTGCCAGGAGTTCTTGGGGTCGCTATGGGCGATGCTATCTCGAAGCATCGAAAGCCAGGAACCCTTCGAGGTACGGTGATGGGGACAATGAATCTGACACAAACCGTGTTGATAGCTAATCCGAGGTTAGACTTAGAGGAATCAAACAAAATATATATATATTATTAAAAAAAAAATCCTTTCTCCTTTAACTCAAATAACTCAGACCAACGCACATGCACGGATGCTTTAATCTCAGGGATCAATAAACCTTAGGGTAGAGTCAGAAATCAGGGAAACTTGTGCCTGCAACTCATCTTTAGCCGACCTAGTCTGTAACTTAGCAACTACTTGGGAACCTTAGGTCTAAAGTCTGAACTTAATATGTTTCTAAAGGAAGACGATTGGGTTGGCTAATCTACTTGGAGTGCTAGGTTTTGCTTGATTTTGCTAGGGACTAGCAGAAACTAGGCATGGGGGTATTTTATTAGCCCATATTCATGGGCTATTTAAGTAGCTAAATGTCTAGACATTAAATTAACTTTAACATTTAGATAGCATACATTAGGATGTAAATAAATTTATTCATATTTTTAGCTTAAGTACATAATTCATGCATTTAGAATTAACCTTGGGTTGCATACATTTAATTAGTTAATTAATTAGGTGCACTATTTTAATTAACATAGAAGTTAAGGAGTTATGTATAAATAACCCTAATTATTTTATTCTTTTATTCTTTTTCTCCTTTACACAAGTAACTCCTCCAACTCCGCCTCCTCCTCATATGCATCACATTCTTGCTACGGCGTTTTGAATTTCAAATCAGTGTGGCTGTGGCTACAAAAGAAGGGAGAGCTACCGTTGAGGGGAGGCCACCACCCTTTGTTCCTCACTGTGTTTAGAGGACCTTGCTCCTCTTCCATTCCATACCACCAGCCTCACCATGACAGAACGGCTCACCACCGTTGGCATGTGGGGTGACAGCCCACACCGCCAAAGAGTCTCTACAACTCTTCACCTCAGCTAGCAACTCACGCCAACCTCCAACGCACCCACCTTCAGCACACGTGCCATCTGCCCACCGTGCCTTCACCTTCATCCAGCCCACCTCACCCTCAACTCAACCAGCACACGCGCGTGCCTTCACCAGAACCTCCACACACCATCACACCCGCACGCGTTCCTCAGCGCCTCCCACCCGCACCAGCCTACGCACACTTGCACTCTCACCCTCGCCACACGCAGCACACACGCAACGTGCCCTCCAGCACCTCCCACGCCTGCTACTGTTGTGTGCGCACACCGCCCGCAGCAGTTGTCGCACAAGTGCCCATGTGCCCAAGCAGCTTGCAGAGTGCTTGCGCGCCCACGCGCCCAGCAGTAGCACCCAGCCTTGCCACTAGTAGCGCACGCATAGCGTGCTTCACTCCATCTGGCTCCTCCTCCTCCTTCTTCTTCTTCTTCTTTTCTATTGACGAAGGTACCCAAAGCACCCATAAATGCAGCCATCAAATCCTGCCACAAAACTTCCCATCGGGAACTCCATAGAACTCACCCCGACTCCCTGGGCACAATCACGCTTCCGGCTGCAATAATTGACCACCCGACGGTCGGCCGGAGAGCCTCACCACCGGCGGCCTCTTCCACTTCGACCGGTACCATCAACAACCGTTCGGAGAGCCACCACCACCATCAGAAAGCTCTCATCGTGCTTATCCTTCTCCGAGCTTCCAGTGAGCCGCCATCGCCTCTTCTTTGCACACACACAAAGGAACGAAATCCTCTATTTTTGGGTTGATTAATATTTACATTTGAAGGCCATTGCCATGAAAATGAATTTTGATTTATGATTATTTTATTATGGTGAAATTGTGACTTCATACTCATGCTTTCTTATAATTGCGTGGCTTTCGTTATTCACATGTTTTAACATTGGTTTTGGATTAAAATGAGCACAAATTTTCTCTAATGCATGTCAATTGTAAATTACCTAGACTCATCACATATTTATTGAATATTTCAGTAGGTAAAAATTGTACATATGCCCTTACATTTTTGAGTTATTGTGTATCTTCTTTTTATTGCATTTCATGTCAAATTTGACTCGGGATTTCGCACTTGATTGAACGAATACAAGAAAAATATTCATGATTTTATTGCATCATTGCCTCCCTGTGGACACGACCCAGTCTTCTGTGAGTGGTTTAATTTTTATTGTAATTATTTTGTTAAGCGATTTTCCACCACTTTGTTACTAAAATGACAAATCATCTTAATCACATTATTTGAAAGCGAAAATCATCTTATCAGCCCATGGTTTTCAAAGACGTATACAATCATTGTAAGGCATGCACTTACAGCTGATTCTCGTATGCGAAATCTTCGATATCTGGGGGATTGATTTTATGGGACCCTTCCCTGTTTCAAATGTCTTCGAATATATTCCTCTCACTGTTGACTACATGTCCAAATGGATCGAAGCCATTCCGACCAGAACCAACGACCATAAGGTGGTTATCAAATTCATTCATCAAAACATCTTCTAACAATTCAGGATTCCACGTACCATTATCTCTGATGGAGGGACCCATTTCACAAATGCTCTATTTAGATCACTGATGACCAAATATAGGGTGTCACACTGAATCTCTACTCCTTATCACCCCGAAACCAACGGTCTAGCTGAGCTATCGAACCGGGAGATCAAGCAAATCTTCCAGGGCACTGTTCGACCTGATAGGAAAGATTGGTCATCCCGACTTCCGAAAGCTTTGTGGGCTTATAGGACCGCCCACAAAACCCAATTAGGCATGTCTCCATTCAAATGAGTGTACGGGAAGGCATGTCACCTCCCTGTCGAATTGGAGCACAAAACCTATTGGGTAGTACGAAACTGCAATCTCGATCTTTCTAAGCCAGGAACTCATAGAAAGCTTCAAATGAGTGAGATCGATGAACTACGCCATGACGCATATCAGAACTCATGAATTTACAAAAAGCAAGTTAAGGCCTTTCACAACAAGCACATATCCCCAATGATCTTTTTCCTTGGTCAGAAAGTCCTACTCTTTAACGCCAAACTCAAATTATTCCCAGGAAAACTCAGATCAAAATGGATTGGACCTTACCTTGTCCGAGGAATCTTTGGAAATGGAGTTGCCAAAATCACTCAACTCAGCCATGATTCAGAATCGTTTGTCGTGAATGGTCAGAGACTCAAACAGTTCATTAAACTTACCGATACAAATTTGGTAGAGGTTTCTTTTACCCTCCATTCTCCTTGAGCTCATTGTGCCCAGTTGATGGCATTAAACTCAGTGCTTAAAGGGAGGCAACCTGTCAATTTGAAAAACCCGAAACCCTTCTTGACACATTTTATACTGAACTCATATTGCACTTTAGGGTTCATCCATTAGAGTAGCCGACTCCACCTCTGGTACCTGTACCCGAGTTTGAAATTGTTCATAATAGTGACCTCGACTCATTCACCCACCCCACACCTATTCTAACAAATGATCTAAGATGAACTCAAACCCACCTAATTTATAATGAGGACATTGTAAATCATAGGCATGGGGGGGTATTAAATTGCAAAACACCGTGAAAATCACTTCACAAGAAAAGGTTTCATTAAAAAAATCACATATTCCAAAAATACGAAAAAAATAATAAATTTTTTGAAAAAGAATAAAAATATGAGAGGGAAGGAAATTTTGACGGCATATCAGATTTTGAGGGAGGAGATAAAAATGTAAAAAAGGAGCATAATTTGAAAAGAAAAGAAAAAGAGATAATCATTAGTAAAAGATTAAGGAATTGACTTAGTTCTAGACCAAATCAAAGGAAAGAGAATGAAATGCAAAAAGTGCTAGTGAAAAAAAAAAAGAAGTGATTAGTAGGAATGCTGATTTTTAGGCCTCTTGGGCTGCAATCCTAGGCTTAAAAATTCAAGTACCCACTAAGATCTGGATAGTCCTCAAGAGGATAGGGAAAATGCGAAGCTTAGGTATTAGGACTAAGGCTAAGGGATTATTCGGCCTCGTTAACTGACCTCTAGTTTGCAGGACCCGGTAACCTAAGCACCCCAATCCACACAGTGTGGTTCAGTGTGCTTAAATATCAAACTCATGCAAATGCGTTAAATCTATTCTGGAAAGGTTACCAAGATTAGGAGTGGCTGATCAACACAAGTTGATTTGGACGAGTTCTCAGTATGGAGAGGTGAAAAATTCCCCTCGAAGATGCACAATAACATATCGTCTCCTCGGTGCTTGTCTCCTAGGATATCCTACCAGGGGCATGTAAGCACCTTGTGCTGGTTCAGATGCCATGGGCGGCATTATCTTGAAATGTCGATTGCCAGGGTCTGGATTTAGCTATAGAATGCCATGGGTGGGATTATCTCAAAATCTCAAAAGCTAGGGTTCTGGGGGTTGTCATGGGCAGTGCTATCTCAAAGCATCGATTGCTAGGGACCCTACGAGGATTGATGGTGGGGATTTGGGATCCGATACAAACCGTGCTGTAAAGCTAATCCGAAGGTAGAAATAAAAAGAAAAGAGAGAGAAAACTCTCCAAAAATGAAGAAAAATTCCTCTATCTCTCCTGACAAAAACACATTGCAAACTGAACCTAGGCTAAAACATGTTACAATCACGGGTTCCTTAACTGCGGAGTTCAACGAACCTTAGGTTAGTTCCTGTGGGCCTTAGAAACCTTCGTGGCAGACTGAGGCTAGAGTTGGTAAGGTCCGGATCTTGGTTGGAACTTGAGTACCTCTAGGCCTAATATCAGTATTCTAACCTAATCCACAAAAGGAAGCATACATCAAAGTTTTAAGCATCAAAAGTTTTATGGTCTAAAATCAAAGTTAATACCTTGAAATTTTGCTAAGGGACTAGCAAAAGCTAGGAATGGGGGTATGATGGGAACATCATCATGAGCCACAACTAGATCATTTTGATCCAATTAAGTCAGTAAATGCTCCTACATAACCACCAGAGAGTCACAAGTCACTGCATAATCATTCTAAGGAAAAATAAGAAACTAGGGTTAAAACTACAATTTTACCAGGTTATCATGAATGTAGTACAACCATGAGTTTTCTCAAGGGTTTAATGAAGGTCAATTGGTCTCAAAAAGATAACAAGTGAGTTAGAACAATTAGAAAAGGGTTTGCATGTGTTTTGAGAATTAAATGACTTTTGAAACCCTAAAAATAGACCCACTTAATGAACTAAGGTTTTGATTAGGATAAAATTCACCTAAATCCTCTAAAATTCATAGAAAAGTATTCTCTAGGGTTTGGAACCTTCAATTTAATCATCAGAACTTATTTTTACCAAAAACAGAATCACAGATAGACATTTGGCCTAATTTATGTTTTTGCATAAATTACCCAGTCAAATATGGTCAAAAATAAAATCCAACTTCACCATTAGATTCCTTAGGTCCAAATTAGGTTTGTACCAAAATTTGGACCCAAGATGAGTTTATCTTGACCTAGTTTGCAAATTGGTCCTATCTAATTACATTTTGGCCCTTAACTTTGAAAATATTTTCAAATAGGCCCCTAACTTTGTCGTCATTCTCACAGAAAGGTCCCTACTGCCATTAAACCTATTCCTACTTGCTTTGGCAACCTTAAAAAGGAAAGAACTCCTTGATTTCTTGACAAATCCCTTTCAAATTTGAAAGGGAAGTTCATCAAGAAATTCCCTTCCTTTTGAACCCGATCCTAAGCCCTAGAACCTACCCAATCTCTCATGTGAACGCATGAGAGATATGGGTATCAAGGAATTCCTAAACTCCGGTGAGCTTTCCAAGCTTGGGAAGCAAGCTTCCCAAGCTCTAACCATCCTCCTGAGGTGTATAAAAGCACCCCCTGCTCATACCGATTCCCTTAAGCTTGAATTCAACCAGAGAAACCCTAAAATTCCTCTCTCCTCTTCCGACCGAATTGCTCTTCAAGCTCCGGTGACCGTCCTTGCCTCTCCTTGTCGTCTAACCGCAATACCAGCGACAGACTCTTCCTCCTTGCCTTCTTTCGCGTCGAGCAACACCCGCCAGCGCCCCTATCTCCTTCATCCTCGTCGTCCACCACTCATTGGAGCAGTTTCTTCCCCAACATCGACCATATCACAATCGGTGCCACCTTGACTCCCCTCCATCTACCAACTACCTAGATAAGCCCCTTACCTCCTCTACTTCATTTTTCATCTCAACCGCACTCAATTTCGACCACGCTACCGCCCATTCACCGTCGGACCTTCCACGTCTGGCCACTCCTCCGGCGAGGCACTCCCATGCTACACCGCTCCATACGCCTTGCCAACACTCCCATGAGCTTCCCCTCATCCATCTGCACCGAACCCCCATCTTTATTTCCCATTCCCTCCACGAGCTCCGCCACCTCGTTGTCTTCTCCGATCGTGTTCGTGGTGTTCTAGCTACGCGAGGTCTAGGTCTTAGCTCCAGGAGACATGGTTTCACTCCAGGACCCTCTCTAGGTCCTCAATCGGGGACTTCAAGGAGAGTTGTGACGCCAATTGGAAGATCCTCACAACTGTAGGAGCACACCAAGAAAGAGGAACAGTTAGTCCCACATCATTCGTGGAAGAGCTAAGGCGCACGCATATATTGAATTTCTGCCATCAGCTTATCACCTCAGCATGCACAGGGGGTGAGGTCCCCACACGCATGCCTCGTATGCCTCGTCCATGACTCTGACCCCGCGGACCTGGTGCGCCCGATAACCTGCCTAACTTAAGCACTCCTTGGCTGCGACCCACACCCGCAGCCTTGGTCCCAGGTGCACGTGTGCTCGATAACCCGATATCCTAAGAAAGGCCCTAGGAGGGCAGAACCCAAGAGAGAAAGGGAAGGAGAGATTGCACGGGGTAGGGGGAGGGTTTTGCTGCAGAGAGTATTGGCTAACACTTAGCCAATTCAAGAAGCCCCTCCCTTGTGTGAAGAGGCTAAATAGAGAAAGAAGGAGAGGACAGCAGAAGTAGAAGAAGAAAACAAGAAGAAGAAGAGGCTGAACAGAGAAGAAAGAAAGAAGAAGAAGAGAGAAGGACCCATAGAAGAAGAAACAGAGAAAAAGAAGAAGAAGAAAAACCTTAGCACTGTAGCACAGGGCTACTTAAGACATCTGATACTTTCATTGCAAATATTTGAGACATTGATTTAAGCGTTATTTGTAAGGAGTAATTGGTGATTTAAATCACCATTTTACTGCATTCTTTTTGCATATTATTCCTGACAGTACTCTTATTGCACTCTTTATACTTAATTTAAATTGTGATCTTTAGCTTTAAATTCCATATTTCTCCCTATGTTCGACCTCGAAACCTTTTCGAGTAATAAATTTAATTGTTTGTGCATTATTTTGGCTATACTACAACACGACAATCTTAAAACACCGATTTAGCATTTGAACACTAAGCAAACCAGCTCTAGAATTTTTAGTAAACTCCTGGAGAAAGTAAAAGATCCTAGCACCCATCTGATCACTTGTAAGATAGGTAACCTAGAGTTTGATCGAGCTTTATTGGATTTTGGAGCATTCATAAACCTAATCCCCACCACCCTACTAGATCATTTTGAGGAAACTGAGCTCAAGCCGACTGAGGTGACTCTACAGCTGGCTGACATATCAATAAAGTCACCAAGAGGAGTTCTTGATGATGTTCTAGTTAGGATACGATATTTCTACTTCCCGGTGGATTTCATTGTGTTAGACATGAATACTCCTAAAAATATGAGAGATACACCGATCATCTTAGGGAGACCGTTCCGAGATACAGCTAGGGTGAATATCAATTGTGAAGAGTGCCAAATCGAGTTAAAATTCAGGAATAAGACATTAAGGATCGATATCTTTAAGGCTCAGCAAGGAATAAACTGTGGGGCAATCGAAGAAGTCTGTGACAAAGGTTCCCTGGTTGAGAACCCGATTCCCATGGTAAACACGATTCTCTAAGGACCTCACCACAAGAAGATCTTGACCCACAGATTGAGGAGCCTAATGCTAATCAATATTTATCCCTAGCTTCCACCTTGTCTTCTAAGGCCAATCCTGAACCCCCACCTACTGATGATAACCCGGTGCTTGAATTAAAGCCCTTCCTAGATCATCTAAAATACATTTTTTGGGTTCGAATCAAATGTTTCCTGTAACTATCAACTCCCAACTCATTCCTAATTAGGAAAAGAAGCTGATTTCTATTCTCCAGCAGCATCATAGAGCAATTGGATGACTCTAGATGACATGACTAGAATAAATCCCTTCTTATTGCACTCATCGTATCTATATCGAAGAGGGCTCATGACCTTCTCACGAGATGCAGAGAAGACTAAACCCGAATCTCTAAGAGGTTATGAAAAAGGAAATTATCAAGTGGCTCAATGTTGGAATTATGTACCCCACCTCTGATAGCCGCTGGGTGAGTCCCATCCATGTTGTGCCTAAAAGGGCAAGGATCACCGTGATTACGATCGAATATGGAGAAACCATCCCAACTCGAATTGCGAACTCGTGGAGAGTCTGCATAGACTATCGGAAACTGAATACCTCCATGAAGAAAGACCATTTCCCTCTCCTGTTCATTGATCAGATTCTTGAGAAACTGGTGGGAAATCAATTTTTCTATTTCCTGGATGGCTACTCCGAATATAACCAAGTGGCAATTCATCCTGAAGATAAAAAAAAGACCACCTTTACCTACCCCTACGGTATGTACGCATTTCGTAGGATACCATTTAGGCTATGCAATGTGATAGGTTCACTTTAGTGGATTAAGTTAGAGCCTAAGAATATTGTTATTAGAATAAGAGATTAATTTAAAACATGCATGACATTGGTAAAATTATGTGAGCTCTAGATTTATCATTTCATGCATTAATTGCATTAATCTTTATATGAAGGGATTAATTATTCATTTTAGAGGCAAAGGCATCACATCAAATCTCAATTTGAGATATCATAGTAATGTTGGGATTTTGTTTTAGAAAAAATACAAGGGAGTCAGTTATAGAGTGCAACCTTATATGTCTCTTAATTAATCAATTGCATTCCATTCCTTATTTATTTTCCCTCAAATCTCTCTCTCTCTCTCTTTCTCTTATTCTTTATATAATAGGAACATGAGGCCAGCAGCACCAACGACCTGTGGAGAGCAACTCCCTCTCTACACCTTCATCATCCTCCCTCCATGACACTGTGATTGCCACCATGACCATATCTTCCTTGACATATCAACCACGCTCACCATCATGCCACCACAATGTCCACCACTGCAACTCCATCCCCGACTCACCTCCTCGCTACCGTGGCCTCTAGCAACATTTTGCTCCTCCTCATCGACAGCGACTACCGACTGTGACCGCATCATCGTCCACTATGTCTGCTGACCAACAAGGAACATGCGCCCCTTCTCCCTTTCATTTAAGACGTCCGAAAGCCTTCACGGATGTCTAAAGGTCATGCACCGCCTGTTTCAACTCCTAACTGCCGTTAGCATCCCCACGTGGCCGTGCCCTCTTGCACAGCCACGCCCTCGCATGCAGCCACACCCCTACCGTAGCCAGCCTCCTCGACGACCAACGCTCACAAGCCCCACCACCAGTGCCACCTGCCCCTCACACCCTCATGCACGACAGCTCACACGCAACCACCTCCGTCACTGTGCACTTTTTGCATGGCCATCACCACTAGCACACCTCCTCGTGCGTGCCCTCACCTTTAGCATGCCCGCTTGCACATGCATCATCCACCATGCGTACTGTTCATCTTCTCTACAAAGAATAGGAACCCATCAATCGGCCATTCAACCTCAACGCAACCAGTAACTCCATCCTCGATCCTTCACATCGTTGATGCCATCGGACTCGCCACACCACTATAAGCTCAACCATACCCTCTGATAGGCCTACCGTACCCCCGCACACGCCTAGAACCACCACCGCCGATGGGCTCCTCCTCTCTAACAACTGCCACTGGCCATCGTTCTCCAAGTCGTTGCCGCCAACGCGACAGCCCCACTCCAATGCACCTCGACCGAGACTCTTGCGACCGACCATCTGCTCTACGCACGACTGTGCATGCATGGAACAATCTACTATTTCAGGTCTAATTAGAATTTATAGCCATTTCCAATGCCAAACTTTCATTTTTCTATATATTGAATATTATATGTGGTGGAATTTGTAGAACACCCTCGTCTTTTCCTGAAAATATAATTTCAACATATCTAGACATGGTTATCTTAATCTAACGCTGATTTCGACTCAAGTTTTGGCTACATTATCAATGAATGATTATTTATCACTATGCAAGTTTTAATGGGTACTTGCCTCCTTGTGGAGACAACCCACTCTCATGTAAGTGGTTTTATTTTAATTGTTGACAACTGGTTTTCCATCGCTCAATTTCTACTTCGACGATGTATTTCCTTGTGCAAAAATTATTTCAAAGTGAAAATCGATCGTTCACAATGCACCTGCCACCTTTCAGCGATGTATGTTAGCTATATTCTCTGATATGGTAGGTAAATACCTTGAAGTCTTCGTGGATGACTTCTTGATATTCGGCCAATCATTTGATGATTGCCTTCTGCACTTGGTTCAAATCCTTTGAAGATGCATTGATGTGAACTTGGTTCTCTCCTTGGAAAAGAGCCATTTCATGGTTCTAGAAGGCATCGTACTTGGACACCTCGTATCTGAGAAAGGTATCCAAGTTGATCGAGCTAAGGTTAATTTGATTTCCAAATTACCTGTACCTTCATCGATCAAAGATATCCGATCATTTTTGGGGTACATTAGTTTCTATTGATGATTGATATTTGATTTCTCAAAAATCACGTGCCCCTTGAAGAATCTCCTCTCGAATGACACTCCTTTCGAGATGACAAGTGAGTGCATTCACGCATTCAAAATCCTGCATGACTGAGTTACCCAAGCTCCAATCTTATAGTCCCCTGACTGTTCTCAACCTTTTGAGAGCATGTGCGATGCGTCTGATTAAGCAGTAGGTGAGGTGCTAGGGTAGAAAATCAAGGGGAAACCAATGGTAATATATTACACTAGCAAGACATTGGATGAGGCTCAACGTAATTACACGATTACGGAGAAAGAGCTGCTGGTCGTAGTATTTAGTCTGGAGAAATTTATATCATATCTCCTGGGATCCCATGCCATTATTTACTTAGATCACACTGCAGTGAGGCACTTACTCACGAAGAAGGATGTGAAACTGAGATTAATTTGACGGATCTTGTTACAAGAATTCGATCTTGAAATTCCTGATAAGGCAGGAAAGCAAAACATGGTAGCTGACCATTTGTCTCACCTCCCTTCTTCGATCATTGACCCTTACAAACGTATTACCGAGCATTTTTCATATGAACATCTCTTGATCATTAATGGACTTCCCTGGTTCGCTGATATTGTGAATTACTTGGTCACTTGGAAAGTTCCACTTGATTGGGAAAACACTTGGTGGGACAAGGTAATTTTCGATGTCAAGTACTATGTCTGGGAAGATCCCTATTTGTTTCACATCGGTAATGACCAAGTAATTCGAAGATGCATTTCCAACAATGTGGTCAATGATGTCATCTCTTTATGTCATGATTGGGCCTATGGTGGTCATTTCTCTAGGCGTAAAACTGCAGCGAAGATCCTCCATTGTGGGTTCTTTTGGCCCACTATTTTTAAAGATGCACAATCCTACTGTAGGGCATGTGCCCATTGCTAGGCCCTCGGCAACATGGGCCCACATGATATGATGCCCCTAAATCCAATTACTGTGTGAGAGATCTTGGACATATGGGGGATTGATTTTATCGGACCATTTCCCGGATCTAACAGCTTTGAGTACATCTTACTCGCTGTTGATTATGTCTCGAAATGGATCGAAGCCATACCCACAAGAATGAATGATCATAAAGTTGTTCTCTGATTCATTTAGGAGAGCATCTTTCCAAATTTGGGGCTCCAAAAGCCATCATCAGCGATGGCAGGTCCCACTTTATGAATGTGCACTTCCAGTCCCTAATAAAAAAGTATGGGGTGTCGCATCGTATTTTGACTCCTTATCAGCCCCAGACTAATGAATTGGTTAAGCTCTCCAATTGAGAGATCAAGAAAATCATTCAGGTCACTGTTTGACCGAACAAGAAGGATTGGTTCACCCAACTTTTGGAAGCCTTATGGACCTATAGGACCACCAATAAGACCCAGCTATGATTGTCTCCGTTCAAACTTGTGTATGGGAAGGCATGTCACCTTCTTGTAGAGATGGAGCATAAAGCCTACTAGGCAGTACAGAAATACAATTTAGATCTCAGGAAGGCCGGAATCCACCGTCGGTTGCAAATGAGCGAAATCGAGGAGTTACGCAATGATGCATACGAGAACTCATGTATCTATAAAGAGTGGATCGAGGCTTTTCATGACAAGCACATAGAGTGAAAATCTTTCCACCTTGGTCAAAAAGTGTTCCTTTTCGATGCCAAGCTTAAGCTCTTCCTAGGAAAGCTGAGATCAAAATGGATTGGACCTTTTCTAGTTTAGAGGATCTTTGGAAATGGAGCTGTTGAAATTATTGAACTCAGCCATGACTTAGACCCCTTTGTTGTGAATGGTCAGAGACTAAAACCATTCTTTGAGCTCACCAATTTGAATCTAGGTACTAAATCTTTTGATCTCCATTCTCCCTGAGCTACATTGTGCCCAGCTAATGGTGTTAGACATAGCACTTAACGGGAGGCAACCCATCATTTGAAAAAACCTGAGAACCTTCTTACTCATTTCTAAGTTGAATTCCTATTATATTTTAGGGTTCATCTCTTAAAACAGTCAACTCCACCTTTGATACTCATATCAGAGCTCGAAATTGTCCACGACAGTCATCCTGATCCAGTCACCCACCCATCTGAACCTGTTCTAATGTACGATCTAAGTTGAACTCGAACCTACCTAATTTACATTGAGGACATTGCAAATCTTAGGCATAGGGGGTATTAAAATGCAAAACCCTGTGAAATTCGATTCTTTGAAGGGTTTCATTAAGAAAAAAAGAAGAGGATGAAATGAGGAAAAACAAATGAGAGCTGAATTGAAAAATATGAATTGAGGAATAAAAAGAGGAGAAAAGAAAAATAGAGAAAAAAGGAGCAAAAAGAAAAAATTATGTTAGTCCCTGTGATTGATTATGGGACTTACCTAAGTTCTAGGCTGTTTCAAATGATGAATTAAGACCTGAAGGGCTAAATCTTAGGAGATAAGTGAAGGATGCCAACCTTAGGCCTCTTGGGCCTATTCTAGGGCATAAACACTCACGTATTTGTTAAGATCTAGACTATTCCTCAAGAGGTTGAGGAAGTTGCGAGGTTAATGTATTAAGTCTAAGGCTTAGGGATTATTCGGCCCCGTTGCCTGCCCTTTGGTTTGTGGGACTTGGTAACACAGGCACGCAAAAATGACACTATCTAGTTGAATGTGCGTAATGAACAATAATGCCAAAAAGTGTACTATTTTGAAAATGTTTTCCTAAATATTTGACTTAAGAGCAGCTCGAAGACACAAGTTGATTGGACGAGTTCCCAACTTGGAGAGGAGGAATGAAAAAATACTCCCCTCGAAGATGCATTATATATACTGTCTCCTCAGTGCTTGTCTCCTAGGATAACTAAATATCCTACTAGGGGCACGTAAGCACCTTGTGTTGGTTTACGTGCCATGGGCAGCATTATCCCAAAATATCAATTTCTAGGGTCTGAATTTAACTATAAAATGCCATGGACGGCACTATCCTGAAGTGTTGAAAGTCAGGGTTCTAGGAGTTGTCATGGGTGGTGCTATCTCAAAGCATTGATTGCCAGAGTCCCTACGAGGATTGATGCTAGGGACAAGGAATCCAACACTGACTGTGTTTAGGGCCAATCCGATGTTGGAGTCAAGGGAATTTAAAAAGAAAAGAGATAAAACTCTCAAAATAAATATCTCTCTCTTATAAAAAAAAAGCACTGGCAAATTGAACTTAGACTTGCTGCACATACGCACGGGTGCTTTAACTGCTAGGGTCAATGAACCTCTAAGCAGTTTTTACGAGCCGTAGAAACCTTCACGGCAAACCCAAGGCTGACGCTGGTCAGGTAAGGATCTTGGCTAGTATTTGAGTACCTCTAGGCCTATTTTCTATATTTTGATCTAATTTTTAAAAATACATCTCAGTAAGGCATCTTGACGATTAAAATTCAGTTTAGACATCTGGTTTGGTCCATAGGATTTTGCTAGGGACTAGCAAAAGTTAGGCATGGGGGTATGATCGTAGCACCATCATTGGTATTAATGAGCTTAAATTAGCTTAACTATTGTAATAAATGCTCCTAAATATTCATCAAGAGATTATAACTCTATTTTGAAATGAATCTGAGGAGAAGACAAGAAAATTGGTTAATTATGCTATTTTAACATTTCATCATTAATGCAGATTAATTAAGGGGTTAATCAGGAGTTAACAAAATGTCAATTGAACTTAAAAGATCAAGAAGTGGACTCAAAATAACTGAATCGGGGTTTCATGCATTTTGAAGACTATTTTAGTAGAGAAAAGCCTAATTATCAACCTCATTGAAATTGAAAGGGTTCTAGTAGAAATAAATTCAACTTAAATCTCCTAAAAATCATTGAAAAATATTCTAAGGGGTTTGGTACTTTGACCATCGGAACCCATTTTGATCGAAAACAGAGATTCACATGGGAATTTTCCCTGATTTGGGCTTAAGTGTAATTTACCCAGTTAAACATGGTCAAAACCCAAATATAAGTTCACCATTAGATTCTTTGGGTTCAAATTAGGTTAACACCAAAATTTGACCCCAATAAGAGTCCATCTTGATTAAGTTTGCATTTTAGCTCCCAGTTCTCTATCCTTTAAAACTCGACCCCTAATTTCTCGGCATCTTCACCAAAAGGCCCCTGTTACCTAATTCTTCAGAGTTTCCTTAATAGAACTCCTAAACCCATCAATGTTTGATTTCAATCAGGGATTGCTCCTTCAATTTGCAACCAAATCCTTCCAAACTTGGAAGGATCAATCACAAGCACCATTTGAATAGAGTCATGGGCTCCCATATGGAGCATAGAACTCCAGCAAGCTTGCAAAAATTAAGGGACTTGTGTTTCCAAATTCGTGACTCCAACTCACAAATTCCTCACAATTGAAGCCCAAGTCTTCCTTTATATAAGGAGTTGAGATTGGCCGTGATTCCACCCTTTTCTTCAAGTTCGGCCACCTTCACCCTCAGCTTCAACAAGCCCCTCCGACCTTCCTCCTTCGAGTGTGCTCTCTGTCAAAGAACACTACCATCATACTCCTCTCTTCCTCGTGCACCTTTCTAGACAAAGCAAGGGCATGACAAAAAGCCATTTTCGCGCATTTGAAAGTTGTCGGAAATTGTAGTATAGTCGCGCAAAAACGTTGGTCAAAAATTTATTTCTAAAGATAATGAGACTTGAGTCTCGATCCTTCGTCTCTGGGAGGCGTTGCTTTTACTTTTGAAAGCGATCTTACTCTA
Organism: Thalassia testudinum; assembly: GCA_037157565.1. Classification (NCBI taxonomy): domain Eukaryota; kingdom Viridiplantae; phylum Streptophyta; class Magnoliopsida; order Alismatales; family Hydrocharitaceae; genus Thalassia; species Thalassia testudinum. Next base: position 49,599,877 of record JAZHRO010000062.1, read on the forward strand.
CTTTGTTTAGAATCGCATGCCAGTTCGTGATTATTACGTATTTAGGTATGACATGCTTAGTTGCAAGAATATTAAGAGTTAGAAATAGGCAACATTAATCACACAAAAGATAATAGCAATCATTAAGCTCATGGTGATTTCAAACAGATAGAGATATATATAAATAAATATGTGTTTTCATTCATTCATTTGGGAGTTGTTGCACAAGGAATCTAGAGGAAAGCTTGTACATAAATGCTTGAAAATTAAATCTAGCTACCAGAAAATGATCGCATACAAGAATCGATGGGGGGATTTCGCATGCATCATTGGGGGAGAAGTAAGACTACACTACTAAGCAGTAAATAAAAGCAGTAAATATACGAAGAGCATAATCTAAATCTAGCAGAATGGAAGGGCATTCAGGGGTGGTCCCCGATGGCCTTTGAGTGGTTGAGAGAAGGAGGGGCGGCCAATGGAACTTTGGCCGACCCTTGGAGAGAGGTTGGGGAGCCGATCCAGCTTCCAGGCATGGAGATGGTGGCCTCCATGGAGGTGCTTAACTCGTGGAGGTGGAGTGGAGATGGAAGTGGCTAGCCTAAGTGGAATGGATGCCAAGTGAATTGGTGCAAATGGCCACCCATTGGGTCTTTTTATAGACCTAAGGGAAGCTCTCTAGAGAATTATGGAATTCTCTAGAGAGGCCTATGGTGGGAGCTCGTGGGAGAGTGAGAGAGAGAGGGTGGATGGTGGTTTTTAGATCCACCAAATGTGGATCTAAAAATTGAATGGCTCTTGGTTGCTATTTTTGGCAACCAAGGCAACCACACATGGTAGAGAGTTCTAGAGAACTCTAGGCTAGGTATTTTCGTGTGGATGGTGTGTGTGGGTGTGTGTGGGCCGAAACTTAGGTGGCTAGGTTGATTAGGTTAGGTTCTAGTGGGTATAGGTCAAGGTATGTCTAAAATTAGGGTTATAAACCCTAATTCACTAAGGTAAAGTGCAATTAAACTTAATACAAGTTTAATTGGGTGTGTGGAAACTTAATTGAGAGTAAAACAACTCAATTAAGTCAGGTCTAGGTCAATTGGACTCTCACTGAATCCAATTGGACAGTGTGTGCTGAGATCAGGGCTTAATTGGACTCAATGAGTTCAATTGAATAGGCTGATGGAATTGACTAAGATCCAAGTCAATTAGGTTTAGTGAGGACCTAATTAGGTCCTTAGGGAGGTCTAGAGGTGGTGTACTAGGGTTAGGGCACCTTAATTTAGGTTCCTATGGGGTTGGAATTGGGTTTAGGGACCTAGAGATCCAAGATCAAGACTTAAATCTCAAAATAGGAAGTGGAGAGCAGTATCAGATGTCTAATAATATAATCAGACGTCTTATACTAAAAAATTAGAAGTCCAGACTTGTTGTCTGGACGTCCAATCAGAGTCAGGAAGGATTTCGGGTTCTGTTTTGGGTATTCTGCAGAAATTGGACGTCTGATAAAGTGTCTGGACGTCCAATAACCCTGCAGAAGTGGGTTTGAAATGTGCGGGAGTTGGCTAAGGGTCCTGGACGTCCTATAACTTATCTGGACGTCCAGATAAGGGTTGGAACTAGGGTTTTAGGGCTTCCTAGGGTGTTGTGACCTAATCTAAGGGTGGCTAAGGCTTGGGGAAGTCTCTAGGCTATCCTAGGGTTAGGATGGACCTAAGCTCTTCACATTTTACTACTTTATTTCTACTTAATAGAATAGCAAACTTTTAACCCCCTTACATTATTATTCCTACATCTAAACTAGGCCTTCTGCTCCAGCTCTGCTACAACTCCTGTTATTCCTGATCCAGCTTTAGATCCAGCTCCTGATCAGCTTATTGCCTACAATTGACATAATGCACTTAATCAGCACATTATAGCATTATTTCATGCATAGCTAAAGGAAAGCAGTAAAGATGTAGACAATGCATATATATGCATGAATAACCCTAACTTATGCTAAGTCCTAGCTTAATCTAGGCCAATTAAGACCTATGATTGCTACGCAATCAGGGCACTATCTACCTCGTCATCCTCGTCGTTCAACTCACTGAACTTCATCTTCTTCTCATCCGGTCGGCCAATGTTGCACACATCTCACCCCCACTCATCCCTATAGGTCGCTCATCTTCTTCTCCTCCTCACATGGTTTCATTCTAGCCCTTTAGAATTAGGATTCGAACCACCACGCTCCCATTCCTTCATCTTCTTCTCTACCTCTGACATGAGCTTTGATGAGCTCGGATCAACACTACACTCCACCAAATGTCAAGCCACCACCGCCAACACCTTCCTCTTATTTTAGAGATAAAAAGCCACAATGAAATTTAGGGTTTTGACCACTGAAACCCATGGCCGAACACACCCACTCACACCACCTCACAGTCACCGTCCAGCCATCTTCGACGCACAAAACACCAAATCACCTCCACCACTACACTCCTCGCTTCACGACAAGTCTTGTGATCTTTTTAATTGGAGCTTTTATCCTGTTTTCTATTCCACAGGTGTTCACCACCGTCAAGTAAACTCTGCCATCATCCACTGCCATCCGCCGATCTCCGACCTCACCTCCACCTTCAACTAGTGCGGAATCATCCGCAAAAGCCATTTGGGAATTCAATTTGACAAAGAAGTAGTAGCTACAGCCTCGATTTGGAAGAAACACACATGCAGCTACACGTGAAGAAAAAGGGGTAGCTATAGCCCCACATTGGAGAGCTCTAATTTGGATTTGGCTTCATAGGGAATTGTGTGCGCTGGCTGGTTGCCTTCAAGTCACCGGGGTTAGGTCCCTACCCTTACGAGCATACACATGCCCCTCGCCTGTGCACATGCACGTGGGCCTGGGTCAGAATCCATTTACTTAAACAAAGAAAGGAGAGAGAAAGAGGAAAGGTTGAGAGAGAAGTAGGGGGTTTTGCACTTGAGGGGTTTAGGCCTTCACTTAGGAAAATTTGGGATGAGTTAAGCCATTTAAAGCCTTTAAGAGAAGCAATCTGACTTGAGTTTGAATTGAAAATACCCAAGTATTCAAGGGTTTCATTGGTGGTCCCAACCACCATCTTTTTACTTCATATATCTCTCTTCTCATTATTTTTGTCCATTGACACTGACATACATTTTGATATTCATTGAATATATTTTTCATATATCTTAAATTTTGTTTGAATATTGGATTAGTGTTTGATTTGCATTCTTTTGCTCCTTGAGAAAGACCTCCGAAATTGATATTTCTCGAGCTTATAAATTTTAAGTGTTGATTAGATTTTTGTTGCTATACTACGATGCGTATTTTTCTAAATGATGAAAATTTGATACAACATGTAGTTGGATCCAGCTCATTCCATCTCCACATAGCTCATGGCAACTCTACATAATCAAGCTTAGCTACTACTCATCAACTAGCTAAGCTTGGTTAGCTAAAGAGTCCTCAACCAGCCCAGGTCAACTCAATTCCAACTCCTAAAGACTCAACCAAGCTCAACTCAGTTGACCTTAGCTGCCAAACCTAAGCTAGCTAGCTTAGCTAGCTAAGAAGTCTTCGTGAAAGCCAGCTCCAACTCACCTCAGGTCTAGACTAGAGGAAGCCAACTCAATTTAGCTTAGCTTAGTTGCTAGCAAAGAACTAGCTAGCTAAGACAACTATTGAGTTCACTGGCATGTCTACTTCAGCTACTACTACCTTTAGAAACACCATGCAACTCAAGTCTTCCTCCTTGCAGCAAAACCCTAACTCCTCCCTAATCGTGAAAGAGCGTGATTTGTAAATATCAAGAATTAAGTCGTTGCAACATGAAATTTTGATTACTTTTGAATTTGTAAAGATCGAGTACTTGATGAGTATTCGAGTCGTCCCAAAGAAGGAAGAATTTCAAATGACATTCTCTTGCCCACAATACGGAAATCAACTTTCTTTTCGGGTTTTGAAATATATAATTTTTTTAGGGTTTTAAAAGAATGGGCAAAGGCAAATACGGAGAAGATGGAAATTAGGAACAAAAAAAAGATGAAGCAATAAGTGCTTTGTTTTTCCAACTCACTCCAAGCACGGGAGGTTTAGAGTAATGGACGAACAAGACACAATGAGAAAGCAAACACAAGCTAACTAGAATAACGGTAGAGGAATGCTTCTTAAATAAAAACTATTTTACAAAAATTGGTTGAAGAGCTCACATGCAAAAAGGATTTTCACTTGTAATCTCCAACAAAAAGGGAAACACTACACTACAATTCAAAAAAACACAAAGCAAAGGAAAGCTTATGGTGAAGAAATTTGCTACTGCTATAGAACTCCCACTCCAATTCTAGTTGCCCTAGAATTAAAGGAAGCTCTCTCATGGATCTCCTCCATTTGGCAAGCCCTAGATGGGGCGTGCCTAGCTCCTCCTAGAGTGGAAAGTTTCCACTCTTGAACTCCCCCTTAGGATGGATGTCGACCACCCTTCTTGCTCCTCCACTGGACGTCCTCCTTACCTGGCTTTCCTCCTTGGCTTGGTGAAGAAAGAAGGTAGAAGAAGGGAATAAGTTGAAGGCACCAAGGAGACAGAGTGTCCCCTTAATCTTCCTCTTCTCGTCTTCTCCTTGGTCGTTTATGAAGGTGGTTATAGGTAAAAAAATGTGTAGCCAAGCATAGATTGAAATGGGTAGTTAATGGCCTCTTTATAGGATGGGAAGGAGGTAGGTATGGTTAAAGGATGGATGGCTAAGATGGCCTATAGAAGGTGGTTATGGGATCCTAGGGTTAATGTTTAGTGGTGCCAAAATGGAGTGGCACCTATGGATTTGGTGCCAGCTCTAGTTGGGTGCTAGGGTTAAGGTTTGTGTGATGTGTTGTAGGGTTACGATGTGTTTTGATGATGGTGGTTATATGATGGAGGGACATAGAGGTTTGGCACCAAGTTAAAGGGCACATGGAGGTGGAGTTAAGGGTAGTTAGCATGAGTTTATAGGTGGTGTGGGGTTGGTTGCTTGGCACCAACATATGGAGGGTGAGGATTGGTTGAATGGTGGTTACTTGGTGGCATGTAGGATGGAGATATAGGGTAGAGTTGGTGCCAATATGGAGGGGTGTGGATAGGCTATTCTGGAACCAACTAAGGGTGTCTAGAGAGTGGCTTAGGTGTAGCGTTATGATGGCTTGGGGGGTGATGTGTAGGGTTAGGATTTTTGGTGTCAAAATGAAAGGGTGTATGGTGGTGGTGTCTTTTTGTTTTGACACCAAAAAGGAGTAGTTAATAGGTGGTTTTAGAGGGAAAAATAGGTGGCTTTTGTGGTTAGTGGGGTGAAAGGGTGCATTAGGGTTGGCGCCAAAAGGGTAGGACTAGGTGGTAGCTTAGGTTGGAGTTAAGGTGGAGCTACTTTAGGGTGGAGTTTAGGGTTAAGTGGATGGCCATGAGTAGGGAGCTTAGGTGGAGCTATGCTAAGCTAGATTAACTAGCTTAACTCGTAGGGTAATAATGGAGCTAGGGCTTAGCTGAGAGGAGGTAGCTTTGAGTTGCTCTAAAGCTTGTGGGAGCTGACGGTTGCTGAAGAAGTCTTCTTTGGTGACTTAGCATAGCTAGCTGAAGACTAGTAGCTAAGCCAAGTTGACTGGAGCTCCTGTGGGCTGAGTAGAGTTAGGATGAGCTGGGATGAGCTGAGCTGGAGCTAGAATGAGCTCCTATCAACTAAGTTAAGCTAGCTAGAGCTTTCAGTGAACTGATAGGAGCTATGATGAGCTAGACTCAACCAAGTTGAGCTGGATCTGAGTTTAGTTGAGGTGAATTGAGCTAAGTTGAGCTACCTTGAGCTAACATCAAGCTAAGATAAGCTGAATGGAGCTGGAGATAGCTAAACCTAACTCATGTGGGCTAACATCCAGCTAAGATGAGCTAGATCCAACTAAATTTTAGCTAATTTGATCTTCTCCTTCACTTTCTGCATTCTTGAGTGTTAGGGTTTTAGAGTTTGATCATCTTCTTATCCTTAACACTCAAGTAAACATGTTAAAAACACAAAAAGAATGAAATGCATGCCTAACCTAAGTTATGCCTAAATGCAACCCAAAAAACCATTTACGGAGTCAAAACCTAAGAGCTGGATCTATTTTAGGACATAAGAATGATGATAAACTAGTGTTTATCACTCCCTTACTACTCTACTAGCTAAGCTATCTTAGCTAAAGCTCCACCTAAGCTCCTCTTCCATGGTCAACCACCCCCCTACTTAGTTCCACCACTACCTCCACCTTCCTTAACCAAAGCCACCACCACAACCCTTCCACTTTGGTTCCAATTCATGGCATCTTTTCTCCCCTCAACCACCACCAAAAGTCACTTATACTTGGCACCAAAGACCCCTTCTAGAACCCCTCCTTCTTGGCACCAAAATCACCTTAAATATCCACCATACATATGTCCTCCAAAGCCATCCATGCCCTCCATCCTTTCCCTCTGAAAACTCCTTCTAGAATCCTTCCCCTTTAGCACCAAACCATGGTGTCTCTACACCCATGGCTAGCTAGCAAGGGTGGCAAATCACCCGTAACCACCACCGTCCACACTCCTTTGAGTGGCGCCAACGTTCCTAAGCCCTTGATGCCAAAACCACCATCCAAAAGCCCATCCTAACCCTCCATCTAACTCCATGCCAACCCTCCTATTCCACCTTATAAAAACACCACTAACCACCACATATCAACCACCCTTGGCTACACATTATTTCCTACACCATATTCTACCTAGCTAGCCAAAGAAGAAGAGGAGAGAAGAAGATTAAGGAGTCAAACCCTTTTCCTCTTTGGTGCCTTCTTCTTCTTCCTTCTCCTTTGGATCACTCCAAGGGGCAAGCATCATTAGGGGATGGCTAGGCAAGGAGGATAATAGGGTGGAGGACATCCACCCTGAGGAGGAGAAGGGCATCATCTTAAGGAGGATCTCAAGAAGGAGTCCTTTTTTAAATCTAGGAGCTTCTAGACTTGGAGCAAGGAATCTTCCTCTTCAGATTCGATGGGAGCATTTTCCATTCCTTGTCTTTCCTTTACACTAGTTTAATTGTAGAAGCATTCCCCTACAATTACTTGTAAAACAAATTTTCTCCTATTAATGAAATAGCTTTTCTTTGATTTCTCCTATGTGCTAGTTCTCATGATTGTCGTCCTTTGGCATGTTAGTGCACTACAATCTTCTATTTTAATTACCTTAGGTGCACTTGCCTAGGGTTAGTTTAGAAGAGAAGATAATTTGTCACTTAAGCTAGATCATTTAGTTGCACATTCTGCATCTTGTTACCTAATTACTCTTTCAAAACCATAAAAAAATCAAAAGCATAAAAACACAAAAAGAAGATTTGAGAGAGAGAGAGAGAGAACCAACTATTGACTAACAAATTTGCCTCTTTGGTCGACCCTAGATACCCCACTATCTAGGTTTTACAAATTCAAAAGATGATCGAGATTTTTGCGTTACAATGATAAAAACCTACTTTTATAAATCGCGTATTTCTTTCATCAGTAGGTGGTGGCAATCAGAAGGAGAGAGGTGGAGAGGAGGCTATCGACAGCAATGGGAGGAGGGTGGAGCTTCATTCTTCTCTCCTCATCCTCTCCTTCCATGCCAACAGCAATAGCAGCGTGTCCAATCACAGTGGTAGCTACGAGACTATCTCGGGTAAGTGTGGCTTGTGAGAGAGTGGAGGACTGGCATGCATAGGAGGAGAAGAGGGGAGGGTGTCGGTGGTGATGGTGGTGGAGTTTTTTATTTGGCAATGATGGGAGGGAGAGGAACTTTTTGGTTTTCTCCTCAAGCCAACCCTCTTTTCTTTCTAAGAGGAAAGAAGAAAAAAAAGTGAATGCTAAGCATACCCCTCCACCACAAAACAATATTTTAACTAAAGTTTCACAACTGAAAACCTCTCAAAAATTGACCCCTCACATAAAGAAAAAAGTCTAGGCCAATACATAGGGCTAATTCCAAAAGGGCTTCAATTTATTAAATCATGGGATTAGTAAGAGCTTGTTAAGTTGGTAGGAGAAGAAATGAGGGAGAGAGGGAGAGAGGGGGTGTGGTGTCAGGTGACAGGAGGAGGCAATGAGGAAGAAGCTAGGGTTGGGGATGGGGGCGAGTGGAAGACTTGGAGATCGAGAAACTGGAGGAGGGAGAGGGGATGGCAGTCACATGAAGGAAGTACATCTAGGTTCATTCCTAGAGGGGGCTGGAGGAGATCCAATGGAGAGGTTTTGTGCTATAGATGCAGACGAAGAGGTCACATGGCTGCGGTGTGTAGAAACCCCCTCGTCTGTCTGGCATGTGGGGGTGAAGGTCACAAGTGCTACTCATGCCTAAGGGTGAAGCCACTGCACACAAAGAAGATCCCTCAGTGCCTAGAACAGAAGGTGGCGAAGGAGCCTCGACTACCCCCACCACCGGCAATTGGTAGTCACATGATTGATGTGGAGATTCCATTCTCTGAAGAGATTGTCTCTATGGAGGTCATGCTGAGGGGAGAGTTGATTGGCGAGGTCATGACTGCCAATCCCTCTATCGAGAGGTTTCAACAGCTGGTGAGTTCCCTTACCCTTGTGTCATCGGGCTGGAAGGTGGCAGTGCCATCCCAAACTCGATTTCTTTTGTTTGGTCTGGGGATGATAGATGTGGAAAGGTTACGCTTTCGATAGAGTTCTTCTGAGAATATCAATGTGCTGTGGAGGCTGGTCTTCCCCATTGATGGGGCACTACTTGAACGTCCCCCCCAGAGAATTGGAACTAGGAAGGCGATTCTTGAGATCAAAGGGTTACCTCTGCACTTGAGATCTAGAGGGGTGGTTGCCAAGATGGTTGCAGGCTTTGCATCAATCTGTGAAGACTCTGAAATCATAATTGGCGAGGGTGATGCCCTTTCACTTCGACTTGAGGCTGAAGTCTTTAAAAGTGGGTCACTGCCAGATAGAATCATTCTTAGGTGCGGGGGCTCCTCGTGGCTCATTCGCTTATCTGTGGCTGGACAGGCTTTTGTGTTACTAGAACAAGGTCATGTTAAGACGTCTGTGGTCAAATCTGAGGAGGCACAATAGGTTGAACTGCTGGGTCGTGAGTCCTCAGATGAGGACCCTGAATCAAAGAAGAGGAAGGATTGTCACAAGGAAACCTCAGATAGGGACTTGATGACTATGGATGATGAATTTGCCTTGGGGTGTGGCAACCAAACTCCTCCATGGCTAATGAAATTGTCTAAGAGAGGGACTTAGGCAATTCTACTAGAAATGAGGAGGTAAAGTCGGGTATGGAAATAGTAGTCAGTAGTGGTAGAAGTGCCCTTAAGGAGATGAATCAAGTGCGATTCTCTGTTCCTGATGAACTAAAGTTTGGGAAAGGGACAAATCAGAAAAGGGGGCTTGGGCGCTCCCCTTACATGCTCAGAAGGCAAAGGAAGGAGAACTTGATTCCTATAGTAGAGGAAACTATTGCAAAGTCGATCATGGTTGAGTGTGTGGATAATTTGGCTCAAGGGGATCAACCATGCAAGGGATGAGAGTTCTAACATGGAATGTGCGTGGGTTGCGCAATAAAGTGAGAAGGGCATCTCTAATCAGATATCTTACTGAGTGGGAAATTGATTGTGCTCTCATTCAAGAGACACACTTGGAGGAGGAAAGTGGCTCTACCTAAAACTCTCTAAGACTATTAGGGAGAGCAGACTGTGTGGGGAAGGGTGCAGCTGGAAGGTCTGGTGGGCTGGCCATATGGTGGAAAAAGTCTTGCCTTAAAGTAACTGAAGCCATTCGTGACAGACAAGTACTCACTTGTAGATGTCAAAACCTTCAAGGTGATCTGGATTGGTTTATCTCATGCATCTATGGGCCCTGTGCTGCTGCTGGTCGGGTAGAACTGTGGGAAGACCTATCAACACTACACTAAAGAGTCCAGGAGGCACTGTGGCTTATTGGTGGTGATTTCAATTGTCCTCTTTCAAGTGGTGACAGACCTAAGGGTAGACCTGATAATGCAATGGTTGGATTCCAATTGGCTGTGCAGAGATTGGGAATCACTAAATACCCTATCAGTGGGGTGGAGTTCACTTGGAGAAATGGCAGTGGACAGAGATCAAGGTTGGACAGATTTTTTGGCAACCCAAGTCTTTTGGAGAGATTCTAACTATCGTCTGCTATGAGCCTTGACAGGCCATTTTCTGACCACACTCCAATTGTGTGGGACAGTGGGGTGAATGTTGATGTTGGATCATACTTCATACTTAAGAAGTCTTGGTTTAGGGAGGAGGGTTTCGCTGAGATGTTGTCTAGCTGGTGGTAGAATAAGGTAGTGAATGGCTCGGCCACACATCAGCTTACTTCCAAGTTGGCAGACATGCGCTCTATGCTGAAAGAATATGGGCAGATAGTGGCAACCATCAGAGAGTAGAGGAGGGTGGAGGCATTGGCAGTGATCCAAAGTTTGAATATGAAGGAGTGTAGGCAGGCTTTGAGCTGTCAGGAGCATGAACAAAGACAGTATATGCAGCAGGTCATTGGGAGGAGGACTTGAAGAAAGAAGTGGACTGGCATGAGAGATCTAGACAATTGTGGCTCAAGGAAGGTAATGCCAATACAAAATTTTTCCATCTTGCTACCAGTGCTAGGAGGAGGTTTAATCTCAATTCATCTATTAAAATGGGTGAGAGAACCATTACATCTACCAGTGAAATCAAATGTGAAGCTGGCAGGTATTTTAAAGAATTAGCAAAGGCTGCACCAAGAGGTTCATGGAGGATGGCTTCGGTTGACTTCCGAAGTGTCAGCAAGGATCATATAGCCATGTTAATCGCTCCTATTTCTGAACAAGAAACAGTGAAAGCAATCAAAGACTTGAATAATGAGGGAGCTCCTGGACCAGATGGGGTTCAGGTATTCTTCTACAGAGAAATGTGGAATGTTCTTAAAAAGGATGTGATGGATGTTATACATGAGTTTGAATTGGGTAACTTTGGTTTTGAAAGACTGAATAAGTCCTATTTGTTTTTGCTACCAAAGAAGTCAGGTGCGGAGAATTTTTCAAATTATAGACCCATTGCTTTGTTGAACTCCATCTATCTTATTATCAACAAGATTTTAGCCAACAGAATTCGTGATGTTTTACAAGAACTGATTATGCCTGTCCAATTTGCCTTTCTACCTGGGAGGTCTTTGCAGGAATCTTTCATCATGGCATAAGAGATGGTGATGGGGTGGCATAGGCGAAAATCCAAGGCCTTCCTATGGAAAGTTGACTTCACTAAAGCCTATGATTCAATCTCCTGGCCATACCTTTGGGAAATTCTTAAAAGAAGAAAATTCACCCCCCGTCTGATATAATGGGTGAAGAGATGCATCATGACTTCTTCCTACTCCCCCCTGATAAATGGGAAACCATGTCGAGCCTGGATTCAGCCTCAATGTGGGGTAAGGCAAGGCTACCCACTAGCCCCACTGATTTTCAATCTCGCAATGGATACATTGGCAAGATATGCGTGCAAACTAGCAGCTGATGGGTTGATAAGGGGATACTCTATGTCTAACAACAGGGCATTGGCCCCCATTCTTCAATATGCGGATGACACCGTGCTTTTTGTGGAAGGTGCGAAGAGGGAAGCGCAAGTGCTATTCTATATGGTTAAAATTTTTGGTGAGATTTTTGGTTTAAAACTTAATGGAAGTAAGTCCACCTTGGTTTGTTTTGGTATGAACGGTATAGACCAAAATGATATCTCCACTATCCTGGCACGCTTGTTATATCATTGCTTGTCAAGTACCTGGGTTTACCTCTGAAGTGCACAAAACTGCGGAAAGTAGATTGGTCCTTTCTATATGAAAAGGTGGCTACGAAATTAGAGGGCTGGAGTAGTCGCTACTCATCGAAAAGAGCGAGGCATATTTTACTGAATTCAGTCATCACATCCATTCCAGTCTTTTTCTTTTCAGTCCTTATAGCCCCAAAATCAATTTGGAAAAAACTTGACATGATGCGCAAGAGGTTCTTCTAGAAAGGGGCTTCTCATCAATGTGCCTTCTTCCAACCTGTAAAGTGGGACTCAATTTGTTCGCCAAAGAAGTATGGTGGCATGGGAATCAGGTCCCTCAAAGAATTTAATGACACCCTGTTACTAAAATGGGTTGTTCGACTGCTGCAAGGAGAAAAAAAAATGTGGACAGATATCATCTAGGACAGCTATGGGGTGGTCAATGATGAGAAGAACCACCTAAATCCTCATAAGACATCTCCTTTCTGGTCATCTGTGGTGCATGCCTTGGCAGATAATTGGAGTCTATTCAAGTCTGTCTTAGGAGACAGGAAAAGCTTCAAATTTTGGTTGGAAAAATGGATGCCTAGTGGGGTGATAAAAGACAGGTACCCTTTTGAATTTTCAGCTGCTACTGATAAAAATGTTGTGGTATATGACTACTGGGACACGGCCTCTGAGAATTGGTCTTTGAACATTGAGGTGGGGAATGGTCATGAAACAAGAACACGAGCAGAAAATGAACATCTTTTTGCAGGAACTTGCTGCGTTCAAACCCACACCTGAGGAGTGTGACACATACAAATGGGAGGGAATGTTCTCCTCAGCGGTTGCCTATGATAAGCTTGTCAATTCATCCAGAATGGCTGAAGTTGATGAGATTGGGAAAAAGCTATGGAAACTAAAGGTACCATTGAAGGTACAAATCTTTCTGTGGTTATGCAGAAGAGATGGCCTGATAACGGGAGATTTGAGGAATAGGAGAATGGGCACCCCCACTCACTTCTACCATCTGTGTGGGATGCATAATGACTCCAGTATTCATATTTTTTCTACTTGCATGATTACAGATTGTGTTTGGAGGAAGGTGTGTAGGGAAACTATTCCCTTGTGGGAGCTTTGGAGTTCCTTCCTGAGGGGGAATAAGCCATATTTTCCCATGGTGGCAGTATTATGGTCGGTATGGAGACCTAGAAATGAGAGTTTGTTTCAGGAGAGTCCAGTAAATGTGGATAATATTGTCAATAATTGCTGGAATCTCATACACCAATGGGGTTCACTCATGTAATCTTTTGCTATCTTTTAATCAATAAAAGCTCTCCTGGATTGCTATCGGTGATTCGATAGCATTCCTTTTCACTTCAAAAAAAAAGAGCTTGTTAAGTTTCAAAATTTCTATAAAAATTTCAAACCCTTACATAACAAGCCTTGTGCTCTATCTCTACAGGAAAATGGCATACTTTTCCATACGCCATTCGGAATGGAGACATGCCCAGGGGGATCTTATACGTAGTTTTGTAAGCCCACAATGTGTTGTTAACTTTCTTCGACCAATCTTTCCTATCAAGTTTTACGGTTTTTTCAAGAATTCTTTAGATCTCCCTGTTCGACACTTCCACCTGTCCACTCCTCTGCGGATGGCAAGGGGTTGCCACTTTATGGGTGACAACAAGAATTTTGAGTAGATGGGTGAAGTGGGCATTTTGGAAATGAGTTCCCCTATCACTAATTACTGTCCTTGGGCAACCAGATCAGAAAATGATATTGGCCTTGACAATATCCAGGACCACAGAGTGATCATTGGTTCTAGTTGGAATACCCTCTATCCATTTTAACACATAATCAACTGCCAGAAAGATATATTCATAGCATGGGACGATGGGAAGGGGCCCATAAAATCTATGCCCCAAACATTGAATATCTTGTTAAGAAGAATAGTCTGCTCGGGCATCTCATCTCGCTTCCTAATCATTCTAGTTTGTTGATAATAATGCATACCCCCACATAACTATGAGCATCCTTGAATAGTAAGGGCCACCAAAAATTAGACTGGAGAATCTTAAAGGTAGTCTTCTTAGCGCTGAAGTGTCTTCCACAGTGTAATGTGTGGCAAAAATTGGACACTTAGTTTCTCCTCCTCCGGGACACACCTACAAAAGACCTGGTTATAGCCTATTCTAAAAAGTTTGGGCTCGTCCCAGTGATAATACTTAGTGTTGGCAAGAAATCTATCTCACTTCTGCTTATCCCACATACTGAGGGTCTCACCTATTGAAGAATCACGCGAATGTCATTGTTAAAATCACTTCATTGTAGTATTGCATGTCGCTAAAATTCTTTAAAATCGGGCTCAATTGATTAGATTGGAGTTTGGGAGTCCGAATCAATTCATAGGTAGGTGGTTTGGAATATGTTCTCTCTCTCTCTTAATCTCCCTACTTATGATATTTTTGGTGCTTTTCTTTTGTGATTTTTTTTCGTGTTTTACTTTTACTCGAGAAAAGCAACAATGATTTTTTTTTGTATTCTTGATAAAAGAACAAGCAAGTAACTAAGACAAGGACTTGAGATGAGTTGAAAAGCGAATTTCATTAAACTTGAATATTTACAAGACCATTACATTAAAAGCAAAGGCCTCCATTACAACTCAAAATTTGGTGTGAACCACTTATACAACTCAAAAGAAAGGCAAACAAAAGAGTATTTACAACACTTTGACACACACACCCAACATGATGATGAATTATATGGTGTGAGGTGTGTGCAAGTGAACTATGTGAGGGTAGGTTGTAGTGGTGTTTCAAGGGTTGGTGGTGAGAGTGGTCATGCAGGTGGTGTGGGTGTTGTGAAATGAGGTAATGATGATGATGGTGTTAAGTGGACATAGACATCAATGGTTTGGTGGGGACTTCAGTTTGGGAAGGTGACAACATAAGGAACTATGTTGATGCTTCTTGCGGGAGCAATTTCATCAACAAGGATATGGATAGTGCATATGAGCTATTTGAGGAAATGAGCAAGACTTCGCTCAACCACACCTCCATGCACACATTTGGGTGGTCCATGTAGCCTCCACTTAGATTACATGAGATCCAAAACTACTTGAATCAAGTTGATATGGAAATTATATGCAAGAAGCTTAACCAAGTAGAGCTAGTGCCCAAGAAGTTGGATGAATTGATGTCCCAATCTTGCCACCCCACTAGGCCTACACTCAAAACCTATCCCTCCTATAGTAAGGAACAATGCCATCTTTTCCCTCTTCCTCTTCCCAAGTTCCGTTTGGTAGGGAATTTGTTCACAATTTGAATGTGGCTCCACCTAATATCCTGAACCTTCACTAGGAACCATTTGGGTTCCAATTCGGGACCTTTGCTCCTGCCTTCCCTAAATCTAGTCTCCCATTGTCATCTTATTAGGATGAACAAGCCATCCAAGAGAATTTTAGAAATAATCCATACTCCAACTCATATAATCTGGGTTGGATAAATCACCCCAATTTCTCCTAGAGAAATCAAGGGCAGGGCAACCGATCGACAGCTCCACCTCGACCTTAATTTGGAGGTCAAGCCCAACTGAGAGCAATTGGCATTAATCCACCCTACAGATGAAACTACGTTTGTATGTTATAATTATTTATTTTTAATGTAGTTTCATAGCTTAATGTATGCAATTGATAACTACATAGTTAATACATTTAATATGTCTAAATTGGGCTAATTCTTAAGTAACATACCATATTTAGGTTGTAAATAGTGTGTCATAGCTATGCTAGGCATATTAGGCTCATAATTGCATTTATACATGATTTGTACATATTATATCTAAATTTATGTACGAATAAGGTGCAAGGGGCGAATTAAGAGATAGAATATTGTAAAGGGGCTTAAGAGAAGAAAACATCCTAGGAGGGACAAAAATGTAAGTTTTCCAAGTTACAAGGGCTTGGGTATAATTTTCCCATCAACACCCCAAGTCCTTGCTCTTGAAGAAAACTCAAGCCTCTCTGAATATCTCTCCAAAAATCCCAAGCAAAAGGCATCTCGCAGGCACCAGTTCAAGCATTGGCACGCAACTCACTAACCCACGTGTGTAAGTCGCATGCCAAGGCTCATCCATCCTTGCACCACACTAGTGCCCCACATGCTCAAAGCCTACACATGCCCATGCCTTTAGCAACGCTGGATTCGTGCACCTATGCCTGCAGATCCATGTGGATCCATTCCCACACAATGCCTGTGCAAGATTCGAACACGAGATCCATGCCAAGACCTGCCAGCACTGCTAGTTGACCCAAGCAAGCGTTCCATGTGCAATTCGTGAGCCGTGTGTGTCACCCACTTGCACTAGGCATGCGAATGGACTCTTTTAGCCAACCAACCCACCTCCCCTTCACCTATATAAGTACCCTACCCCTTCCACCTTCAAACCATCTCTACCTCCACCAGAGCTGAGGAAGCCTCCCAAATCTCCAAGCTCTCCTCCCAGCCACTTAGGTGCCCTATTAGAATAGTAAAATCCCTCGCTCTCTCTCTATCCCTCCAACACCTTACCACCTTCATAGGGCTTCCTAAAGCTATCCTCTAACCCCCATTCTATGTAGAAGATCACCTCTACCATCTCACCTCCATTCCCACTAGATAGAACCTTCTTCCCTTACCCTATACTCTACCATAGCTTGGCCCAAGCTTTCCTCTACTCATCTTCTTCCTACCACTCACCTCCGATGTCGAACCCCTGCAGCTTCGTCCTTGAGCTGCTGCCAAGCAAGTCGTCTTGCCAAGTAGTCATCTTGGGAGATTCTCCTCAAGCCCCCCTCCCTTTTTTTCATATTGTATTTTTTTATTGTATTTTATTTCATTTTGTAATAAACCTTGTAGGTTATAATATCAGTTTCCTCTCTTTCTCTCCATTTTATTCTTGCGCTCATTATAATTAGTCTTGCTTCTTACTTTCATTTTCTTTATATAAAAAAATCACAAAAATTACAAAAGTGACAAAATGCTAAAAAGAAATAAACTCACACAGATTTTCTCCAAAAACTAAATTAGCACACTTGCATATAGATGATTCAATTAATGTTAATTTATGCATTTTTATATGTTATTGCATAACTATTTTATTTATGTAGGTGATGCAAATCAATTGAAGCCCTAATACTATAAATGTGTGGAGAGGAGAGGCCCAAGTCCCTATTCTTGCTGTGGTTATTATCAATTAGATATATGTTTAATTAATTAGCTATGGTTGAGTCTAATTTTTAAATGAACTCAATTTTAGTTAATTAATCCCATTCGAAGCTAACTGAACCCAATCACATCTTATTGTTCTCATTTAACCTAAGTTTTATTCCCACATTAATCCCACTTCTGTAATTTTTATTTTCATTTTTTATTTTAGTTTGATCTCTCCATTCCCACAGAGACCTCCTCATCCAATTTTTAATGTAGAAAACTAAACAAATGCACATTACAATGTGTTTTGCAATGCACAAAGTGAGAGTGGTAGTTTCAATCGATGTATTCTAGTTTTCGATCGATGTAACCACCTTTCATAGATGAAAAGCCACTAAGTGAAAAATCACGTTCCAAGTGAAAAATCATTTACCACCAATAAAAAGGCAAAACATGCCTGTGTATTTTCATTTTCAGCTTGTGTGTTTTGATTTTGAGTCAGTTTGCTTGATTTTCGACCGACGGATTTTCATTTTCAATTGGTTGATTTTGATTTTCAACCAGTTGATTATGATTTCCAACCGCTCTATTTTGCTTTCTTCTTTGAATGGAAATATGAGTGGGAATTGCATGTTGCAACACGCATTTTCGTACTCATGTCTATTTTTAATTATCGTAACCAACCTATCCCATGTCCTCGCAACCTCCCACTCCTATGTAACCGCACCTCACTCGACCCTCTACTTCTCCTGCACACTTGCAACAAAGAGAACTCAGGCGGCAACCACCTTTCTTCCTCTCCTTAACTTCTCTTGTCCTTACTCCTATCTTCCTCCATCGATAGATAACTCCATGCTACCGAAGATCCACTACTCCTCCCGCACCCTCTCTAGCAGTCTCTCTCTCCCTCTCTTTCTCCTTTTTCCTTCCCTTCTCCCTTCTTCTTCTCTGCACCTCTGCCCCCAAGCACCCACCAACACCCAATGCCCCCTTCCCACTGCCAACTACAGCAACCACTACCATCGACCCTCCTTCCTCTCATCTTTTTTCTTTTCCTCCTTGCCTACTTCCTCAACTTCCTCCTCTCTCCTTGCCTCCTTCTCCTTCCCTATGTTAAACCTCCACAACCACTGTCAATCACCATTGCCTTTACCACCATCGACCTTTGCCTTAGCTTTTCCTCCCTATTGAGTGTCCATTAGTGGCCAACCACCACCACACCTACCACCAATGCTTCTCCTCTCCTCCTTTTTCCTCTCTCTGCCGCACACTCTTTTTCTCCTTCTCTACTTTTCACTGTGGCTGCCACCATCACCTCTCCAATAGCCGACCAAGCTCCTCTCCTCCATGACTACGACAACTACTACCAGCCTCTTCAGCAGCATGCTTCTCCAACTTCCCTTCGACGCCTCCTCTTTCTCAACAACCTCAACTTCATGTGACATATGCGCATGGATTATGAGCCATCCCCTTCTATATTTTTGCATGGACATTATATGTTATTTTGTTTGTGTTTGAGTAGGTTTGTTTGTTATGTTAATCTCATAGCTGATGTTTGTGACATTTTCTTAGATTAGTAATTGAATGTACGTTAAGTCATTCTCATTTTATGGAAACATAGGCATATTATTCAAATAGATAACTATCTTTCTTCATAATGTTAAATTATTTTCTTTCTTTAAATAGATGTTAAGTTAGTATAAAATGATCATATGTTTTCATCATCTCTATTTATCATATGAAAATTAGTTAAGGTAACATTAGACTTTAATTAAGTTCCAAGTTAATTTTTATTTTATCTTTAAATTGCATAACCCAGCCTAGCTAATTAACCTAATTAGAAGCTATTTTGGAGCCTCCCAATGAAATGACTCGGACTCACTAACTTTCTTATAATTTGATATAAATTTTAAACTTGACGCTTTAATCATGCTACAAGGATGCAATTTTAACTTTAGCAATTCGAGTGCATCATGTTTATGGAACCATTGTTGGGGAAAACTTAGTATAAAGAAATAGTTAAAGTATTGGTCAAAGTTCCTAAAAGTATGATAAGGAAATGATGCTCCAAAATAAGTGAGTAACATAAGATTTTGGCTAATAGGTAGTGGATACTAATGCTAAAAGGTCGCTAATAAGACTAAATCAGAAAATCATAGTGTGTTGTAGAATAAGATTTGGAAATGAGAATAGGAATCACTTGGTTAATTATTAGTTTTGATCGAGGAGTTACATTATTAGGATCATATAGATCATTAAAACTAGAGCATAAAGGAGGAATAGGGAGGTGAATGACAATAAAAATCCCTAGGTTGACAAAACTGAAAATTTGATCATCAATCTAAGTCTTCCACCCAATAATCTCAAGAGTTGTCCTAATGTTCTCCTTGAAGAAAATTAAATTCAAGAAATGTTTCAACCACTCATTAGGTAGAGAATCCAGATATCTTCTTTGCCTGAAGTAAGGGACTATATCCAACTTAGGATCCTCAACCAAATTTTCTTCTTTTAAACCTCCAATCACTTGATTGATTTGCTCATATGTATTTTCAATGCATCTACAACCATCAAACTCGGTGATTGTTACCTTAAATGTACTTTCAATGCATCTACAACCATCACACTCAATGATTGTTACCTGAAGCAACATAGGATCCTCAAATAAGTTTGAAGACTTATGTACTTTATCATCGATACCAATAGGTGAGATGACCTTGAAATCTTCATAAGGTATTAGTTCAAAAATTTTTGAAAGATGCTTATTACCATTACATGATTGTCCCTTAAGGTATTCATTTATCTTCAATTCTAATTGAACTACTTCATTCTCAAATGATAATTCCCTTTCCAATTCCCCAATTTCTTTTTCTTCATTTGTGAAAGAATGGTTGAACAACACATTCTCTTCATAACACAATGATTCTTCATTCCATTCCATCCAACCATCCTCAAAACTTGATTTAGTATTAAGATTTTGTGAAGTACCTCCATTCGAATCACATTCTTGACAAACTATTCTCATGAATAATTCACAATTTTTTGCACTAATGCAAGTGTTCTCTTGATCATTTTCCTCTAAAGAATCTTCTTTGAAGTGATGAGGCATTATATGTTCAATGGCTTCTTCAACATGACCTACTTCTTCTATTAAGCTACAGCCATCATCAAAATTTAAGCTTTTTAAAGCCTTGAAAATATCTAATTGCATCTTCTTGTCACCAAAAGCTATTTCCATTATCCCTGATTCATAACCAATATTAGCTTTAGAAGTTGCTAGAAATGGTCTTCCTAGAATAAGAGGAGCATTCTCAATAATTTCAGGGATTTCCATATCCAATACCAAGAAATCAACTGGGAAATAAAAATCCTTAACCCTGACAATTACATCCTCAGGAACTCTTTTGGATTTCTTAACTGATCTATTAGCTAGTTGGATAATAGAGGTGTGATAGAGTTCCCCTACTCCAAATTTTCTAAAAGTTGGAGTAGGTAAGAGATTAATTAAAGCTCCTAAATCAAGTAAAGCTCTGTCAAAAGTAAGGTTACCAATTATACAAGTAATCCAAGGATTACCTGGGTCTTTCTTTTTAGTGGCCAAGTTTTGCTAGATAATTGAACTTATTTACTCAAATAAGATTATATTCTCAAGAGTTTTAACTTTAGCTTTACATTTTTGTGTGTTCAATTCCTTTAAAAATTTTGCATATAAAGGTATATGTTTAACACCATCAATTAAATGAATATTTATTTGAACTTGATTGAAGAGTTCAAGTAATTCTTCATTATTAGCTGAAGTTTTCTTTCTTGAAGTCTTATCTTTTAGAGCATCGGAAAGGGAATGTGCGATTGTGTAAGATCAGGTTTGGTTTTGAGTTTTGATTCTTTATAAGTTTCTTTAACATTTTCTTCATCCTCAAAATCACTCTCAATCAAGGGTGTCTCTTCAATGGGTTCTTTATTGATTGACGTTTGGGGATGAGCTACCCCTTAGTAGTCCTACCACTCCTAAGTGTAACAACATTTGCATTAGCGTGAGTGTTATTATTTCTATTTTGATGTTGTTGTTGTCTAGGAATGTTTAGGATAGGATTAAGTGGAAGGATTTGAGGTTGGTTCCTATTGAATCTAGGTGGAGGGTTTTGGTTAGGTAAATTCCTGGGGTTCGGCTTTGGTTGTGTAGGTAGAACTCCAATGGGTCAGTTATCTTTCCTTTTACTTTTTTCATCCCTAATTTCATTCATCAACTATTGTTGAGTGTTGACAAGTTGGAAAATTAACTATTGCATGTCCCCTATTTTCTTGTCAAACTTACTTCTAAGTGATTGAGAATCTTGGGTAACTCTACGTTGGTAGTTTCCATTTGAGAACGGGACTAGGTTGAATTTAGTTTGAGTCATTTGGTTAGGTTCATACCCTTGGTTTCTCTAAGAAAAATTAGGGTGATTTTGCCAACCTGGTTTATTGGTGTCGGAATGTGGGTTATTTTCTTGCATAAAGTTACCTTGAAGAGGTTGAGCATCTTCTAAGTGAGTATAGGAAGATGAAGGAGAATCTAAGAAATTAAGTTTGAACATTAGAGGTATATATGGGCATTTGGCTAGCAACACTAAAGCATTCTTGGTGAAGAGAGGCAAAAGAGGGTTGGACTTCACATGCTTGGAATCTATGGTTAGATTTTTTATTCTTAAGTTGTTTCACTAAAATATCAACCTTGTCTAACCTTTTATTAATCATCTCCCATTCTCTAGTGTTCTGTATCTCATGAATTCATCCTTTAGAGTTTATCCTATCAAATACATCCATTGAAGCATGATTAAGGGAGTTCTTACTCATGTTTTCAAACAATTAATAAGCTTCATCTTCTCCCTTAGGAAATTCCCACCACATGGAACATCAACATTATACCTAAGTTGTTCATTAAGGCCTTGGTAGAATATTTGAACTATCTCCCATTAAAGAATAATGATCATAATGCAGTCACTGCCTTTATTTGAAAGAATGTTTTTGCAAGATTTAGGATGCCACAAGTTATCATCAGTGATGGAGGTTCCCATTTCAATAATTTTTAATTTAGAAGTCTTCTTAAGAAGTATGGAGTCAATCATAAAATTGCAACTCCATATCATCCTCAGACAAATGGCCAAGTTGAAATATCTAATAGGGAGATAAAGTCAATCCTTCAAAGGATGGTAAGAATTGATAGAAAAGATCATGCCGATAAATTAGATGATGCATTATGGGCTTATCGTGCTGCTTACATGACCCCTATTGGAATGTCTCCCTATTGGTTGGTGTATGGAAAGACATACCATTTGCCCGTAGACCTTGAGCATAGATCCTTTTGGGCAATAAAGGGATGTAATTGGATCTTCAACAAGTTGGAGATCACAAAAAATTACAACTAAGTGAATTAGAGGAATTAAGAAATGATGCATATGAGAATTCATGAATTTATAAAGAGCGAATGAAAGCCTTCCATGATCATCATATTTTTCGAAAGTCTTTTAAACCAAACCAGCATGTTTGGCTTTATGATACCAGACTCCAGTTCTTTCTGGGGAAACTTTGCTCTAAATGGATTGGACCTTACATTGTTGTGTGCACCTTGCCAAGTGGCATTGTAGAAATAGCAAATTCCAAAATTGGGCATACTTTCATGGTTAATGGGCAAAGGCTTAAACCATATCTTGAGAATTAAGAGCTTATCAAAGGCATTAATTAGCTTACTCTTCTAAATCCTACCATTGCTTAATTTTGTTTTCGCTCATCTGAAGGTGTAAAACTTAGCGCACATTGGAGGCAATCTGACAACTCTCTCATCACCATTCGAGTTTTTCAGATTTTGCCTAGCTGAAGGCATTAAACTTAGTGCACGTTGGAGGTAGTCCAAAACCTTTTCATACCCCTTCTTACTTTCTAGAGCACCTGAGCACACTAGAGTTTTGCACCATGACTTTCAGTAACCCCATCTTCCTCACCTTCGCTTGTTCACTTTGCTACGACATAGATCTTCTCGTAGATGCGTAGTTGTTGATCGTACCAAAACGAGGGAAGTACACCTTGAAGAAATTCATGCAATATAGAAATCTCCCTTCTGTGGGAGAAGTAATATGGTTAAATGGCATAGGGCGCAGCATTTGGGATTGTGCATTAAGTGTAGCATGTGCAACTGTGCCAATGATGGCATTTGCTGTTGGTATATGAAATCCCATCAAGATTAGTACGTTGATTGCCTACACTTCCTTAAATAAGGATTGAGCGCTAATTTCCCATATCCTCCTCATCCATTTTAGAGACTCGTAGTGTAATTAGTGAATCAATACTTTGATAGATATAGCATCACCCTTATAGTGCCAGTGTTGCTTGGGAAGCAATCCAACAATGTAAATAAATAAAATTTGAAAAAAGAAAAAAAAATCAGAAAAAAATTAAAAAAATTGTATATAATAAAAATTTACAAAAAGGAAAACACAAAAGTTCAAACAATCAGAAAAATTTGTATATAATAAAAATTTCCAAAAACAATACAATAAAAAAAAAGTTGTTTCTTTTAGGCAATTTTTATTCATTTCCTAAAGTTAGGCTGATTCTCAAGATCTGAGACCAGCCTGGCAGGAACTGAAAGATAGCATCGCGAAATGCTAGTGATCTTGGACTCATGTGGGAAGAATAGCATTTCGAGACTCCACATTGAGTTCACTAGAAGTTTTGAGTGTTATCAAGATCGTAGGGCTTATTAGCATTTTGGAGAGATATGGGAGGTGTAGCATTGTGATGAGGGGTAAAAAGTGCCCTCGGACTTAAAACTTTGCCTGAAGCTCAAAGAAGGATCTGGCTACCTGGATACCAAGTAAATAGGTAGATTTGGCATTGCCTGACTCTCCTACACTCAAATGGATCTCGACCTGCCTTCATCTAGGTGGATCCAGATAGGACTGGCCTGCCAAAGGACCTAGATTGATCGTAGTTGAAGAGATGAGAACAACACCCATGACACCCACATCAGCATTAACGGTGGCATTACCTACGCTATTAATAGCCAAATAACAAATGTGTCGAAGAACCTGCAAGGATTGTTATAAAGGATTTAATGTTGTTGGGATATTTTTTGTACTGTAAATAGGGAAGAGAGGCCCTCTGAGGCTCACTTCACACAATCTGAGAGAGAGAAAACTAGAAATTTTGTACTATCGCTAATCCTAGCGGAAGTTCAGGAGCATTGCCCTCCCCCCAGACGTACACCTCTTGTAGTGGAATTGCATCACCAATTCTCATGTTTCATTTCTAGGATTGCTTGTGTGTTTGATTGTTGAGTTGGATCCTCCTTTTGCTAAGGAGACTGATCAATTAGCGCCATCTATGGGAAGTGATTATCATTCGATACCATTTCCTAATAAAAAATCCTAGCAATGCCTCCCATGACTCACAATTCCCCTCGTGGGAGTCCCGAGAAGGCAGCGACGAAGGTGGAATCGAGAATCTTAGCGTCCAAGGGATGTCCCCAGCTCATCGGGCCCAGTAAGGAGAAGCCAGATCAACCTAGCTTGCTACTCGAGGTCCTCGTGTGGGATCCCCTCCTCTAGATTCAAGTGAGGAAAGAAGAGTACAAGGCCAAGCTAGCAGCTCTGAAGGTTGAGCAGCAGTCAATCATTGACAAACTCCTCGATATCAAGCAAATCAAGGAGTTGGGAAAGATCCAACTGGAGGAACCCCAATGCTCTAGTCTGGAAGATGAACAAATGAAGTAGCATCGCATTGGGGAAGAGGAAAACACCCACTTGCATGAATAGCTTGAGAAGTTAAAATGAGAGCTTAGTAGCCAACAAGGGGAAGTTCCTCCCAACTCGTCTAAATCTTCACGCCCACTTTCATCGGGGGAGCAGTCCGAGGCCCACCCCATGGCTACTAGCAGAGGGGGCTCCATACCCAAGATTGTCTGCTAGGTTACCCAAGCGATGAGAGATATACGCCTACGTGCCTATGTCACCACCTACCCTTTTACAAAGGAGGTGATGGTGGCCCCTCTTCCGGAAAAGTTCAAGCAGCCCATTATGGCCCAATATGACGAGATGGCAGACCCCTACAGTTTTGTGGGAAGCTTCAACCAAATGATGCTAGTGCACGACTGCCCAGACAGAGTACTTTACCAGATATTCCCATCTTATCTGTCTAGCATGGCCTATGAGTGGATCAATGAACTGCCGGCCGGACAGATCACTTGCTTCCAAGAACTGGCGAATAAGTTTTCCCAATACTTTGTCAGGCAACAAAGGGTTAGAGATAACCAAGAAAGTCTGTCAGAAATCTGACAACGGAATGTTAAGTCCTTCCGGTCATACCTAGACCAATTCAAGGCTCAATATTTCAAGTGGAAGAGATCCCACGATGCCATAGCCATACAGTACTTCATGTCAGGTCTCCTAATTCAAAGGTATGACATCGACTTCCTACCTAGAGATATGGAAAAATTACGGGACAGGGCTATGAGTTTCATGTTGCAGGACGACTCTTTTCTCTCCCATACCTAGCTAGTGGAAGGATATGGAGATGATCTTGGACCTCGAGAAAGCTGTCTCTCATATCCATCTACGAAGATAGTCACTTTAACAAATGGAAGGCTAACTTCCATGATCAGAGAAGCGACCAGCCCGCTAAGGGTCAAAACAATGGACCCCACTAGACCAGGTGGGAGTTCTATGAAGAGTACACTCCCCTTGCCGTAAACTAGGTGGATGTGTTGACAGAGGTGTGGTCCATCGATAAGGGCCTACTACCCCTGCCAAAGCCTCTCAAGAAGAAGGTTGAATTCGAGCCTTACTGCAAGTACCACAAGGCCCAAGGGCACGCTACTAAAAACTGCTAGGATTTGCACAACTAAATCAAGTCCCAGATCCAGCATGGAAAATTGGCCCATTTCATCAAGTGAAATGAGGACCAAACAAAGGGCAAAAGACCCATGGAGGGTCCAGAGGACTACCTGAGAAACGTCAGTTTATCATCATTCTTATGCATTAAAACAAACCTAGCTCTTAGGATTTTTGCTTCGCAAACAAGTTTTTGGGTTGCATGTAGGCATCAATTAGGATAGGCATGCATTGCACATTTTATTATCTTTTTAATGTGTTTTTGTGAGTGTTAGGGGTATACAGATTACCAGATCCCTAGAACCCTAGCACTCAGGAAGGCAACTGGTGAAGGGGAAGCCCAAACCAACTATAACTTAGCCAGATCAAGCTCACCATAGTTGGATTTTAGCTCACTTGGACTAGGATTAGCTCATCCTAGCTCCATTCAGCTCATCTCTACTGAATGGAAACTCACGAGAGCTCATCTTAGCTCACCCTAGCTCAGGTAACCTCAGATCCAGCTCAACTTAGCTTAATCTAGCTCATCTCAGCTACCATTACTTCACAGGGAGCTCTAGCTAGCTCAGCTGAGTTGACTGGAGTTCACCTCAGCTCAGAACCAGCTTGATCCAGCTCCACTCAACACCATCCAGCTAAAGATGACTTCATTTTAGCTCAGGAAGTTGAAGTCCAGCTCCTGGGGACTTATCTTGGCTCAACTCAGTTGGGCTAAGCTACCTTAGCTGCCTTAACCAGCTTGATCCTCCCTGGGAACACCGGACCCAGCTCACCTCAGCTCCTTTTGGTGGAAGCTAGCTCACTTCAGCTTGGCTTGCCAGCTAGCAAAGAACTAGCAAGCTAAGCCAGCTAAAGTAGGTCCATGCCACCCTCTTCAGCAGCTACCAACTCCAGTTCAGCTCTAGACTTCTTCTGTCCAGCTTCTCTCCTCAAACCCTAGCTCCAATTGCCTCCTCCTCTACTCTACTATTAGCTAAGCTAGCTAAGCTCCAGCTCCCTTGGCCATCCACCACCTTGAAACCCTACCTAACTAGCTCCACCAACTAAGCCTACCTAGCTACCCATGTTGGCGCCACCTCAACCACACCTCTTCACCCCATGACCACCACCAAAAGGCACCAAGAAGGTGGTGCCAAAAGCACCATAACCACCTCCATATTGGCGCCACCTTTTTCCCTCCAAAATCCATCAATCTCCACACTACACCTAAGCCTAAAACCCGTCTCCACCTTCCATTTCCCTCCAAAATTCTCCCCTTCTAGAACATCATTTTGGCACCAAAATGGAGGCATCCCCTTCACCATGGACGTCCACCATGGGGTTCCTCCATGCCCTTAACTACCCCCCTTCACATCTCTTTGAAAGGCGCCAAAAAACCATGACCATAGATCCCATAACCAACACTCCAAACTCCATCTTAGCCATCCATTCCAAGAGCCACCTATAGCCCCCATCCTACTCTATAAAAAGACCCTTAACTACCACCATTTTCCCCATCCTCCCTTTAGTATAATTCCACCCTACAACCACCATATCCATGGCCAAGGAAGAAGAAGAAGAGAAGAAGATTAAGGGGGCATCCTACCTGTCCCCTTGGTGCCTTCTTCCCCCTTTTTCTTCTCCATTGTGCAACGCCGAGGAGAACTCCACCACTAGGAGGACGGTCAGGCAAGGAGGAGCAAGGGTGGTGCATGCTCACCCTTAAAGGAGATCATTGAAGGTGGTAGCTTCCACCTTGGAGGAGCATCTCAAGGAAGGAGAAGGAGGAGCCTTTTCCAAGCCTAGGAGCCACTAAGCTTGGACCAAGGAGCTTCCCCTCTTCACCAACAATTCAGGAGGACTTGTGTTTTATTTTATTTGTTGCAATTATCTAGTAGTAGAAGCATTCATCTACTGGGGGTTTTGTAAAACACTCTCTTTCAATCAAAGTTGCCTTCTTTAATCTTTTTGTTGCATAGTCTTATAGAATTCATGTTTAACTTTTTTCACTCCCTCTCCATAATTACTCTAGGCCTCCATGCGCCTAGAGTGAGCTTAGGGAGAGGCTCTATTTGTCACTCTAATAGTAGTGTAGGGGATTAGTATAGAGAATTTTCTTGCTATCAACAAACCCTCATTGTTCCCATTATTTCAAAACCTACAAAAATCATATATATAAAATACCAAAATGAAAGTTGAGTTTGATTTACAAGCAAGAGACATAATTTTGCAAACACTTGGCCTCCTTGGATGACCCTAGATACTCCCCTATCTAGGTTATAAATTTTAAAAGCGTATGCGATTTCGTGTGTTACAATGACTCTAAAAACCCTAATTACAAATCACACTAAATTTCACATCACTACCACAAGAAGAAGCTCCAACAACTTCAAGGAGTAAACATGGTCCTTATCGCAGACCAAGAGCCAGACAGGTTAGCGACCCACCAGATCAAGCAGGTGAAATCACCTTGGCTCCCCCCAGTAGAGTACCACCACCAGGTCCTGGTGTCAGTGGTCGTGTTACCCCAAAGTGCTCATTTCTCGCCACTTGAAGACACGGGCGTGGAGGTTGACGTCATCTTCGGGGTCAATGTCACCCTAAGTTAATAAGCTATTTCCTCTAGGTCGACTCCCCAAAGCGCGTTCCCCACCCTTCAATGGGGTGAAAGAGGTACCATCAAGTAGGCGGCCTATAAATTGTTCACCTCCTTACCAAGCAAAGCAAAGCACACTAACCCACTTTTAGTGATGCTCTTGCTTGTGGGGCAACTCCAACCGAGGCTCTTGGCGGACGAAGGCAACGCGATAGATGCCTTATTTTGGAAGACTTTGCCTAAGTTGGGCTTCAACGAGAAGCACCTCTCCCTATCAACTCATCCCATTATAAAGTTTGGCAGTCACAAGATCATGCCGAAAGGGGTGATCAGCCTTCCCGTGTCCATCTACGATGGGGACAGGCACCTGAATAGGATAACCACATTCATAGTGGCCAGACTAACAGCAACGTTTGATGGCATCATCGATTGCTCAACGACTCGTGCCTTCTAACTGATCCCCTCCTTTCATTTCCAGTTCATGCTATTCCAAACTCCTCGAGGAGTAGGAATTGTACATGGGGATCAAACAATCGGGAGAAAACTCCTTAAGATTGAGCTAGGATGATCGACGAAGCCAAGACCCCCCAAGCAATAAAAATGGAGGAAGAAGAGAAGCCAAGTCTAGGCAATCTAGAGGGAAACAAATTCAGTTGATCCGCCAGCGACTTCAAAACTCCAGCTAGGCTTTTCAGCCATGGCTATACACCTATACCCTGACAATGCTTCCAAGTTCGCCAAGGTCGAAGCGAACCTTGATCCCTTTGAAGTTTAGGAGTTGTTGCTCCTAGTTAAGGCCAGTGCGGATGTATTCACTTGGTCTGCTAATGACCTACTAGGTGTGGACCCATCCCAGATCCAATACCACCTCAACATTCAGGTGAGTGCTCGCACAGTCAAATAGGTGCGCCAACAGAAGTAAGCCGAACAGTGGCAAGCAATTGAGGCAGAAGTCCAGAAGCTCCTTGAAGCCAGCTTCATTGAAGAGTCCTTGTACCCAGCATGGCTGTCAAATGTGGTCATGGTGAAGAAAGCCAATGGAAAATGGCAGATGTGCTTGGACTTCACCAACCTACATGAAGCTTGCCCAAAAGGATGAGTTTCCCTTACCAAGGGTGGGCGTTGATGCGAGATTTACATGCTTTGTAATTAATGCAAAATAGTGTCATTGCAATGCACAAACCTGATTAGCTTTTAAATTTATAAACCTAGACATTGGTGGTATCTAAGGTTGTCCAAGGAGGCCAATTTTGTTAGTCAAATAAGTGATTCTCTCTCTCGCTTCTCAAATCAACTCGTCTCTTTTTGTAATTTTGATTTTTGTTGTTTTTAGGGTTTTTGAGATAACGAGCACAATTGCAAAGATGATTATGCTAATGAGACTATGCCTATCAACTAGAAATTAAGTGACAAGATGAACCCTCTCTAAGCACACCCTAGATGCATGGAGACCTAGGATAACTAGAGAGAGAGTGGTGCACTACAATTACTAGAAACAAGGAACACACGAAATTGAAAGAAGAAAGTGAAAGGCAACTGAATTCTTGTATTTCTAGCCAAATGAACAACAGGTAGCAGAATTCTTGCTACAAGAAAATAATAAAAACACTAGCTAATGCAAGAAATAAAAAGAGATGAAGAAACAAATCCTCCAAGTGAATTAAAGACTCTCTTTCCAAGTGCAGCTACTCCTGCACTATGAAGAGAGGTCTTCCTACCTCCTGGTATCCTCCTCCAAGGTGGACGTCCACCACCTTGTTACTCCTGCCTAGTTGTCCCCCCTTAGAGTGCTCCTTGGCGTGGCACAAGGAAGAAGAGAGAAGATCAAAGAAGGGACCAAGGGGCTAGGTATGTTACCCCCTTAATCTTCTTTTCTTCTCCTCCTTTCTTAGCTAAATTATGTAGGTGTAGGTATAGGATTTTTGGTAACCAAGGATGGATGGAAATGGGTGGTTAGTGGTGCTTTTATATAGTGGATGGGGGAAGATTGGTGCCAACTAGGGTTAAGGGTGGCATGGCTTTGATGGGTGCCTAGGATTAAGGCTTAGGATGGTGGTTAATGGATGGAGGGTAGATTAAGGTTGGCGCCAATTGTAAGGTTGTGTTGAGTGGTGGTTAAGGTTGAGTTAAGTTGGGATGGTACCATTTTTTCGGTACGGTTAAGGTTAAGGGTTGGCACCACTTATTGGAGGGTTAAGATTGGGTTTTGTGTGGTGGTTATAGGATCCTAGGGTGGGGATAGGTTGGCACTGTGATGACCTGAGTCCCGCCAAGCGATGAAACCCTGGTCGTCACAGATGGTAACAAGCAAGGTCACCCTACTAATGATAAAAAAAACTGGGAAGGGCCATAGAAACATTTATGTTGTATCATGAATGGGATAGTCAGCCACATAGTGATGAAGTATCCCTAGTCCTGATTTTCCACAGTATTTGGATTTGATTCTCTTCTTGATTTTTGATCCTTTTCCCATCCCATTTAGTCTTCTTACTTTTCGTTCGTTAAGGTCATCCCTTAAGTCATTGGGCTAAGCAGATTAGAGGCCTCCTTATGGCATCACTTGATCAGAATGTGATCTAAAGAAGTAATTGAGTAAATTCTTGGTTCACCCATCGTGTATGTGATTGTATGGTCTTCTAGGGTTTTTCTTGTGGTTTTGTTGGATAATAAATTTAATTACCAGGTTGACGAACACGTTAATTTGTAGCCCCACTTGGTACTAGATACATTAGTTGTGATTGTAATGCTTAAAGTATGTATCCATGCATTACTTATCCCTTTTATAGAATCACCCAACCACTATTTTATAAATATACTTACAGGTCACATATATTTTCATGGTATATATAAATATGTATAGGATGACCTATGGCAGTGTATTTTGTGTTAATAGTAGAGTATATATAATTGACATTGATCACTTGAAAAAGGGTAAATTATTCTCTACTAAGCGTATGGTACTGCACATTTTGTACCCATTTTCTGTACTTACGATTATTTGATGATAACTACGTAATAGTTTGAATTTTCTTTGGAGGTACAATAGTAACTAGAAAAGTAGTTAGTAATGATAAATAGCAATGGCCTAAACCGTTTAAGATAAAAGTGTCATACCCTCTAGCCAGTTAATTTTAATTATGAACTTGCTAGGCCAAGTGCTAATTTTTCTGTTAGTATTTTTTGGTTCAGCTAATTCTTGCATGACGAGTTTTCTGTCCTTGAAAGTATAAAAAAAATATATATATATATGTAGGTGTTTCACAATAAATTTGACTCATAGCATACCTTGACACGTCAATATATATATATTAATTAAAAGCATGCAAGGGATTGAGTCAAGGATATACGGTTCATTGCACTGTTAATGTATCACTTTAAATGATCATTTATTATTTAAATAACTATTAAAGGAAGATAGTTGTCTTGATTTCTAATGCAGTTGGTAACGAATATTATCTGTAAGGCTTAATGTTAAAATCTTGTAGAAACTAATTTTGTAAAACATCTTTTTAGATGGAATTAAAATTTAGTTATTACTATTGGAAGGAGATTAACAAATTCTTACTTGTATTAGCATGAAATTAATTGATTATTATTCATGCACTGTAACGTTACGATTGATTGATTAACGGCTGAATGAACATGACTATTTTGATTTCTGGCCCAGTTGATTATACTGTTTATAAATTGATGTAACATTATAAATAATACATTCATCCCAATTGTATGTTATAATGAAAAGAATATTTGTTATACTATCACACATGGTTATATACATAGTTTATGAGGATATGATAAAGCTATTTTCACTCTATATATTGCTCAATTTACTAATTTGGATGCATTCCAACCATGTTATGTAGGATAGGCTACCGTATGATAAATGAGGAAAATATTGTTATGCATTAGTTTATTGTTACTAATGGCATTGTCAAAGGTATTTTAAATAAACAAAGGCTCATACATTTATGCTATTTATGAACTAATAATTCATATCTCGTTTATAGAGTTGGTATTAATTTATAAAACTAGACAATTAGATTCGGAATGTTATAAAAGAAATAAATGTGTAAATGTGATGAGTTGAAAAGATGGATATATTTCTTATTTTGTTGGATTAAAGAAACATTACGAAATTCCCTTTAAGAACCATATCAAAGGACAATTTGTGAAATTGGTTTGTACTTGAACTTGTCAATTGGCAATTATCCTGATGATAAATGAATACATGGATATGATGGAATTGATAATCACACTAAATGACCGAATGAGACTCTAATCACCTTAGTAATAATATCCCAATTTTTCATAATAATTGGAACATATCATTGGTTAGAGTACAAGGCTTACATTTTTACTCAATTACAAACGTTTTGCAAATTATGTTGGAAACCTGAGTTTTACATTTGAGAGTTTAAAACTTGAAATTTTTTACATTCCTTCATGCTCTATGTTTTTAAGTCCATAGTTTAAGATCATTTCATCCGCATGGATCTAAAATTTTCAGAGATTGTGTTTTGCACCTTGCAATTCTACATTGAATTGAAGACATCTTCCTGTGTTATTAAGTAATACCTATTAATTTTGAATTATTCATGAATTGTGTAACTAATTTTGCCTTAACATCAGTTATAAATTACCATTATCATCACTAACTTCGTCATTAGATTTATGGGCATATCAATTCAGAATTTTTCCAATTATTGACACCATAGACTGTAGGGGATCACAAATTCTTCTTTGACTTGCTCCTTTAATGGTTAACAATTGATGAAAATTTGGCATTAGTCGATAATGAATGTTTTGTTTAACTTCTCACTTGTTTGCATAAACACGCAATTCTTTATATACAAAAATTCTTTTACCAGCTTATTGATTTCTTATAAGGTTGTCCATTAGCTATTGCATGTCTAGTATAGATTTAAAGGGAATTCTAGAAAAATATTACTAGAACAATTTTAGTTTTGGGATCAGCATTAAAAATAATAGCGATGTTAAACTGATTGAAAGTTTTTAAAACAAAATATTGGTATTTTTTTTCCAGATTGAGGAATGCGGATAAAAATATTGAGATCCTGAATGGCGAGATTGATAACTTATGTCAACTCTTATATCATCATTTGACATCATAACCTAACTGCACTAATGAAAAATGACTTCACTTGATTCACTGTATCGTTATTAAATACACTATTCATTATAGTACTCTATGGAGGATAAAATTTTCTATACTTACATATATTATGGTACAATCATTAGCATCAAATGATTTGTGCAACTTATCATCCTTAGTGTCGTAAAGACTGTATTATTGATTTTTGTATGAATTTTTTGTTCTTGAATGAAGTGGAACTTAAATTGAGGTGTTTTTCCTTTATAAGGATATACTAGACTTAATCATTTTATACTGGTGGTTGAGGTACTTTAATAGTTTTGGTTAGTAACCGACTAGGCTAATGAATTACCTAAAATTAGCAAATTAGGTTGTAAAAGTTGGAAGATGGAAGTCCTTTGTTGTTTAATTGACTATAGTTGACTTTTGTTGTAGGTTTTTATGAATTGCATATCTCACACCTCATCCAGCACTTAACCCTCCATTTTAGTCCATGGGCCATGCAATTACCTTACAACCCAATGCACGCTAAATAGTTTTCTGTGTTTTTCTGTTAGTTTATTATTAAGGGCATGGAATTCTTATCTAGTTGAGGTGCGGGAGAGGTATCCTGAGCTATTTATTAATGAGTCCATAACACCCTAGTTTGTCCCCTTTAAGGTTGTTAATTCCTCTTTAAGGTTGTTATATCTGTAACATCCTAAAATCTAGGTATGGAGTCATTTCAAAGTTGTTTGGGTCAATTTGAACCCGAAAACCTAGTTGTGGTTCAGTGTTGGTGTCAACACCTCCTTAAATTATCAAAAAATGCTTGTTTCGAGTCAACCCTCAGTCAAACATTACTAAAAGGGTATCATGTATGGTACCGTTGGATTCCTCTTGTCGTAAGCTTTCCGAAGACATTTGTTTCGCATGATTTTGAGGTGTATAAGTCAAGTTATGGTAAAAACAAGTTGAAAAGGACCAAAATGTAAGGTGGACCCAGCTGTTGGGGTAATTTGGATATATCACCCTCTTAAACCTATTTAAAACAACCTATGGGCCTATATAAGGACCCCCTTATGTCCTTGGGTTGTCATTAATCTCTAGGCCTCTCAAATTAAGAGAGTAAGAGAGGAGGAAAATCTTGAATTTTCCTTTTAAAAATTAAAAAATTTTTGTTTAGGGACCTAGTTGCAATTTTGAAAACTACAGGCTTCCCACCATAAATTTTATGGGGCCCACGACGGCAGTGAGTGAGGGCCACTCGATCTAGCAGCGTAGTGCGTATGTGCGATAAGTGAGCGATACTGACTTTAGACCTCCTGAGTCTATTTTAGGACTTAAATATTGATAAATGCCAGTTTATCATCATTCTTATGCATTATAACAAACCTCGCTCTTAGGGTTTTGCTCCACAAATGGGTTTTTTGGGCTGCATTTAGGCATTAATTAGGTTAGACATGCATTGCACTTTTTGTTGTCCTTTTAATGTGTTTTTGTGAGTGTTAGGGATATACAGATTACCAGATTCCTAGAACCCTAGCACTTAAGAAGTTAACTTGTGATGGAGAAGCTCTCACCAGCTAGAACTCAGGTTGATCTAGCTCACCATAGCTGGAATTCAAGTCACCTGAACTAGGGTTAGCTCATCCTAGCTCCATTCAGCTCATTTCAGTTGAATGGTAGCTCAAGAGAGCTCATCTTAGCTCACCCTAGCTCAGGTTAGCTCAGATCCAACTCAACTTAGCTGAGTCTAGCTCATCTCATCTCCCATTAGTCCACAGGGAGTTCTAGCTCGCTTAGCTGAGTTGACTAGAGTTCACCCCAGCTCAGGTCCAGCTACATCCAGCTCCACTCAACTCTAGCCAGCTAAAGATGACTTCATTTCAGCTCAGGAAGCTCAAGTCCAGCTCCCGGGGATTTAGCTTAGCTCAACTCAGTTGAGCTAAGCTACCTTAGCTGCCTCAACTAGCTTTATCTTCCCCGGAAGCACCAGACCCAGCTCACCTCAACTCCTTATGGTAGAAGCTAACTTACTTTAGCTTTGCTTAGTAGCTAGCAAAGAACCAGCAAGTTAAGCCAGCTAGAGTAGCTCCATGTCACCCTCTTCAGCAGCTGCTAGCTCTAATTCAAGCTCCAGACTTCTCCTCCTCAGCTCCTCTCTTCAAACACAAGCTCCCATTGCCTACTCCTCTAATCAATTACTAGCTAAGCTAGCTTAGCTTAGCTAGACTCCAGCTCCCTTGGCCATTTACCACCCTAAAACCCTACCTAACTAACTCCACCAACTACGCCCTACCTAAGCTCACCTAAGCTAGATCCATCTACTCCAAGTTGGCGCCACCACCTAGCCACCTCCTCACCCCATCATCACCACCAAAGGACACCCTATTTTTGGCACCAAAACCACCTATAACTAACCCCATTTTGGCTCCAACTTTTCCCTCCAAAAATTCCCCCATCTTAACCCTACACATACCCCTTCAAGCCATCACCACCCTACACCTACCCTTCCTTCTAGAAAGCACCTCCCTTGGTGCCAAAATGGTGGCATCCTTCCACCATGGATGTCCACCAAGGGGTGGATTCAACCTATAACTACCCCCCCTTTTGCACCGTTTTAGGTGGTGCTAAGTGATCTCCACCTTAGGATTCCTAACAACCATCCCAAACTCCATCCTAGCCACCCATTACCTCCATGCCAACTACCCCTTCTCCACCACTATATATACCCACCAAATTACCCACATTTTCCCATCCTCCCATTAAAGAATTTCCACCTTACTTCCACCTAAACCTACGGCCAAGAAGGAGTGGAGAAGAAGATTAAGGGGGCACATCACCCGCCCCCTTGGTGCCTTCTTCTCCCCATTCTCTCCCTTTATACCATTCCAAGAAGTAGGAGGATCTTCACCACCAGGAGGATATCTTGGAAAAGAAATAAAAGGGTGGTGCACGCCCACCCTTGGAGGAGGAAAGAATTGAGGTGGAGAGCATCCACCTTGGAGGAGCATTCAAGGAAGGAGAAGAAGGAGATCTTCTTTTCAAGCCAAGGAGCAGCTAGGCTTGGAGTAAGTGGACTCCCTTCTTCACCAGATTTTGCAAGAGGATTTGTGTTTTTATTGCTTTTATATTTTCCATTTTAAGTAGAAGCATTCCTCTACTTTTTTTCTTTGTAAAACACAAATTCTATTAAATCAATTTGCCTTCTCTTCATTTTTTGTTGCAATTGCTTTATCTTTGTCCTAGCACTTTTTCACTTCCACTTCCTAATTACTCTAGGCCTCCAAGTGCCTAGAGTGAGCTTAGGGAGGAGTCATATTTGTCACTTAGGTTTTAGCTTAGTGATTGTAGGTGTTAGTTGTTTTTCCATCAACAATTTGCATTTTGTCTTCATTATTTCAAGACATAAAAATTATATATTGAAAAAGACTAAAAAGAAAGTTGATTTCCATTTCCAAGCAAGGGATTTGATTTGCAAATAATTTGGCCTCCTTGAACAACTGTAGATACCCCACACTCTAGGTTATAAATTTTA
Organism: Thalassia testudinum; assembly: GCA_037157565.1. Lineage (NCBI taxonomy): Eukaryota > Viridiplantae > Streptophyta > Magnoliopsida > Alismatales > Hydrocharitaceae > Thalassia > Thalassia testudinum. Next base: position 49,636,880 of record JAZHRO010000062.1, read on the forward strand.
AAAGCGAACGGATTTACGCATTGCAGCGACTTAAAAGCCTAATCTTAAAAATCGCTTAATTTTTCGCATCACAATTTGGCGTCATTGTCGGGGATGCACGGCTTTGCTTAATCAATTTTTCTCTTGCTTGAAGTGGATCTCATCTGCTTCTATCTTTTTCTTTCGTGTGTGCAGGCATTGCAGGAAGAAAGAGAGATTCTGAGACGATTGCAATATCTTGTCTTCCCGTGGATTATCAGGTTGGTTCCCTTTTCTGGTCATATAATTCACTAAAAACTACCAACAACACACTAAACTTAGCTTTCAGAACCTTAAACAACTTAATTAAGTGGAGTAGTGAAATTTAAAATCTATTATTTGCTTGTATGCTTCATTAAACACCACTCTAATTCAAGTGTTGGTGTTCTATTTTTCTGGTCTAGATTTCTAGTGGGACTTGAAAAATCAATTCCTCACCCCACAAGCCTCCTAAAATCATAACATTTCACCCAGTGATTCCAAATCAAGTAAGAAATATTTTTTCCAAATTTTAGACTAATTGGGTTTGCATTTAATTTTTAAAAATTCGTGGACTGTAGAGGGGTCACACCCTCTAATCTTCTTATTTTGCTACTATCTGTGAATTTTTAAAATTTTTATACTCATCCAATCTTTGTGAAATTTAACTTTTTGGAATCCTCGTAAAATTATACACATCATATAAAATCACCAAAATTGTTTAAGGCTGATGGTGGTACAGAAAGTCCAAAATACCCACAGGTATCATTTATGGACTTTGACACCAGCACAAATAAAAATTCAAAACAAATATCAAACAAATTTCTAAAATATTACAAAAATATCTTCTGAAATTCTTGTTGATTTTCTTCAGAGTAGTGGTGTTGTTTGAGTTGTTTGGACTACTACTTAATATAGAAAGCCTAAAAATAATTCATTGGTAGTAATTTTCTGTCTTAGGGACAATTGGCTTAGGGTTTCTTTCTTTCTTTTCAGTGACTCACATTAAAGGAAATTAACCATCACTAATACAACTTGCTTTTCCTTTAATTGCGGAGTTTCAAACTTGTTTGAAAATTTAAAAAGAGAAACCCTAAAACACATTGAATTAAATCAAATCCTAAAAGATAAAAATACAAGAAATTGTGTGACAACTTGCTTTTTAATTGGAACCACTTTCCAATTCCTGCAAACACACACACACAAGAAAATTGAAATAACAGGGCAATAATCCAATCAACGCCCTCCACATTCCGTGTGCACTTTAGTATCGTAGACCTAATTAAAATTTGTAGCAACTTGACCCCTAAGGTTTCATCAACTTAGGCTTGCTCTATAGGCCTTAAGTTCTCTTTAGTTGATATCAATTCTGTCATCTATATCTGGTGTTCAGGCTAAGGGGTGGTGTCAAACGACCAGGTGCAAGTTTGTACAAGCACCTGAGATTTTCCTGGGAAACACTTGGGCCTAAACCTCCCCTTAAACAACTTGGCTAGATTTGTTGATAGAAAGGGTATTCACTAGTGATTACTTATTTCCTAGGTAGACCAAGTCTTACGTTAAATTTTTAGGGAGTCACACTTAAGTTAGGTCTAGAATTTGTTGTTTGAATTGCACACTTCCTGTCATATCCATCTCGTCTCCTCCACTCCAATTCTTCCAAAAAAAGTGCATGCACGAGCGAAGGTCCCAAAAACCACATCTTGAAAGACCATCTGATTTTGCCTCCCACACCAGAAAATCTTTGTTTTCTTCTCCTTCGTCTTCTAAAAATATGTAAAACCTAGGAAATAGACAAAAAAATTCTACTTCCGCTTCTAACTCGCCAGCTGACCCACAAGTTGACTTCCCCATCCCTAACCTCCCCCATCTGGAGCAACCAGAAATTCCTGCAAGGCCGGGTGGCCCTCAAAGACAAACTCAAAATACAAACCCCTTTGCCTTTATGGTCAACCATTTGGTTTGGCTACAACAAAATCAAGAGAATTTGGCTAGGACTGTGACAAACCTAGCTAACCAAGGGCAAAACCCACCACCTCGCCAGCAACCTGTCGTTCCTCGTAAGGATTTCTATGATCCTTCCAACTATGAGGAAAGACCTGGGGTGGTCATACGACAAGGGGATTTTGAGATCAAACCAGCTATTCTGAACCTGATCAAGCATTTTCATGGTCTTCCAAGAGAGGACCCTTTTTGTCATCTCGAGGAATTAACTGTCCTCGCTCAAACCACTTGTTCCTGCAATGTGTAGGAAGATGTGTGGTTGATGAGACTTTTCCTCTCTCTCTAAAAGATAAAGCTTCACACTGGTTTAGAATGGTTGGGCGCCCGATCACCACCTGGCCCCAATTAAAGAACACTTTTCTAAAAAAAAATTTTCCAATTGGTCGAACTAATGCTTTAAGAAGATCCAAAATGACCTTTCAACAAAAAATTGGTGAACCCCTCTATGAAGCCTGGGAAAGATTCCAAGATTGTCCCCACCATGAAATTCCCCAATGGCAGTTAGTGCAGATCTTCTATCATGGATTAGAAGATCAATTGAAGCGATTTGTGGATGCCTCATGTGGGGGAAATTTCCTTAATAAAGATGCCGAAAGTGCCTATCTCCTCTTTGAAGAAATGAGTGAAAACTCATTTAATATGACTTCAACGGACACTTTTGGTTGAACTCCAAACCCTAGACACGAAGTCAATGAAATTGACTCCAAATCCACCTCTATTCTAGTCACTTAGGATGATCTATATATGTTAGCTCAATAACTGGATCAGATACAAATTCACTAGAAAAGAATGGAAGAAAAGCTTACAAACAAACAAGATCCTCACCTTAATGCTCCACACTTTAACTCTCCACACACTAACATTCCACAACTTCTCCAAAGAGAAAATCTGCATAATATTGATGCCACACCTAGTGGTCAGCAATTTCTAGCTGATTTTCCACAAGAATTGACTGGGAATTTTGATTATTTGAATCAAAGTATTCTTGATCCCACCACGGAAAATATTTATGCTCTCCAGGAGCAATTTAGAAACCCCTCCAACACTTATAATCAAAACTGGAGGACCAACCTGAATCACTCCTAGAAAAGCCCTAACCCAATTCCTTTACCCAAACAAAATCATTTTGGGAATTATGGGCAACCTGCATATCAACCTGGTCCATCCCAGGAAGATATTAATACTCAGGTCATGAAAACTCTGTAAGGTATGCAGAATCAAATGACAGAAGTAGCCCGCATGGTTACAAACTTGCAACACCAAGTTAAGGTTACTCCTGATCATCGACCTACTGGGAATTTACCTTCCCAACCCATGCCAACCCGAATAATCAACAGAATCAATTCTAAGGTGGATATCCTAGTCAACCCATTCAACCAGCACATCAGCATCCCTCGAATTTCAATAACAGTTAGGCTTCCCATCCTCATCCTAGAAACAACCAGACTGTAAATGCAGTTACCTTGAGGAATGGGAAAACCACCCAAGACCCCCTACTTGTTAAAGAAACTCATTTCAATGAAAACTAGATAACCTCTTCCCCATCTTCCTCTAATACTATTCAGGAACCTGATAATGCAAAAAAAGGAAACCCTGCACCATTTCCACAAGCCCTCCATTCTTCACAAAATAAGAAAAAGAAGAAATTCGAGCCCACTGATAAGGAATTAATGGATTTATTTGGGTAAGTTGAAATTAACATCCCTCTCCTAGATGCCATAAAATACATCCCTACCTATGCAAAATTTCTAAAAGATTTATGTACCCCAAAAAGGCAGTGTAGAAATTTTGGAAAGGTGATCCTTCCTAAGATAGTCAGCTCAGTTGTGCAGAGCCGACTACCTCTTCAGAGAAAAGATCTAGGCGCCCCCTGATTCAAGTTAGCATTAATGATACTTCTTTTGATTGTGCCTTGTTGGATCTCAGTGCCTCAATTAATCTTATCCCCACAATTGTTTTTGAGGAATTTAAGATCGGAGAATTAAAGCCTGTTGAGGTTACCCTTTAATTAGCAGACCGATCTACAATTAAACCAAGGGGAATTGTTGAGGATGTCCTTATCCGAGTCAAAAATTGCCTTTTTGCAGTCGACTTTTTAGTCCTAGACATAGAGGTACCGGAAGCATTAAAGTTTTCCTCTATAATTCTTGGAAGACCATTCTTAGCCGCTGCCCATGCAAATATTGATTGTGATTCTGGTAAAATGAAGATCATGTGTGGTGGTGAATCTGTAACCCTAGATATTTTCCAAGCTTCTAGGAGGTTCTAATAACTTGATTTCTTTGATGACTCAGATTCAGAAATGGAAAATATAGTGGAGGAAACTTTGTAGATTTCGCATTTAGGTTCTTGTTTTCCCATTAACACGGTTCCTGAACAATCCACTTCCTCTCATCCTTCCACCCTAACCACACATTTAGCTAACACTCCAGCTGACCCTTTCACTCTCACTTCACCACTAACAAAAAAAGTAGAAATTCCTTCGGAGTCAGGCCCACAACTGGAATTGAAACCCTTGCCCGACTCCCTTAAATATGTTTTCTTGGGTCCAAATCAGACCCTGCCCCTGATTATAAATTCTAGACTTACTGGGGCACAAGAACATAAACTTCTCCAGGTTTTGAGTAAATACAGAAAAGCTATTGCCTGGATCCTTTTTGATCTTAAGGGTATTCATCCGTTCTACTATACACATCGTATCTATTTAGAGGATAATTCTCACTCCTCCCACCAACCACAAAGGCACTTGAACCCTAATATGCAAGAGGTGGTAAAAAAGGAGATTATTAAGTGGCTTGATGCCAATATCATCTACCCCATTTCTGACAGCTCCTAGGTTAGTCCAACACAAGTAGTGCCCAAAAAGGCTGGACTAACAGTTGTCACCAATGACAATGGGGAGAATATAGCCACTCGAACTGCCTCTTCTTGGCATGTGTGTATTGATTACAGAAAATTAAACACTACCACCAGGAAAGATCATTTTCTGCTCCCCTTTATTGATCAAATCTTGGAGCGGTTAGTCGGATGGGATTTTTATTATTTTCTGGACAGTTATTCCAGCTATAATCAGGTAGCGGTTCATCCTGAGAACAAGGACAAAATAACTTCCACCTACCCCTTTGGAACCTTTGCTTTTCGAAGAATGCCCTTCGATCTTTGCAACGCACCTGCAACTTTTCAAAGGTGTATGCTTGCAATATTTTCGGACCTAGTAGGTGAATGCTTAGAAGTCTTTATGGACGACTTCTCTATTTTTGGAGATTCTTTTGACCATTGCCTCAAGAACCTTGAAAGAACTATCCAAAAATGCATAGAAGTCAATCTGGTCCTCAATTGGGAAAAAAGTCATTTCATGATCCAGGAAGGTATTGTCCTGGGCCATGTTATTTCGAAATAAGGAATTGCGGTAGATAAAGCAAAAATAAATGCTATATCTAAGCTCCCACCACCCACTACTGTAAAACAGATCTGATCCTTTTTGGTTGATGTGGGTTTCTGCCATAGATTCATACAAAATTTTCCCAAATCTCCAAGCCCTTAAGTTAGCTTCTTACTAAAGACCAACCATTTGATTTTAATGATAAATTCTTGGAGAGTTTTTTGAGGTTGAAGAAGGAAGTTACCGAGGCACCAATTTTGCAGGGACCTGATTGGAATAGTCCCTCTGAATTAATGGTAGATGCCTTAGATTTTGCTGTGGGGGCCATTCTAGGGCAAAGAATTTGCAAGAACCCCATTGTGATCTATTATGCTAGCAAAACTATTGATGATGCACAACAGAATTACACAGTTACTGAAAAAGAACTTCTTGCCATTGTATTTGCCCTAGAAAAATTTAGATCTTATCTTTTGGGTTCACATGTCATTGTATATACCGACCACTCAGCACTTAAATATTTGCTGACAAAAAAAGATGTGAAACCCTACCTTATCCATTGGATCTTGCTGCTCCAGGAATTTGACCTGAAAATCAAGGATAAGGTGGGATCACAGAATGTAGTGGCTGACCATCTCTCTTGTCTTATGACGAATGACATAATGACCCCCCTTGATCAATTCCCTAATGAAAGCATTTTAGCTACCACCACCCTCCCTTGGTTTGCACCCATCGTGAACTATTTAGCAACAGAATGAATCCCCACTGATTAGCCAAAAACAAAAAGGGATAAGTTCTTTGCTGACATTAAATACTATTTTTGGGAGGAGCCCGACCTTTTCTGCATTTGTGCCGATCAGGTTACTCGACAATGTGTCCCTGATTCTGAAATCCATGATATTCTGACACATTGTCATTCAATGGCTTGTGGCAAACATTTTTCGGGCAAGAAAACTGCAACTAAAATCCTTAATGCGGGATTCTTTTGGCCCAGCTTCCACAAAGATGCTCATAATTTTGTTCAATCCTGTGTGCATTGCCAGAGCATCAGCAACATGACTCGGAAGAATATGATGCCCCTTAATCCTATTTTAGAGGTTGAAATTTTTGATGTATGGGGCATCGACTTCATGGGACCATTCATCAACTCTGGTGGGTATTTATATATACTAGTTGCAGTCAAATATGTTTCTAAGTGGATCGAAGCAATACCCACCCACACTAATGATCACCGTGTGGTTGTCGAATTTCTTAAGAATATTTTCTCAAGATTTGGCATTCCTAAGGCCATAATCAGTGACGAAGGCTCACATTTCACTCACTCACAATTTCGTTACCTTCTTTCTAAATATGGGGTTAATCACAAAATTATCACACCTTATCACCTCCAAATAAATGGTTAGGCAGAAGTTTCTAACCGAGAAATCAAAAATATTTTACAAAAGATGGTTAGACCCAACCGTAAAGACTAGTCCACCAAATTGAACAACGCTTTATGGGCCTACCGTACCACTTTTGAAACCCTGCTCAACATGTCTCCCTTTCGTCTGATTTTTGGGAAGTCATGCCATCTCCCGGTAGAACTAGAACATAGGGCTTTTTGGGCAATAAAATAATTAAACATGGATTCATCTAACACCGGTATCTATAGAAAACTGCAATTAATTGAATTGGAAGAATTACGTAATTTTTCGTATGAAAATGCATGGATTTATAAAGATCGAACAAAGAAAGTTCATGATAAATACATTGTTCGGAAACACTTTTATGTTAATCAACGTGTTTTGCTTTTCGATGCAAGATTACGTATTTTTCCTAGAAAATTAAAATCCAAATGGACCGACCCCTTTATTGTCCTAAAAACATATCCATACAGTGCTATTGATCTTTTCGACCCTAAAACTAATACGACTTTTCAAGTCAACGGCCAGCGATTAAAGCACTATTTTGATCATACCTCGAATCTTCTGTCTGAATCTTTTGATTTCACCGAACCAACCACAATTGATCACTGATGCACATTACGCACGGCTGAATGGTGTAAAAGATAGCATTGGATGGGAGGTAACCCATCATTTTCTTTTTGCTTCTTTTTCTTTTCCCAGGTTTTGACTATCCTAAATCCAATCGCCTTTTCCTAAGGTAATCTCTCTTTCCCTCCTAATGCATGAGGACATTGCATATCTTAAGCATGGGGGGTGTTTTTAAAATTTTGACAATCAAATTAGGATTTTCAAAACCTAAAAACATGCATTTTTTTTAGTCATATTTATTTTCTGGCATGCATACCCAAAAAAATAAAAATATTGAAAACTTTTCGAGGAAAATTTTGAAATCTGGAGTAAGGCTGAAAAACTCACTTTTGGTACAATGAGATTTAATCTTTAACAAACTAGGGATGAGGATACGGATCTAATCATTAGAATCACATGGTCTATTTTTTGACTAGATCAGATATCCTTCTCCAGAATTCCACCTGAACTCATGATAGTTCAAGTGACTTGATCCTCTTTTGTAATATGGAAAGTATCTAGCTTAGTTTCTGATTTGAAAACTTGCATTTCTTGTGAAACTTCCTGTGTCAAGTTTCACACACAAACCAACACCTAAAAATCACTAAAGATTAGAAAAACCCCCTTGTTTGGACTTAGTAAAAGTCTGAAGCAGATCATTGGTTTGAGTTCCCACCATTGAGGAGGAAAATGCCTCCATTGAGGACGCGATGTCAACATTTTACCACCTCGGCGTAGCTCCATATCTATATTTCATATCTTTAGATAGAGCATTAAAGTCCATTTTAGCAGCTCAAGTGTCTTGGACGGTGCTCTACCTATAGTGTCGGAGCAAAAGCTTGAGTTTGCTTGGAGCACCCCTTTACATCGCATTGTGTTTTGGGGTTGTGGGCTCCTGGGTGGTGTCATGGACAATGCTATCTTGAAGTACAAGCACCAGAGTCCCCTCGAGGATTGGTAACGGGAATGATGATCCCTACACATCAGTTGTAAGACTAAGCTAGAAATAAGCATGGGGGACAAAAAATAAAATTTAAAACAAAAAAAGTCCTTATAAATGTTGGGTTTTTACAAGCATAGACACGAGGTTTTAAATGCTATTGCAACTTGCGAATCAGATTCAAGAGCCAGAAAAATCCTAAAAATAAAAATTTCAAGTTATCTAAAATAACAAGGAGTTAATCTGTGAATTTTTTGGAGGATATATTGATCCCATTTTTGTTTGATTTTTGCATCCGAAAATGAATCTCGATGTTTATCTTTAACAAATCCCGTACCTCCTATATTTAAACCAACCAAGGTTTCATAATCTTTTCTTTCTCCTCAAAAGTTAAAAAAATTAAATTTCCCAAAAATTTTGTTTTGTAAAAATTAAAGTTTTGCTAAGAGACTAGCAAAAGATGAGCATGGGGGTGTGATAAATGCTAGTTTATCATCATTCTTATGCATTAAAACAAACCTAGCTCTTAGGGTTTTGCTCTGCAAATGGATTTTTTGGGTTGCATTTAGGCATTAATTAGGTTAGGCAAGCATTGCAAGTTTTCTTGTCTTTTTAATGTGTTTTTTTTAGTGTTAGGGATATACAGATTGCCAGATCCCTAGAACCTTAGCACTCAAGAAGGCAACTGGTGAAGAAGAAGCTCTCACCAGCTCACCATAGCTGGAATTCAAGTCACCAGAACTAGGGTTAGCTCATCCTAGCTCCATTCAGTGCATCTCAGCTAAATGGTAGCTCAAGAGAGCTCATCTTAGCTCACCAAGCTCAAGTCAGCTTAGATCCAGCTCAACTTAGCTGAGTCTAGCTCAACTCATCTCCCATTAGTCCACAGGGAGCTCTAGCTAGCTCAGCTGAGTTGACTGGAGTTCACCCTAGCTCAAGTCCATCTACATCGAATTCCACTCAACTCTAGCCAGCTGAAGATGACTTCATTTCAGCTCAAGAAGCTCAAGTCTAGCTCCCGAGGATTCAGCTTACTTCAACTCAGTTGAGTTAAGCTACCCTATCTACCTCAACCAGCTTGATCCTCCCCTGAAGCACCAGACCCAACTCACCTCAGCTCCTTATGGTTGAAGCTAGCTTACTTTAGCTTGGCTTAGTAACTAGCAAAGAACTAGCAAGCTAAGCCAGCTAGAGTAGCTCCATGCCACCCTCTTCAGCAGTTGTCAACTACAGTTCAAGCTCCAGACTTCTCCTCCTCAGCTCCTCTTTTCAAACCCTAGCTCCCACTGCCTCCTCCTCTACTCCATTACTAGCTAAGCTAGCTTAGCCTAGCTTAGCTTAGCTAGACTCCAACTCCATTGGCCATTTGCCACCCTAAGACCCTACCTAACTAACTCCACCAACTAAGCCCTACCTAAGCTCACCTAAGCTAGCTCCACCTACTCCAAGTTGGCACCACCACCTAGCCACCTCTTCGCCCTATCTCCACCACCAAAAGACAACCTAATTTTAGCCCCAAAACCACCTATAACTAACCCCATTTTGGCTCCAACTTTTCCCTCCAAAAATTCCCCCATCTTAACCCTACACATATCCCGTCAAGCCATCACCACCCTACACCTACCCTTCCTTCTAGAAACCACCTCCCTTGGTGCCAAAATGGTGGCATCCTCCCACCATGGACGTCCACCAAGGGGTGGATTCAACCTATAACTACCCACCCTTTTGCACCCTTTAAGGTGGCACCAAGTGATCTCCACCTTAGGATTCCTAACGACCATCTCGAACTCCATCCTAGCCACCCATTACCTCCACGCCAACTACCCCTTCTCCACCACTATATATACCCACCTAATTACCCACAGTTTCCCATCATCCCATTAGAGAATTTCCACCTTACTTCCACCTAAACCTACAGCCAAGAAGGAGTAGAGAAGAAGATTAAGGGGGCACATCACCCACCCCCTTGGTGCCTTCTTCTCCCCATTCTTTCCCTTTGCGCCACTCCAAGGAGGAGGAGGATCTTCACCACCAGGAGGATAGCCAGGCAAGGAAATGAAAGGATGGTGCACGCCCACCCTTGGAGGAGGAAAGAATTGTGGTGGAGAGCATCCACCTTGGAGGAGCATTCAAGGAAGGAGGAGACCTTCTTTTCATGCCAAGGAGAAGCTAGGCTTGGAGCAAGAGGACTCCCTTCTTCACTAGATTTTGCAAGAGGATTTGTGTTTTAATTGCTTTTATATTTTCCATTTTAAGTAAAAGCATTCCTCTACATTTTTTGTTGTAAAACACAAATTCTATTAAATCAATTTGCCTTCTTTTCATTTTTTGTTGCAATTGCTTTATCTTTGTTCTAGCACTTTTTCACTTCCACTTCCTAATTACTCTAGGCCTCCACGTGCCTAGAGTGAGCTTACAAAGGGGTCATATTTATCACTTAGGTTTAGCTTAGTGATTGTAGGTCTTACTTTTCCATCAAAAATTCACATTTCATCTTTGTTATTTCAAGGCATAAAAATTATATATTGAAAAAGACTAAAAAGAAAGTTGATTTCCATTTCCAAGCAAGGGATTTGATTTGCAAATGATTTGGCCTCCTTGGACGTCTCTAGATACCCCTCTATCTAGGTTATAAATTTTAAAAGTGAATAGATTTATGTGTTGCAGTGACTTAAAACCCTAATCTTAAAAACCGCGTAATTTTCTGCATCAAATACTCACGTATTTGTTAAGATCTGGACTATTCCTCAAGAGGTTAAAGGAGTTGCGAGGCTGATGTATTAAATCTAAGGCTTAGGGAGTATTCGACCCCGTTACCTGCCCTTTAGTTTGCGAGACTTGGTAACCTAGGCACCCAAAAGAATCACACACCAGTCTGTTTCAATGAGCATAATGAAGAATAATACCAAAAAAGTGTCTGTTCTAAAAATGTTTCCCCAAAAATTTGACTTAGGAGCTGCTCGAAGACAAAAGTTGACTGGATGAGTTCCCAATGTGGAGAAGAGGAATGAAAAATACTCCCCTCGAAGATGCGTTATAACATACCATATCCTCGATGCTTCTCCTAGGATATCTAAATATCCTACTAAAGACATGAAAGCACCTAGTGCCAATTCAGATGCCATGGGTGGCATTATCCTGAAGTCCCAATTGCCAGGGTCTGAATTTAGCTACAAAATGCCATGGGCGACACTATCCTGAAGTGTTGAAAGACAAGGTTCTGGGGGTTGCCATGGGTGGTGTTATCCTGAAACATCAATTGCCAAGGACCCTGCAAGGATTGATGGTGGGGACAGGGAATCCAATACAGATCGTGTTTAAGGACAATTGATGTTGGGTTTAGGTGAGTTTAAAGAGAAAGAGAGAAAACTCTCAAAATAATATCTCTCTCTATCCCTCATATCAAAAAGGATCTAGCAAACTGAACCTAGACTTGATGCACATATGCACGAGTGCTTTAACTGCTGGGGTCAACGAACCTCTAGGCAGTTTTTGCGAGCCTTAGAAACCTTCGTGCCGGACCCAAGGCTGAGGCTAGTCAGGTCCGCATCTTAGCTGGTACTTGAGTACCTTTAGGCCTATTGTTGGTATTTCGATCTAAACTCTAGAGGTCTATCACGATAAGGACCCTGATGGTAAAATTTGACTTAGAGACCTGGTCTGTTTCGTATGATTTTGCTAGGGACTAAAAAATTTAGGCATGAGGGTATTTGATAGGTCCACTTTACTAGACTAATTTAGTGTCTATGCGCATTATTATTGGAACAGGAATTTAAATTAGAGCATGCATTATGTTGATCAAATTGATTAAGCCCTAGATTTCATGCATTTCATTTATGTTATTTGAATAATTACTTTTAATGCAGGATTAATTTTTGGGAGTTCAATTTTATTAGCATCATATCAATTATATTGCCATCATGACATTTAATTTTCTAAGAAATCAGCATGGATTGTTTGTGGAAGCTTGTTCCCTTTTAATAATTCTTGACAAATTTATTTAAAAAAGAAAATAAGTGATCTCATATATTTGACACAATGCTACGAACTATTCTCTAATTTCCTTCCTTATTCTCTCTCTCTTTCTCTCTCTCTCAAATCTCTCTCTCTCATTCCCTCTCTTCGTAAATAGGCAAGACGACCAACAAGGGGGATCATCTTCTTCCAACAGAGGGGAGAACTTCCTCTTGAACAAAACGTCTCCACCACCGTGTGCCACCACTAAATCAACAACCGTGTGCCACCACTAGAACCACCATTGCGAGCCTCAACGACAACCACGACACCGTATCCGCAACCACATCTTCGACATCACCATCGCACTCCTCTCCCTCTCACAAGACCGCGCACTAATGCACCGCCTCACTGCAGCTGTCCTAACCATGCCCTCGCCCCAGCACAACTACAGCTACCTCTTGTCGACAGCAACCCTCCATTTGCATTCCCACACTCCACCATCGACAGCAAAGCACCACCGTGCCATCCTCCCCGTGAATCGACTTCATCATCTTCTTCCTTCCACACAGGGAGAATAGAGCTCCAACAAACAGCCACCACCATGAGCCGCCGCTCCACCATAGCACCTTACGTCACCTCAAGCCCTCTCCACCATTGTGATTCCACCCCCCCATCATGACCTCCTCGCACAACCTCCAACAATCGTGAGCCACCACCCTCACCACCGCTCCTTCCGCCTCGAATCTATTTGAAACCAATTCCGCCAAAAATGTAATTGGTAAATAGTATGGAATCACCATCATAATATGAAAATTATTTATAAACTGTTGATCTTAGAGTTCATATGAATACTTGTTCATCCTAGACTTAAGGTTGTGGAATTAGTAAAAAGGGCTAGATTTAATGAAAACAAAAGATACAATTATCTGGAATTAATGTAGTACGACGAATTTATCGGGAATTAAAGGAATCAGATAACAAGTTATTAGCTCTGCTACTCACTAGATTTTAGATGTAGCTTTGGTCTTTTTAGACTGGTTCCAGGGGCTGGTTCAGGGAGTTGCTGGCCTCCCTATGACTCTTTGGTTAGGCTAAGTAGCCAACTGGGATAGCGGACCATTCTTTACTTTCCTACGTGAGGAATCTAATGAGACGACAAGTGCTGTGGAGCAACGGTGTCGACCTTGAGAGATGACCACACATGTAGAAAGGATGCAAAGAGGAGACCTAGATCCCACTTTCACAGGGGATTCTCCTTCATCGCAAATTTTATTTCATTTCTATCTTCTCGTCCTTGTAGCATCGGGGCTGATTTTCGAGGGTCTGTCCCCACGTTCTTTAGCGGCTAGGACTATTTATCTATAGTGATCTGCCTGCTTGCTTTAAAAAGAACAAAAAAAATTGAGCTACCTATTTAGGTGTTGCATGCCCTTAGGTGCACGTATTTAGGAGTGATTGAGCATCATACTAGATCTCTTTCCTTGCATTGCATACCGACCTGCATGATGCTTGCTGGAGTCAGGTATATTGTTCTATCTTTGCATCTAACTCATATTCATGCATTGCATGTGGATTAAATCTCAAGATCACAAAATTTATTGAATTGACCTAATTCAGTGGTCGCCTAACTAAAATTGGGATTGCTAATCAGATTTGACCTTAAAAATGAAAATCACATTTGATTTGATTAAAAGGGACTTGTCTACAATTCTTCTAAAAAATAAACTAATTTGTGACGTAATGCACACTAGGCACTGCACTAGGTCTCAATCCCTTAAGGCTATAGGCACCAATCTCTTCATCGGTGCTGACCCTCCTATTTCACTTTGTGGTGGTGATATTATCCTGTTACAAAGTGTTTTGATACTTCAAGGAGGGGGACACCCCTTAAAGGAACAAAAGGGTAGTTAAGAGGCATCTCATTCACATTGCCTTAAAGGAAGGGTTCGCCCTACTTGCATCCCTAAGTTCCATCCTTGTAGTAACTTCTTACTAAATCACTTGAAAATATCATTGAAGTAAGGTGTAGGTCTTACGGCACTCAAAGGTTGGCTTAGGTCACATAACTGATTGGATAACTTGTTTGGCCACCAGAAAACAACTTAACCAACCTCTGTTCTTCTCCAAAGAGCTTGTCAGGGATCTCAAGTCATAGATCCCTCTTATACCACTAAATTGGGAATGGACGGGTGCAAGCTTAACACCATTTGACAACTTTAAGGGGTAGGTTGGAGGTTGGCTCAAAGCTGCTCTGAGAAAAAGGAGAGTCCTATTGCCTTGCGTTTGATTAGGGTGTGTTTTGCAGGTCGTATTGCAAATGGATTACAATAGCTACTTCACTTCTTACTTTCATCCTAGTACACCAAATCCCAATCCCATGACCTACAGTTATCCATCACCTGATGAGCATTGGGATCCTTTCTACTCCTACTATAGGAGCATTGGTCTAATTAATCCCCAACACTATGATGATGAGAACCTAAGAGAAGGGTATCCCAACCCTAGCTCTCCCATGACTATACCCAACCCATAAACCCTTAACGATTTTACTTATTGAGGTTGGACTGATACTCCTAGGCAACTTGAACTTGAGATTGACTATCCTCCACAATCTGCTAGTAGCCTCTCCTCTTTTATGATAGAAATGCAGAAACAATAGAAGAAAATGATGGATTCTATGGGAGAGATTTTGAGGAATAGTCAAATATTAAATGAAGAGATTAGCCAGCTTAGAAACTCTCCTATAATCAATTATGATCCCTACCCCTATACCTCTAATTACCAAGACAATTTCGGGGAAAATAATGACAACAAGGATCTTATTTTGAGGAGTAGCTATCACTTAGACGTCTAGCCAACCCAACTCCTTCCCCCGATTTTGAGGTGGATTGTACATCCCATCCCAGGGATGCTGAACCTATACTTCACACCTCTGAGGACCTTGCACCACAGTCAGATCTTCCTGAGGATTATGATTCTGAAGTTAACAAATTGCAGGAGTCTTGGATGCCAGACGAAATCATATTGGAAGGAAGTGATAATAACCACAATCCTCTACTTAGGGGACCAACACTTGTCATGGAACATTATGGGGATTTACAGGTAGGCAACATAGGTGACCCTGAGGGAATTGATACTAATTGGAAGACTTGGATCAATATTGGTCTCAGGGACATGAAGAGTTGATTTTTGAGGAGGACAAGGGAACACTTGAAATGCTTGATCTTGGCTTTGAAGATTTTCCTGAGTCTTAGAGACAAGAGGGAAGAATGACAAAGGTGGATGATGATGACTTTGAGGGGTTCAGACTCAAAGTATGGAGTGATTCAGGGAGAAATATGTTTTGTTTGAGGACTTATCCCCTGTAGATCTTACTAATTTAGCCAAATTTGGATTCCTACCTACTTTTGACTACAAATATCATCCTCTCAAACATTGGGAAGAAAATGAAGCAATTGATACTCTTGATGAAGAAATCTATACACCCAAGGGGCAAGATCTTAAAATCAAATAAGAACCTGGGGATGTTGTTGTTGAGGACATTCACACTCCTATTGATTCCAATCCACCTTTACATGATAATGAAATGGGCAACACCCTTGATCGGTTCGATTTGAAAGATGAACATTTCGGCCCATTCCAGGATGTGCACACCAATGATATGTAGCATGAAAGACAATCAATAACTAAGGCTACATTTGATGACATTCAAGAACTGGAATGGTTGTTGAGGATGAATGCTGAACCTCTCAAGCCCTCGTTGACTCTCATCCCTACCCTGCAACTGAGGGACTTACACTTCTGCATAAACAACTTCCTAAAATCGCTGCTTACATTCTTGGGGATAATCAAATCAATACATCCTGTGGTAGAGTGGTAGGTATGGATCAATGCTTGTCCTTGTCAGCCCATCATCCTTAGGGTGTCATTTTTAGCACTCTCTTTTTCCCACACATATCTGCTTGAGGAGCCTTTGCATTCTCATCTTGTACTCTTGGAGGTCACTACTCATGTATGTTATGTGGAACCTCCAACAATAGCTCAGGAGTACCCTATTTTCACCTACATCTAGCGAGCTTTTGGCATCACTCTCCATCACCGACTTGCGAACATCTTAGGTTACTTAGTCGCTAGGCTAGGTTTGTTACATATCTTCTTTGGGTCTCCTTCTACCTCCCTTCTAGAGCCTGATTTAAGAGACATCCCAACTCCACCTCAGGTAATATTGTTCCTTGCTTTTGCTTTCCAATGAGGATGTTGTCAGATTTAGGCATGGGGGGGTATAACATGAGGTTGTTCATAACATGTATACATATTTTGCAGGCAGTTAGGGCATCCATCTTGCATAAAGAAAATAGAGAGAGAGAAGGGAGTGAAAGGAGATGGAATCTTCATGAGCAAAATCACAAGTATATTAAGAAGGAAAAAGGAAGAGAGGAAGAGAGAGACAGAGAGAAAAGGAGCAAAATTTGTGTTGGTCCCAGCATTTGATTATGGAAGAGTTACCTAAGTTCTAGGCTAAAATGAATCAGCAATTAAGTCCTGAAATTCTAGAGAGAAGGAGATAGTGAGGGGTACCGACTTTAGGCGTCCTAGGTCTATTTTAGGGCTTAAACTCTCATGTATTTGTCAAGATCTAGACTATTCCTCAAGGGATTGAGGAAGTTGCAAGGTTGATGTATTAAGTCTAAGGCTTACGGAGTATTCGGCCCCATTGCCTGCCCTTTGGTTTGCGGGACTTGGTAACCTAGGCACCCATAAATCACACACCGATCTGATTCAGTGTGTGTAATGAAAAAAAGTGTTCTACTCTAAAAATGTTTTTCCAAAAATTTGACTTAGGAGCAGCTCGAAGACACAAGTTGATTAGATGAGTTCCTAGCATGGAGAGGAGGAATGAAAAATATTCCCCTCGAAGATGTGTTATAACATACCATCTCCCCAGTGTTTGTCTCCTAGGATATCTAAATATCCTACCAAGGGCATGAAAGCACCTTGCGCTAGTTCAGGTGCCATGGGCGGCATTATCCCAAAATGTTGATTGTCAGGGTTTGAATTTAGCTACAGAATGCCATGGGCAGCACTATCTTGAAGTGTCAAAAGCCAGTGTTCTAGGGGTTTGCCATGGGCAGTGCTATCCTAAAACATCGATTGTTACGGACCCTGCGAGGATTGATGGTGGGGACAAGGAATTCAATACAGATCATGTTTAAGAACAATATGATGTTAGTTTTAGGGGAAGTTAAAAATAAAAGAGATAAAACTCTCGAAATAATATCTCTCTATCTCTCTTATAAAAAATGCACTAGCAAATTGAAAATAGACTTGTTGCACATATGCACGAGTGCTTTAACCGCTGGGGTCAACGGACCTCTGGATAGTTTTTGTGGGCCTTAGAAACCTTTGCAGTAGACCTAAGGCTGAGGCTGGTCAGGTTCGTATCTTGGCTGGTACTTGAGTACCTTTAGGCCTATAGTTGGTACTTCGATCTAGTCTCTAGAGGAGCAGCACATTAGGACATCCTAACGATAAAATCCTACCTAGAAACCTAGTCTGGTCCATATGATTTTGCTCGAGACAAGCAAAACTTAGGCATGAGGTTATTTGATAGGTCCACTTTAGTGGATTAGAATTAAGCCTAAGAGCATTTAATTTAGAGACTAACATAGATTTCGAGCATGCAGTACGTTGAGAAATTATTTAAGATCGTGGGTTGACAATTCGGCATTTGTCTTTAATTGATACTACATGCATACATCTCATTAATTAATGAATACTCATTTCTCTTGTAAGAATTATTTGAGAACCAAGATATTGAATGCCATCTTAGCATATGATTTTCCAACAAAAATAGTAATGAAATCACCATTGGGTTTGCCATTTTGGAACTCTTGATTTTGGCAATATTCCTGACATTCTCTCTTTCCCTTCTAATTTTATCACCATCAATCAGGGATATCTCTCATCTCACAATTCCCATCCGCTGCCAGACTACCCTCATCAATCATTCTCTCTCTCTCTCCCTCAAATCTCTCTCTCTCTCATTCTCTCTCTCTTTTCTCTCTTTATAACTAGGTAGGATGGCAGGGACAAGAAAATCATCTTCATCTTCCTCCACAGAGGAGGAGAGACCTCTCTCCAATCTCAGACCTAACCACGGCCACGACCACCACTGCATCTCCTCCACGACAAACCCATCACTGCGGTCTGTGGTGACAGCATCAACATTCGCAACTGCGACGACTCTTCATCGACTGCATTCACCTCAACATCTCGACCACACCACCACCACATCTTTCTCTTTCCCTAACAAAGATCACCATCGCACTTCCACCACCATGAGCCACCAACTGCAATCATCCTCGCATAACCACCGACACACAGATAGGAAGGAGCACCACCATGCATCCATCATCATTTTCTTACAACGGAGGGGAGAACCTCTCCTCCATCGTGTGCTCTCCCATGAGAGCAACCAACCACTACGACATCCTCTACACGATGGCCACCACGAGCAACTCCACCACAGCGCCCTCGGTCTCCTCGACGTGAAACTCGACCACAAGCACTTTTCCCTTCAGCCACGCACACACCAGCCTCATGCACAGCCTTCTCCTCCTAATGCCCCACTAGCACTGACCACCCATAGCATTGCATGTGGCTAACACTAGCCCCCTTACTCACGTGCAAACAACAATGCTACCCAACTTCGTGCGACCACGCCCTCACGTAGCCATGCCACCACGTGGCCATCAGATGCCCAGCCTCTTCTTCTTCTTCTGTATCTCCAACAACAACCCAACACTGGCCACCTTCTCTTCGACCATTAACGGCCCTCCTCACGTGCCACCAACCTCCAGCCACCTCCAGTGCCCCCTTTTGTGCCACACACAGTTAGCCCCTTCGCGCTACTCCTCCTTGAGCACCACTGCATGCTCCATCAGTGGCAACAAAACACCACCACCGCCACTCCTCATCTCCGGCAACAGCTCCAGCCACCGCCCACCATCGAACCACCACCGGAGTACTCTCTGCTAGCCTTACTCCACCGTCAAGCCACCCCTCCGGCGGTGCCTCCAATCCAGCGCATGGCCAAGAAGATCAACCTCCCCTGTTTTGCTACAGGAAGAGGTGAATTAAGTTAAATGACATTGGTTGAAGAAGTGGAATTTTTTAGATATTATTTTATATTATTGGGTAATTGCTTCTCAAACCCACTTAATTCTCTACATTTCATATTAATGCCAATTCAAGCTACTCTTCATCTCATTTGATGCTACAACTTTGCATCATATTAGCCTCGTACAAAGTGTCCAAGTAATGCATTGAAAATATTGGTATATCTATTACATTTGTTCCTCCTTGTTGATACGACCTAATCCACCATGGTTAGTTTTGACTGATAAATGTTTTTATTCGGGATTTTTCTATCACGTGAGTTTTACTACAGCAACATATATTTTTGGCAAGCAAAATTTCTCTATTAGTAGGGCTTAAGGGTTGGAGTGGTTTCTTTCTCAACTGGCGAGTGGGTCATTGCCTGTTTGTGGCTCAACGTACATAGCGCTTGTACGTGTTCACACCATACGATGTAGTTGCTAACCCCTTTCGCAATGACCCCAGGGTGATGGAGAGCAATGACTCGATGGGTATAAGAAGTCTTCCCAGTGGGGAGGGTGGCTTATACCGATCTTGCATCGTAGGAAGTTACACAAAATCGTCTCGTGCCTTAAGACGTCAATTGATAAATTGTGGACTATAATAAATTGGGCTCCTAATATAAGAAACAAAATCGGATAACGAGATGTCTAATAAATGAATTAATCAAAGCTATAGTACCCATTTTCTCTTGTTTGCGGTTACTATTACACTCTGCTGTTGCTCTTTCTACTCTACTCAATTTTTACTAATGTGTTTTTGGATTCGATACTTAGGTATACTTAGCAATTCCTAAGGTGATTTTGGTTGTGCAACTCCTTGGACTTATATACTTGTGTTCTGGGGAAAATCCTCTGGTTAGTATCCATTTTATGTTCATTTAATTTATGCAATATGATTTATTTGTTGACTATGTTTATATTTTATGATTATGTGTTGGGTGATTGTGATCTTGTGAGAGAGTTGTGCTAGTGGTTAGCACATGCCAACCTGGGTTTCATTGCTTGGTGGGATTTGTGTCACCACAGGTGCCACCTAAAGGGGTGTATGAGAGGTAGTTATGGTGGTGTTGGTGTCTCTTGGTGTTGGAGAGACACCAAGAGTTCACACTGAAAGGCATGCTTCTAGAAGGGGGCAGGAATGAAGGGTGGAGATGAGGTGTAGCTTTGATGGATGGTGGAGATGAGGGGTATTTTTGGAGGGAAAGTTGGTGCCACATGGGAGGGGTAGTTATAGTGAAGAGGCACCTAATGTTGGCACCAACTTTGGTGGTTGGGATTGGGTTTAGGTTAGGTTAAGGTTGGGTTAAGATGGAACTAGTAGTGGAGCTATGTAGGTGGAGGTAGAGTAGCTGGACGACCATGGTAAAGGAGGTAGAGCTAAGCTAATCTAGCTAAGCTAGCTTAGTTAGTAGAGTAGAGGGAGAAGGAGTAGGGGAGATAGGGTTTATCTGTAGATGAAGATGTTTAAGCTACACTGAAACTGGCTAGAGCTGACTGCTGCTGAAGATGGTCTTCTCAGGAGCTCAACTACTCAACTTAGCTAGCTAGTTCTTTGCTAGCTACTAAGTTGAATAAGTTGAGCCAAGTTAAGATGGTCTTAACTATTATGGAGCTGAGGTGAGCTGGCTGGAGTTGGAATGGAGCTAGGATCAACTAAATTAAGTTAGCCTGAGCTGAGGTGAGCTAGCTTGAGCTACCATGAAGCTGAGGTGAGCTAAATGGAGCTGAGAATGGATTGATTCAGCTAGAATGAGCTAGGATCCACCTGGGATGAGCTGGATCTAGCTGAGATTGGGCTTCCTCTTCATTTTCTGCCTTCCAAAGTGCCAGGGTTAATTTGTGGGATCTAACTCTCTACTTATCCCTAACACTCTAATAAACACATTAAAATTACAAAATGATGTAATGAATGCCTAACCTACTTGAATGCCAAAATACAGCCCAGAAACCCAATTGCGGAGTTAAAATATTAAGAGCTAGGTCTGTTTTAGGGCATAAGAATGATGATAAGCTAGCATTTATTGGATGCCCTGGTGGATTCCTATAATGGTCAATCCTACATGTCCTTCCTGGATGCTTACAATGGGTATCATCATATCAGCCTTGCTCCAGCGGATAGATCTCATACCACATTCATAATAGATAGGGGTCTGTTTCAATATAGAGTCATACCTTTTGGCTTGAAAAATGCTAGAGCAACTTACCAATGCCTTGTAAATATGATTTTTTCTCATTTAATAGGAAAATCATTTGAAGTGTACATAGATGATATGTTGGTGAAGGGATCAAACTTCCCTCAACATTTAGAATACTTGGCAAAGGTGTTCCATGTTTTAAGGAACATTTACCTCCTCCTAAACTTCGAGAAGTGTGTATTTGGGATTTCAACTTGGAAATTCCTGGGGTTCTTGATCTTTAACAGAGAAATCGAAGTCAACCCCGACAAGATCCAAGCGATCATGACCTTGGAACCACCAAGTACTTTGAAAGGGATGCAATCACTGGTCGGCAAAATTGCCTCTTTAGGCTAATTCTTATCTTGTTCTTCTGATAAATGCCTTTCGTTCTTTGATTGTATAAAAAAGGGCAAAGGCTATACTGCCGCCCACTGGACTCATTGCTAGAAGGCTTTAAAGGAAGTTAAAGAAGAGCTCAAAAGCCCCTCCCATCCTGACGGCTCCTAAGCCTAGGGAATCTCTTTTCTTATACCTGGCGACATTCATGTCTGTCGTCAACACCGTCTTAGTCAACGAATGAGAAGGGGACAATGACCAGTATACTTCATTAGCAAGACCTATCAAGGTGCAAAAGCTAAATATACGATCATTGAAAAACTCAAGCTAGATTTGGTGACTACTACCAGAAAGCTATGCCTATACTTCCAAGCCCATACAATAGTGGTCTTGTCTAACTACCCCCTGCAACAAATGTTACATAAGCCCACGAGGTCAGCACAACAGATAAAGTGGGCTATGGAGTTGGTGAAGTTTGATGTCCAGTGCCAGCCAAGGAGATCAATCAAAGGACAAGTCTTCGCAGACTTTGTAGCAGAATTTACAGACCCAGATGCCTCTCTCACTCTGCCTTGGAAGTTATATGTAGGAGGCTCATCCATGACAACTAGGTCTGGGGCTATCATAGCCTTGACTTCCCCAAATTGCGTTACTCATAAGTACGCTATTAAACTTGTCTTCCCAGCATCCAATAATTAGGCAGAATATGAGGCCATGTTAGCCAGCAACTGGATGGAAAAATCAAGAGGCGTCTCCTAGCTGGAGGTCTACATGGATTCCCAATTAGTTGCCAATCAAATCAACAGCAAGTACCAAGCCTAGGATCCAAATATGATCTTGTATTCCAACAAGGTCAAGGAGGAGTTATTGGACTTCACAACTGTCTCAATCAGGTGGGCATCTCAATTCAATAAACCCCTGGGAGACGTGTTGTCCCATCTAGCCTCAGCAATCCTGCTAGAGCTGGAAGAGGATATATGTCTCCAAACTCTGAAGGAGCCAATAGTACTTGATGAAGCGTCGGTTTCAGTTATATCGTTGTAGTAAAGCCGGTTGTCACCAACGTTTCATATAAAATTTTTATTACTCGGAAAACTGAAAGAGTTCCCGAGGTCGAACTCAGGGAGCAAGTTGTATTCTAGAGATATACAAGTTCTATTACAAAAATAAAGAGAGAGAGAGAGAGAGATGAAAAATTGGCTTCTTCTTCTTTTCTTCTTTCTTCCTCTTTGTCTTTGGTTCTTCCTGTTCTTCTTCTTCTTCTTCTGCTTTCTTCAGATTTTCCCCTCGTGCTCTTCTTCTTGTTTCCTTTCTTTCTTTTTCGTCAGATCATCTTCTTCTTTTCTTGCTTCTTGCTTCTCTTCATTCCTTCTTCTTCTTTGTCTTCACCTGCCTTGACTTCTCTTTTTCTTCTCTCGCGATGGCCGTTGCTCTTCCTTCTTCTTCAGCGGGTCTTCTTCCTCTTTGGCTGCTGACCTTCCGTCGTCTGCCCCGGTGCTGAGACGACTTAACAATGCCTTCGCTACAGTGCAGCAGCTCCTTCTTCTTCAGCGGGTCTGCTTCTTCTTCTTTGGCCTGCACACTTCAGAGTTTATTCGTCAAGACAAAAACCTACTCTACCCCCCCTCCCCCGCGTATCTCTCTCTCTGAAATCACTCCTCGGAAGCTCTCCCAGAGCGCTATCGGGTAATCGGGTTCGGGTCAGGCCCGGGTCCAGGCCCACCGGCGTGCGTGGTGGGCGAGGAGTGCAGGTCAGTCTAATCGGGTCGGGCCAGGTCCGCGGAGCGTGGTCACGGACGAGGCCGAGTCGGGTCGGGTCGGGTGAGAGGGACCTCACCCCGTGGTAACTGAGGCAACCAGCGTATGGCAGTTTTTCAATTTATGTGTCCGCGCGCCTTTGAGAGATTCCGAGGTGGGACTAAATGTCCCACCCCAATTCTCTTACGCCTGCAGCAGGGGTGGTGCTCCCAATTGCATCGGCTGTTGAGGCGTACAGCTCCAATCGAGGGCCAGGGTGTGTGCGTGAGACTCTTCCGCGCTGGCCGTGGCTATTCAATCTGGGATATCTCGGCTTGGAGCAACCTCGAGCAGGCTTCGAGCTTCCTCGCCAATGGCGGTCAAGGCCTGGAACCTGAAACCAATGGCACGGCCTCTCGGCCAAATCAGACAGGCGGAGGACCTTCGCCGTGGCACGGCGAAGGTGGTCAGGGGGTCTGCAGGGGGCGAGATGGAGCTGTTAGGTCGTCCTAGGTCAGACTGTGAGCGAGGGAGTGGGTGTGTTCGGTGGGTCTGCAGAGAGTGTTTGGTGGAAAGTGGAGGGGCGGAAGAGGATCAGGGTGAGGAGGCGGAAGTTCTGCGGTGGTCGGCGAGCCGTGTGGGTCGCTGAGGTGATGGGAGCGGCTCGCCGGAGGGTGGTCGGAGGCGGAGAGGATGGGGGTGAACAGGGTCGGTAGAGGGCTTAATTGACTAAATCGAAAGCGGGGAAAGAAAGAGGAGGAGAAGGGGAGTAAGTCTAACTTAACTGCAGGGACGAAG
This sequence comes from Thalassia testudinum, assembly GCA_037157565.1. Classification (NCBI taxonomy): domain Eukaryota; kingdom Viridiplantae; phylum Streptophyta; class Magnoliopsida; order Alismatales; family Hydrocharitaceae; genus Thalassia; species Thalassia testudinum. Next base: position 49,661,377 of record JAZHRO010000062.1, read on the forward strand.
GGGGAGGAACCGGGCGACAGTCGTATCGACTGTCGCCGGAGAAGACGATGCCCAGTGGGGGGAGGACGGCGGTGACGACGGGGCAGAGGCAGCGCGCGCCGGTATTGCGCGACGCGGAAAGAGCAGGGGAAGAAATCTCTGCTGCTGGTATTGCGGCAGAGCGAAGAGGAGGAGGAAGAAGAACCGCCGGAGCTGGTGGGCGTCTGCCGGAGTGAGAAGAGAGGAAAATTGGGGGTTTTCTCCGTCAGATCCAGGCTGCCTTGGTCGGTGGAGCGGCGGGGGGTATTTATAGGGTTGAAGCAGGGAGGAAGGCGGAGGGAGACGACGTGTCTCCCTCGCCGGAGCAAGGTCGGAATTCGAACCCATACCGTCCGTGCGTTCGCACGGCCGGTATGGGGGGCTGCAAGGACCATGGGGGTGCTCCTGTGACGGCTAACGACGCAGGGCACCCTCCGGTACACATGCCAGGTCCTCCACCTTACCCTGCGCGGCGCCATGCTCCGCGCAAGGTCGCCGGAGCATGGTGCTGGCAGGGTTTTGCAGGAGGGACCTGTTTGCAAAGAACGAAGGAGAGTTAGGGGCCTAAATGCGAGGGTTCAAAAGTTGAGGGCCAAAGAGTAAATATATGAGGACCAAAGTGTAAAGTCGGTCAAGGAGGTTTCTTCTTAGGCTCAAGTTTTTATACATGACTAATTAGGACCTAAGGAATCTGATGGTGAATTTTATTTTCATATTAAACCTTGTTTGACCGGTCAATTTGCGCAAAAACCCAAATTAAGTTATTAATTGGGCATGGTTCTCAATGTAGGTCAAAATGGGTTCTAAAGGCCAAATTGAAGGTTCTAAACCCTAGAGATTATTTTTATATGACTTTTAGAGGGTTTATTCTATTTTTACTTTGCCTCGAACCTTGTGAATTGAAGTGGGTTGTTTTAGGGTTACAGATTATCATTTGGTTCCTTGAAAGTGCTGTAGCCCTTGCTAGATCATCTCGTCCCACTTTTATTCTTATTAAGCTGTTCTGACCTGTGTTTGGGCCCTGAATTACCCTGTATGCAGATTATACTGGTAAAATTACACTTTTACCCCTTATGACTGGTTTTCTTCTCAAACTCAGAATTCTCTGAGTTAAGCCTTTCCTTGAGATATGTAGGAGCTTTTATCCTTTGTATTGGGTCAAAATGAGCTAGTTATGGCTCATGATGAGGTTCTCATCATACCCCCATGCCTAGCTTTTGCTAGTCCCTTAGCAAAAAACTTAAGGTTTCAACCCTTGTTCTAGACCATGAAGTTTTCAATGGTTTTAGATAAGTGCCTTTTTATTTGAGCATAGATTAGGTTAGAATGCTGACCATAGGCCTAAAAGGTACTCTAGTACCAATCAAGATCCAAATCTGTCTAGCCTTAGCCTCAGTCTTTTAGCAAAGGTTTTTAAGGCCCGCAAGAACTAACCTAAGGTTTATTGGACTTCGTGGTTAAAGCACCCGTGCTTGAAATGATTTTAGCCCTGGCCCAGTTCGCAGTGCGTTTTGTAAGAGAGAGATAGAAAGTTTTTTCTGTTTGGAGAGTTTTCTCTCTCTTTTTCTTTTTAGTTCTAGTCTAGGGTTGGCTTTTCAACACGGTCTGTATCAGATTCCTTGCTCCCATCATCAATCCTCAAGGGTTCCTGGCGATCGATGCTTCGAGATAGCACCGCCCATGGCAACCCCCGGAACCCTGGCTATTGAGATTTCGAGATAATCCCATCCATGGTATTCCGTGGCCGAATCCAGACCCTGGCAATTGACACTTCGAGATAATGCCATCCATGGAATCTGAACCAGCAGAGTGCTTACATGCCCCCCGTAGGATATGTAAATATCCTAAGAGACAAGCACCGAGGAGATGATATTTTGTTACGCATCTTCGAGGGGATTTTCCGCCTCTCTGCGCTGGGAACTCGTCCAAATCAACTTGTGTTGATCGGCCATTCCTATTCTAGGTGTTCTTTTCAGATTTTTGCGACGCTTCTGCGTGATTCTGATTTTTACGCTTACTGAACCAGGCTGTGTGTGAGATTAGGGTGCTTAGGTTACTGAGTCCCGTAAACCAAAAATTAGTTAACGAGGCCGAATACTTCCTAAGCCTTAGACCTAATGCTTCAGCTTTTCATTTTCCTCAACCTCTTGAGGAGTGTCCAGATCTTAATGAGTACTAAGAGTCTATTCAAGAATGCCTAAGGTTTGCATTCTTACTAATCTCATTGTGCACTTTTCAGTTATTTTCTTGAATGAGGTCTAGAACTTAGGTTAATTCCTTAGTTCCTTACTAATGACTATCAACTTTTCTTATAATTTTGTGCTCCTTTTTCATTTTGTTTCTTCTCTCCTTCACAAAATTTTCCTTCTCCTCTTTTCCTCTTATTCTTTTTCAAAAATTTTTTAATTTTTATGGTATTTTTGGCATATGTGAATTTTTTGTTTGAAACCTTTTCTTACAAGTTTTTGCACTTTCCTACCCCCCCATGCCTAAGATTTGCAATGTCCTCATTGTAACCTAGGGGTTTCTATTCGACTAAGTTCATACATTAGGATAGCTGTTTTGATGAGTGAATGGGTCGGGGTGACTGTTGCGGACGATTTCTAATCTCAGATGCAAGCACCTGAGGTGGAGTCGGCTGTCCTAAAGTGTGAACTTCAAGTGCAAAAAGCTGTCAGAACAAGTTTCAGGTTTTCAAAGAGAATGACGGGCTGCCTCCCGTTGAGCGCTAAATTTGATGCCTTCAGCCAAGCGGGAAATGCGATGGAGAGGGGATGGTCAACTCAGCAGAGTTTTGTAAGACAAGCACTTTGATTAAGAGCCTGGTTGGTCCAACCAGGTGCTTGTTCAGATCAACAGGCTGATGATGCAGCCCAAACCCAATCAATCTGGTGGGTTGATAGATGTGGATAAAAAGGTGTGGAGCCCACCAGAAATTATGAAGCTCAGATGGATGTGGAAGTGTAAACGCAGGGTTTGGCTGTGCCGAATCAGCCTGGTTAGAGTAGGGACCCGTAGGATAATCAGTGGTTGATGCAGGAACCCTACAGGGGTGATCAGAGAATGATAGAGCATGGTATGTAGTCTGATCAATGTTCGAAACCCGATGTGGAAATGCAATCGGCTCGGTGAGAGGTGAATCAGCATAGAAATTGAGTCCGGTTGCGGGTCGGGGTTTGGGAGAGGTTTTGATCCGTTCTGTGTGTGCGGATGAGGTGGCCATTGTGTACGAGGGCTCTTCTAGGAACAGATGATAGGTGATTTTCTGTAGAGAGTCCTCTGGGTAACTATCAAATGCCGGAAGAGTGTTTGTAGGATGAAAGAAATCGGATTCGAGAAAAAATTTGGATTCTGGGTTGCAATCACTCTTGGCATTTTCTGTTTTTGGTTCCTGAGGATCGAAAAGGAATGATTCTGTGTTATCGGTGATCTCGGGAATCAGGACCTCAGAGTCAGAGTCAGAGTCAGAGTCATGTGAACTGAGGTCGTAGATAGGCCTGGCGTGTTCAGGAAGGGGAATCTCTCCGCAATTATAGTCAGATCTGAAATTGTCGGAGAGTTGGCGAAAATGATCATGAATTCCACCACAGCAGAAATCATCAGATGTGGAATCAGCAGCCTGATTGGGTTCTAGCCTATATATCACTTCTGGGCTCAAAAAGATGTTCTGTTCAAGCTCTAAGCTGGTAGGATAGACCCCATTAAAACCTTGCTCATCCAACTCCTCAGTTTCTGTATCATAAATTGGCATGTTTTCTGAAAAATCGATCAGATTTCCTGAGGATGTTGGAGAGGGATATTCATTAAATAGAGGCCCGGAATCATATTCTGTAAAAATTTGATCTTTCTCATAAGGGGCCTCATAATCTTCCCAACAAGTTTCAGATCTAGGTTCTAGGCTTAGGATGTGGGTAGAATTATTAGAACCTAAGTCTGAATAACCTTCGAGGGTTACCTTATCAAAACAAGGGGCGGAATTTATACCCTCCAGAGGTTCAATTCTAATCTTGTTATTGCAGGAGTCTTGAAGTTCTAAGCTTGGTGATTTATGGCCTAGGGTTGGCTCAGCATTGTGTTCTCCTGCAATATCCCAACCTAATTCAACATTGTCTTCTATCTGGGTTGGGATTTTACAACCACTTTGTGCCTCAATCCCGAGATCTGGGAAACTGAATTGTTCCTTAATACTGTTCCAAGATGGTTCATCCTCTGTTTCTGGTTTATACGGGTATTTCTGGTTGATAATTTGTTCTACTGATTTCATCATTTCTACCCGTTTTATAAGGGCATCTTGGTGTTGTTCCCAAAGTACAGGATTTGTCAAGCATTGAAGGTATTCAGATTGGTGTAATTTTTCCATCTCAATGTATCCTGTCATGAGCATATCTCGGGTTGATCCTTTTGAAATTCCAGTCAATAGAATTTGGGTACAGTTCATGATGAAGGATGTGGTTGTTGGGACATCAACCTGAATATCTCCTCTTGGTGTTGAGGTTTTTTCTTCTTTTTCATAGAATCTTATGGCATTCTCGATCATTTTATCTTTCATAGATCTCCGATATTCAGGTTTCTTGAATGGTAGTCTTGCTAGGTAATTAGGCTGCATAATTGGATCAGGTGGTGGAATCAAAGTTTGAATCAAGATGGAAGAAGGGGATTTTGTTCAGAATCAGAGGAAAGAGGGGCTATGTGAATGATTTCTGCAAAAACAAAGGAACCGAGGCTTAGCCTCGGGAAGAGTGAATTTCTATAGGAGGTTTCAAGGACCTCCTGAAAAATACTGAAGGGCTGGATGAGATAAGCAGGTGCTGGACCCAATCAAGACACCCAAAAATTGTTGGGTGACTATAGAGGTTCGGGGCAGATGGACCCCTTGATCAGAAAGATCGTCCACCTGAGAATTACCTGGGCAGCCAGAGAGGGAGAGTCCCGCGAAGACCCCTACACGGTAGAGCGTCCCCACGGGTTACAGGGTTTCCCCCACCCGACCTCTCTTGTCACTGCGGTTCCAGGTAGACCAGAATGGGGATCTTGACCTCTTAAGTCTACCAATTTTAAGATCAGGGTGCTTAAGGTTTTCACTTGAACTTTAGTCTTTTAAGTGCAAAGAGTGACCTAATTTAAGGTTGGTTGACCCAAGGGGTCAACTTTACCTCTTGTTTTCTTTGAGAGCTTTTAGGTCCTGTCTTTTAGGGTTCAAGTGTTTAGAGAGAGCCAATTGTTTTAGATTTTCTTTGAATAGGTATTTTCAGACAAGGGCTTGGGCACACTTCATTTGGTTTTCTCAATTCTTGCTTAAGGAGTGTGTCTCTAAATCCCTAATGTTGGATCCTAGGTTGGCTCTACTTGGTCCAGTTAATTCTTTGTTGGGTAATTAGGGCTCAAGCAAGAATGTGTTAGCCCTTAAATACCCTTAATAGTGTGCAGAAATAATGAGTTGAAAACATGCAACTTTTATGGTTACTAAATATGGAAGACAGGTTAGCCCTATATTGCTTGTTCTTTTCTTTTCTTCCTCTTTAGAGTGTAGGGGTTAATAGTGAGAGGAAAAATTTACCTGTCTTTGGTGTGGTTGCTTGTCTTCTTGAGTTCCTGTAGCTGCACAAAAGAGAGGAGATTATCAGAAATAAAAGAATACAGGAATGTTTACCTCTAGAATAGCCGTTGCTCCCCGGCAACGGCGCCAAAATGATGAAGCGTCGGTTTCAGTTATATCGTTGTAGTAAAGCCGGTTGTCACCAACGTTTCATATAAAATTTTTATTACTCGGAAAACTGAAAGAGTTCCCGAGGTCGAACTCAGGGAGCAAGTTGTATTCTAGAGATATACAAGTTCTATTACAAAAATAAAGAGAGAGAGAGAGAGAGATGAAAAATTGGCTTCTTCTTCTTTTCTTCTTTCTTCCTCTTTGTCTTTGGTTCTTCCTGTTCTTCTTCTTCTTCTTCTTCTTCTTCTGCTTTCTTCAGATTTTCCCCTCGTGCTCTTCTTCTTGTTTCCTTTCTTTCTTTTTCGTCAGATCATCTTCTTCTTTTCTTGCTTCTTGCTTCTCTTCATTCCTTCTTCTTCTTTGTCTTCACCTGCCTTGACTTCTCTTTTTCTTCTCTCGCGATGGCCGTTGCTCTTCCTTCTTCTTCAGCGGGTCTTCTTCCTCTTTGGCTGCTGACCTTCCGTCGTCTGCCCCGGTGCTGAGACGACTTAACAATGCCTTCGCTACAGTGCAGCAGCTCCTTCTTCTTCAGCGGGTCTGCTTCTTCTTCTTTGGCCTGCACACTTCAGAGTTTATTCGTCAAGACAAAAACCTACTCTACCCCCCCTCCCCCGCGTATCTCTCTCTCTGAAATCACTCCTCGGAAGCTCTCCCAGAGCGCTATCGGGTAATCGGGTTCGGGTCAGGCCCGGGTCCAGGCCCACCGGCGTGCGTGGTGGGCGAGGAGTGCAGGTCAGTCTAATCGGGTCGGGCCAGGTCCGCGGAGCGTGGTCACGGACGAGGCCGAGTCGGGTCGGGTCGGGTGAGAGGGACCTCACCCCGTGGTAACTGAGGCAACCAGCGTATGGCAGTTTTTCAATTTATGTGTCCGCGCGCCTTTGAGAGATTCCGAGGTGGGACTAAATGTCCCACCCCAATTCTCTTACGCCTGCAGCAGGGGTGGTGCTCCCAATTGCATCGGCTGTTGAGGCGTACAGCTCCAATCGAGGGCCAGGGTGTGTGCGTGAGACTCTTCCGCGCTGGCCGTGGCTATTCAATCTGGGATATCTCGGCTTGGAGCAACCTCGAGCAGGCTTCGAGCTTCCTCGCCAATGGCGGTCAAGGCCTGGAACCTGAAACCAATGGCACGGCCTCTCGGCCAAATCAGACAGGCGGAGGACCTTCGCCGTGGCACGGCGAAGGTGGTCAGGGGGTCTGCAGGGGGCGAGATGGAGCTGTTAGGTCGTCCTAGGTCAGACTGTGAGCGAGGGAGTGGGTGTGTTCGGTGGGTCTGCAGAGAGTGTTTGGTGGAAAGTGGAGGGGCGGAAGAGGATCAGGGTGAGGAGGCGGAAGTTCTGCGGTGGTCGGCGAGCCGTGTGGGTCGCTGAGGTGATGGGAGCGGCTCGCCGGAGGGTGGTCGGAGGCGGAGAGGATGGGGGTGAACAGGGTCGGTAGAGGGCTTAATTGACTAAATCGAAAGCGGGGAAAGAAAGAGGAGGAGAAGGGGAGTAAGTCTAACTTAACTGCAGGGACGAAGGGGGAGGAACCGGGCGACAGTCGTATCGACTGTCGCCGGAGAAGACGATGCCCAGTGGGGGGAGGACGGCGGTGACGACGGGGCAGAGGCAGCGCGCGCCGGTATTGCGCGACGCGGAAAGAGCAGGGGAAGAAATCTCTGCTGCTGGTATTGCGGCAGAGCGAAGAGGAGGAGGAAGAAGAACCGCCGGAGCTGGTGGGCGTCTGCCGGAGTGAGAAGAGAGGAAAATTGGGGGTTTTCTCCGTCAGATCCAGGCTGCCTTGGTCGGTGGAGCGGCGGGGGGTATTTATAGGGTTGAAGCAGGGAGGAAGGCGGAGGGAGACGACGTGTCTCCCTCGCCGGAGCAAGGTCGGAATTCGAACCCATACCGTCCGTGCGTTCGCACGGCCGGTATGGGGGGCTGCAAGGACCATGGGGGTGCTCCTGCGACGGCTGACGACGCAGGGCACCCTCCGGTACACATGCCAGGTCCTCCACCTTACCCTGCGCGGCGCCATGCTCCGCGCAAGGTCGCCGGAGCATGGTGCTGGCAGGGTTTTGCAGGAGGGACCTGTTTGCAAAGAACGAAGGAGAGTTAGGGGCCTAAATGCGAGGGTTCAAAAGTTGAGGGCCAAAGAGTAAATATATGAGGACCAAAGTGTAAAGTCGGTCAAGGAGGTTTCTTCTTAGGCTCAAGTTTTTATACATGACTAATTAGGACCTAAGGAATCTGATGGTGAATTTTATTTTCATATTAAACCTTGTTTGACCGGTCAATTTGCGCAAAAACCCAAATTAAGTTATTAATTGGGCATGGTTCTCAATGTAGGTCAAAATGGGTTCTAAAGGCCAAATTGAAGGTTCTAAACCCTAGAGATTATTTTTCTATGAATTTTAGAGGGTTTATTCTATTTTTACTTTGCCTCGAACCTTGTGAATTGAAGTGGGTTGTTTTAGGGTTACAGATTATCATTTGGTTCCTTGAAAGTGCTGTAGCCCTTGCTAGATCATCTCGTCCCACTTTTATTCTTATTAAGCTGTTCTGACCTGTGTTTGGGCCCTGAATTACCCTGTATGCAGATTATACTGGTAAAATTACACTTTTACCCCTTATGACTGGTTTTCTTCTCAAACTCAGAATTCTCTGAGTTAAGCCTTTCCTTGAGATATGTAGGAGCTTTTATCCTTTGTATTGGGTCAAAATGAGCTAGTTATGGCTCATGATGAGGTTCTCATCAGTACTCACTCCCAAGATGTTCACGATAGAGCAATCCACATCATGGATGATGCCTGTCGTCACCTATTTGAACACTAGTGAGCTTCCCCCAAGGGAACCATGGGCTAAGGCATTTCGCCTAAAGGCCTTTAGCTACACCTTGATAGAAGGGCAATTGTACAAGCGGGGGTATTCCACCCCCTTGTTGTGCTGCCTTACAAAAGAGGAGGCGACACAGGCTCTTCAATAAGCCCATGGGGGTATATGCGTGAACCATGAAGAGTTTAAGGCACTCTTGGCTTGGCTGTTCCATTCTGGCCCTAGATGAAGCAACAATACAAAAAATTTGTGCACAAGTGTCACAAGTGCCAATAATTTGCTACCCTACACCACTTGCCACCTGGAAAGTTAGTGCCTATAACATCAGCCATCCCCTTTGCAAGATGAGGCATGGACTTCATTGGCCCTTTCCTATCAGCTTGTCTCAAAAGCAGTTCATTTTGGTGGCGATTTACTCTTTCTCCAAATGGGTCAAAGTTGAGGCCATGTCCAGCCCGACAGCCGATAGGGTCACCCTTTTCGTCAAGAAGAACATCATAGATCGGTATGGGATACCTCAGTATATTGTAACAGACAATGCTACCTAGTTTGCCTACCAAAGATTCAAAGAATTTTGCACCAGCTGGGATATCCACCTATGCTTTACGTCCGTTGGTCACCCTCAAGCAAATGGACAGGCGGAGGTAACCAACTGCATCATTATTTCAACACTAAAGAGCTGGCTGGATTCAACTAAAGGAAGATGGGTGGATGAGTTACCGAATGTACTAAGGGGCTATAGGACCTGTCAAAGGACTTCCACAAGCCATACACCATACAGCCTCATGTATGCCATGGAAGCTAGGCTACCAATAGAGATGGTCCTCCCTACCTGCTGGACACAACTATACAACCTCGCTACCAATGATGATCAAGTCCGCATGGCCTTGGACCTCTTGAACGAATTAAGGGAGAAAGCTTTGTTGGGACCTTGTTCCACATCTTATTTTGGTGTTAACAAAATTACTGTAGATTAATGTTTGCAATTGAGTATTTTTCAGATTTAGGTGAAGATCAAGGCAAAAATTGAACTATGGCAAGGAGGCATGATGATGAGGAGAAGATCATGACATGGAGGAAAGATGATGAGGAGTAGAAGATCATCTTTGACCTTTAGATTTTTACTTTTATAGAATGCATGCCTCTTAACAAAGAATCAACTTAGGTCGTAAAATTAATTAGAGATAAACTAGGATTTATACTATGATCATTTTCAAAGAATGTAATTAATTAGTAATACACTTGAAATTGGTACTTATATGCAAGTACCAATACTATTCATCAGTATCGATATATGCAAGGCACAGGTTTGAGCTTGTCTCAAACTGTGAACAACAACTACCAGTACTAATCAAGAGTACCGATATCTGATGGTCACAGTTTGAAGAATCAGTTCTGACCTGGACCTTACAAGTACCGGTACCCATGATGAGTATCGGTACAGGTAGGTCAAAGCACCTAGTGAGTCTCAAACCTGGGAGTCACAAGTACCGGTACCCATGATGAATACCGGTACTTGGACTCTTGTGTACTGGCTGCAAAAAAACTGTAAGTAGCTAGTACCAGTATCAGTTAGTCCTTGGCTCAAAATTGAACAGCTGTAAAATTTATTTTAGCAATATTAACGTTGGGATTTAAACCCCAACAGCTAGTAGATGTGCCACTAAGGTCCTAACTCTATAAATAAACCCTTGGACCCTTAGTTTGCATAGAAAAAAATACAAGAGAAAATTCTAGAGCTATAATTTCATATTTCCACCTTATTTCTCAAGTAAGAAAAAGAAGCTTGCTACTTACTCTCTCTGCATCCTTGCAAGCTCAATGACATGTTTTTCTCATGCATTTACGAAGTGATTCACGTCCATCCTAGGTTCTCAAATTGGTATTCAATTTAATTATTGTTGGGAGGCATAGGAATTCTTGTTGTAAGATTTTTCCTTCTTACACCAATGCTTATTTTGTATTTGAGCATGTTGCTAGTTGGGTTGTAACAAACCCATTATTATACTTGGGTTGAGGTAACACGTTAATTACCTCATTTAGTAAATTGATTCCCTCAACGTTGAGGGAATCGGGTTAAAAATCCTAAGCTAAAATGCTTAGGTAGTGGAGTATCCAAGTGAGTGGGGAACCATGACAAGTGTGGAAATTGCGAATTTTGAAATTGTCGAAAATCATAGTATAGTCATGAAAACCCCTTAACAAAAATATTTATAATAATGAAACTCGAATAGATTTCTTTTCTTTTTAGAACTTGAGTCCCGGTCGTTCGTCTCTGGGAGGCGTGAAAACAAGTTGAGATTTGGATTGACTTAATCTAACTTAACATTTTTGCCTTTTTGTGTTTTTGATCTTTATTTTGAAACACAAAATGAAAGCATGCATCAAAGTTGTAAGCCGTGAAGCTAATAGCATGCATATAAAATCATTAGACAAGAGTATCATGTATCAAAAATTAAGTCACTATAAAATTCGGATACATGGAAATAGAACTAAACTAAAGAAAGGGATCAACCAAGGGAGGCAAAGGAGAAGCATTCTTGGTCATCCACTAAAGAGAGGAGGATGGCTGTGTGCACCCAAGTGGAGAGAGGAGGGTGTTGCACCCTTTCTTTACCAATGGCCATCCTTGAGAAGACCTTGACGGGGGTCTTCTCTATAGCCGTCTAAGAGGAAAAGAAAATGGGGTCGTGGATCCTCTAGGTGGAAGAAGAGGGCACACCCACAAGAAGAAAGGAGAAGGTGTTGCATCCTTATGCTCTTCTTCTTCTTGCCACCCTTGAAGAAGCGTGGAGGAGAGCTTCTTCCTAGCCATCCATGGAGGGAGCCTTGGAGGAGGAGGATGGCCTTGAGAGGGAGAGGAGGAGGTGTGGTCGCAAGTTGAGAGAGGAAGAGAGTGGTGGAGATGGTCCAATTTCGTCACTCTCTCTTTGCCCTTATGGAAGGCTCCATTTGGTTGCCACTTTTGGTGGCTCCAAAATTAGCTAATGCCACATTTTCAGGATCTAGGTTTGACACAAGTTTTAGGGTTTCCAAGAGAGTGTGCTTGGGTTTGGTAGGGGTAAAATAGGAAGGTGTGTGTGGGTGTGTGTTTTCGTAGGGCTAGGTTGTGGGTTTGGTTAGGATTAGGTGCTAAATAGGTTGGGTCAATCTAGATTAAGTGTGTGTGGACCGAATTAGGCTTAGGAAAGTCTAATTGGATAGGAGTGAAACAAATTAGGTCTAGGTCAAGTCTAATTGGATGTGTGCATGCGATTAGGCTAGGGTAACCCTAATAGGTATGAGTCAATTAGATCCTAGGTGGATCCAATTGGGCTCAGGTGCACCCAATCAACTATAGATGCACCCAATTAGGTTTGGGATGGTTCAATTGGGTTAGGGATAGGATAAGTAGGGCTATGGATAGTGGACTAGGCTTAAGAGGTCTCTAATTAGGTTTCCTAGGGTGTCTGGTGGGGTTCCTAGGTCAAAATAGGCAAGCTAGGGCTTCCAACACCAAAATCAAGAACCAAAGAGCAGTATCAGACGTCCAGGATAGTGGTACGACGTCTTATACTACAAAATTGGATTCTTGGACATTAAATTGGACACCCAATTCTGTGTCAGTATGAGTTTTGGCTTCCTGGATTGCTATTTTGTAGAAATCAGATGTCCAGCCAAATGTCTGGACGTCCTAAACGGTGCTAGAGAGTGGGTTTTAGGTTTTCTAAGGTTGGTTTTGGTTCCTAATTGTTTGGGAGAGGATTGAGTGGATAAGAACATGGATAGTGCTATCCATGTTTGGGTTCTGAGGCTAAGGTGCCCTAATGGAGGTTGTTTTAGGTTTGGAGAGGTTGTCCTAGGGTTTCTAAGGGTAGGGATAAGGCTATCCTCCTCACTCCACTTATGTGGATTAGTCTTCTTCTTCCTTTATTGCTTTATTCCACTATCTCCCTCATGGATGACTTTATTACCTACAAATAGTAATAAAAATCATTAAATAGTAGGATATCTCATCTTATTCTAAATAGACTGATGTAATGCATGATATGCAAGATATGAGTGCAATATCCACAAATTAAGCTAGGTTCAAACATTATTTAGGTTAATTAGGAGCCATGTTGCTGTGCAATTATACCCCCATGCCTGAACTTTGTTAGTCCCTAGCAAATGCAAGACTAAGTGCGTGGCTAAGTTATTTACAAAATCGATTCCTAAAGGATCGCTTATTGTTTTTATCATAGAGATTGACTAAAGATTTCTCTCCTTTTGTTTCATCCAGAAATCTTGAAAATCCAAATACGTGAAATTGCAGCTATGTAGCTTTCGCAAAAGATTCGAGTGAAAGCTAATTCACCTCTAAAGCCCGTACTTGACCCCTAATAAAAATTCTAGCGGGATAGGTAGACTTCTCGCAGGGTATTCAAGATATTTTATGAATTCCACCTGGCTTTAAGCTTAGGTAGAGAATCTTAGAGGGAAAAGATTATATAGTTGGTGGCTCACTCTCAACTGGTTCTACATAGAGATTTGTACTATAGAATCTAGATTCCCAAATTATTAAGTAACTCAACTTAGAGAAAGATGAGAAAAACTATGCTCTCTTTTGGTTCCTTTGTATTCATTCTCTCTTTTTCTCTCTCTTTTTTTTCTTTCTTTTTTTTTTGTTTCTTTTCTTTTCTTTCTTTTTCTTAGAGCTCACAATCTCACAAGATTCTCACGTATGATCCATATTTGGTGGTCTCACTTGGCATTAACACTTTAATTGAGTTCCATAACCCTAACACTAAGTCGAAATTCCTAGGCCAGTATTTGGGCGGTCAGAAACATAGAAAAATAGGTTAAGGAATTATTTAGTAGATCTCAAATTTATTTGGTGGTATTGCTTCAATGCAACTGAAATAAACACTAAATATTCACACACTCTTTTTCTTTGCTTTTTCTTCTTTTTCTATTTTTTTTCTCTTTCAATTTTTCTTTTTTTTTCATTCATTTTTCTTCTTCCCTTTTTTTCTATGTATAATTGTTTTTTTCAACATTACACAAGCTAGCATACATTCATGAACTTTATTGGGGAGACATTATTAGTGATTGGTGGTACTCAAGAGACATTGGGTGGCTTATTTGGTGGAAGTGCCTACTCACGGCATTGGGAGAGATGGATAGGATGGTGTATTTCTGACCTTGACATCAATACCCTCCTTTAGCCGAGGATTCCGTAAAGAATGGTCGTAACCATCCACCTTAGCCCTACTTTTATGAAAACTCGCTCTCCGTGTATTTGCCTTATTTGGTAGCTCTCAAAATTTCACACAAAATTTTATACGAGGATCCGAGAGTGAAAACTATGCCTAATCTCTGAGTATCATCACCTAATTATCTATGATTTCGGATTCCTTGCACTAATCTTAGAGCACCAGTACTCTCTATTCTCATCTCACATTATTTGGTGGATTGTTGGAAGAAAATCTGCCTGACTCCCAAAACACTGTTCAGGAGTTCAGGAAAAGAAGCACTGCTTCTTCTCGATAGACTAATGACGTTTATCAGCCTTTACCGTGAATCCATTGCAAATTCTACATGTGAGTGAAAATTGTACTGGATTCTAGATTACAGGAATCAACTAGAGGATGAAATCCTTAATAAATTCTCTTGATAAAAATCTTATTCATGAATGCAATATATATACAAGCTATGTATAACCTTTCAAAAGTTTCACTTGAAAATTTTTCCTAATTCAGGTTATATTTAGTTTGACCCCAAATTTAGAACAAAAAGGTGAATGGATGAGTCGAAAGTGGCTGTTGCGAACGATTTTTAGCTCCAGTGCGAACATTAGAGGTGGATTCGGTTGTTCTCAATTTAAGGACCCTAAAGTGCAATAACATGATGTATGAAAGGTTTTTTCTGGTTGTTGGCAGAAAAATTTTCAGTTTACAATTACTACCCCCCCATGCCTACTTTCTTGCATGTCCTTATGCATGAATATAACGAAAACTAAATTAAGACAGGGAGTAAAAGGTTAGAAATCAAGTGGAATAGCTCCTGAATTTTGATGTTCCACTTATTCCAACACCTAAAATTGAATATGTAGGAAAAATATGACAAAAAAATTATGCTATATATAAGTGTTGAGATTAACGCCTCTAGCTAGGCATACAGTGAAAAAGGATATGTCAATACACTATTGAGAACGGCTAGTAAAATGATAAGAATTTTAATCTCGTTCGCCAATAGCAGGTCGCAAATGCGGATCAACTGTCCATGAGTTCCAAGTCCAAATAATCGGAAAAATATGTAGATGGGGCTTGGGATTATCTGCAACCAGATGCTACAGAAGAAAGACGGATAATTATGGGTGCCTGAAAGAAATGAAGGTGAAGGCATCCCGAAGAGGTGATGGAGAATGTGGGTGGTTGGGGTATGGGTGGAGTCATGTGGGGTGAAATCATATGGGTCCTAATAATGGTGATGAATGGAAGGCATGACCCAAGTGATGTGGTTAGATCTTGAAATCAAGGTCCACTGATCAGTCTCTATCTCTACCAAAGGTGTTTGGGTATCATCTTCTTTTATCTCTTCCAAATTTTCCAATGCCAATTCCCAATTATCACATGATTTCCCAAAATTTTTAGCTTCCTCTAATAACTCATCATATGTTATCCCCAATAGTCTTTCAATCTCTTGAATATCCTTTTCATAAGGGGATATTTCCTTCTCACTTAGATTGAATTGGTCATTAGATTTAGTAGTGAGTCCCTCCATGAAAGTGGAATGGGCTAAATCATTGATTGAGGAGTTGTTACAGTCCTTTTGATTTTGTTTCTCTGTGTATGAGATCATTTGAATTAATTCATCAATGTCTCCACGGGTATTCTCAAATACAACAAAATCATATTCAGGTCCCTTAATACTTGGTTCCTCAAAATGAAATGATTGGTACTCAAGCCCTAAATCAAGATCAAAATTCTCGAATAAATCTCCATTCTTGACTTTAATAAGATTATCAATATCATCCACCTTAGGTGTTTGATCAATAGAATCCTGCATGACCAGCATCGAATCACAAATTGGTTGTGGCACACCTGACCCAAATTCATATGTTTCTGATTTTTGTTGCTCGTCCTGGATTCTATGAAGCTCTTTTCTTATATCATCATATTCTTTAACACTAGCTTCTTTTATTTCGTGAACCATTTTGATCAATTGGGTAATCTGGGATTCATTGCAAGGGGTAGGGATTTAATTGGGCTAGGTCAGTCAAGATAGTCAACCATGCTATCAAAGATTTGACCCTATATTGATGGTGACTTATGTGATCTAGTGGATTGTTGATTCAGGTCATGTGGTTCTACCCAAGTGTCAATTGCCATGGTTTCTTTCGAATTGCCCTTTGAATCACTTTCCGTGTCATCCAGAAAATACCCCAACTTTTTTTTCTTAGCGACTGCATAAATATCAAAGTGAATCTTCTCATTGCCTCTACTCATCTCCATACATCTTGAGTAACAGTCAATCCGTGCATTGGCCATAGCCAAGAAAGGTCGACCCAGAATGATGGGCGAATTACTTAGCTTCTCCGATATATTCATGTCCAACACAATAAAATTGATCGGAAAGCTAAGACCTTGCACTTTAATAATCACATCCTGAACTACCCCCTTAGGTGTTTTGATGGAGCCATCTGCCATTCTAATGGTGATAGGTGTGGTGCAGATCTCCAAGTCTGGTGCGGTCAAAAAGAGTGGTAGGAATCAAGCTAATGGAAGACCGTAGATCTATAAGGGCTCTATTGAAGGTGAATCCCTTGGTGGCACAAGATATGAAAGGTTGTCCAGGGTCGGTCTTTTTGGGTGGTAGAGTGCCAGAAACAAATGCATTTATGTTAGCTAATAAAACCACCTCTTTAGGTGTGCAAGTCTTTTTCTTCTTTTGTGATTCTTTCTTTAAGGCCTCAGGAAAGGGTAAATAGGTCAAATCAACTTCAGAAGCCTTTTTCTTCTTTTTGTCCCTAGAGTCTGAGTCAGAGCTAGATGTGGGTTTGGTCTTATGATTTTTGGTTGAGCCCAAATCAGGTTGCTTGGGTGGGCTCTTAGCTTTTCTCTTCCTTTTAGAGGCCATAGATTTAGCCCCCGCACAATGGCATGTATGATAGGTTGGAGGAGGGGTCGGAAGAATAGGTGGAGAATAGGAGTGAAAAGGCATTTGCATCCGGGGATAAAGTGATTCTTGAAGTCTCTGATCCCCTTGAGATTTCACTTGATTTTCCAACTTAGTCAGCCTTTGTTCATTTTTCTTGTCAAAGTCCAACAAAATGTTCATGATATCTTCAAGGGTGGTTGTGGGTTGGGTTGGACTAGATGGTTGCCCTAAAGTGGATTAAGTGGAGTATTAGGCTGGCCTAGATTGATGTTCAGTCTAAGTCGACCTCTGTGGTGGCCATGAAAGATCAGGATTGTTTCTCCACTCAAGGTTATACGAATCTGGATATGAATCAATAGGTGTATCACCCTGAGTGGGGCTGACTATAGAGGGAGTTGATTGAGAATCTGTTATGTGGTCCTGTACTTGTGATCCATTATTCCAATTCCTTAGTGATATATCATCAGGTACAGGTGTATCAGAAATGGTGCATTCCTCAAATGATCTACCCAAATCATGGATTAGGTCCAAAGGTGCCTTTTGGGTTGGCTGAGTGCAGGATGCCTCCCCATGGTAGCAAGAATCAATAGAGTAGCCAGTGGATCCAAAATATGGGTCACTAGACCCACTAGGTTAGTTATTCCAAGTCTCTTGTTCTTGGGAGGAGTGATAAGATTGTGATTGTGCCTGGGATTGTCTAATTTGCTCTAGGAACTTGGCACATTGATCTATATAGTCCTTGTTATATTCCTAGAATTCAGCAACTATGGCTTTCAATTGGTTCTAATCTAGATAAGGGTAGGATCCAAGAGGTTCAGGTTCTAAATAAGCTAGGGGATAAGGATTATCATATCTCAGCTGGTTAGGATGAGTCTCCCAACTAGGAGTCAAAATCATGGTTGGGTTGGCAGATGGAGGACCTTGAGGGTCAAAAGAATGATATGGGTTCATGGATATTTGAGAAAAGATGCGGATAGAGATAAGAGATAGTCTTCCTTAGGAAGACACAACCAACTACAAGGGGCTAGTGGAATTAAGACAAAGGCCTAGGAAGAAAGATGAGAGAGCCCCAAATCAAGCAAGCAAGCTAGCCTTAAATTGTATACCCTAATTTGATCTAAACCTAGTATCCTGAGATGGAACTGGGTTAAACCAACCCTTGAATTACTTAGCTGGCCGGAATGGTGGGACCCGCTAGGACACCCCGCACGACGGGACACCACTAAAGGTTAATGCGATTACCGCACCGACCTTTCTTGTCACTAGTTGGTCCAAATAGAAAAGGCCTTGATTTTTACCCAATTAAATTTCAGTTACCAAGTAATTTAGTCCTACTTAGGGCACGTCTACTTAGTTTTAGGCTCAGGCTTAGAGTGCTCTTGGAATGGGATTGAGCGATTGGGGGTGTTGCCCTTAAAATTGGATTTAGAGTATGAAGTGCACAGACAAAGGATTTTCAATACAACCTTTAGTTGGTGTAGTGGATTTTATGGTTCAAGTGTTTGTATTAATTTTTTTCTTTTAGGGTTTCCTTGTTTAAGTCAATTCAAACAAGGTTGTGGTGGAACACGCAACAGTTTTTGCAAGTCCCAATTGTTATATGAATTTCCTTTTAGTGTGGCATGAAAATGTACTCTACCTTAGTGTGGAAACCTTAATATCAATTAGGTCTATATGATGCTTTTAAGTCCAACAACATAGAAGTAGTGCGACCCAATCAAGGAAAACAATGGTCCTAATGCACCACCACTAAGTGAAATGGACCTAAATGGTTGCCTAGGTTGAAATGTAAATTAAATTCAATTTAAGTGGGTGAGGGAGTAGACAACTAATCAAAGAAAATCCCCTCACATGCAATCACACACAAATCAGGTTCAGACAGGTTTGTTTTGGGTCTCTGAATTTAAACCCTAATGTGAAACACCTAGGGTTTATGCTTCTTCTAACAATCAACAGTCTGACCTTAGTATGACTTGAAATCACTCCCCAAATCAGTACATAAATGAAAATAAGATGAAATTTGGTAGAGATCTTCTTCTTTCAATAAGTTTTTCAGGGAATATTTTTTAAAGATTTTTACTATTTTGTTCAATTTTTCAAGAATTTTTTAGTGTCATAAGGTCAAACAAGCCAAATAGACCCCCTACGAATAATTTAGTTTGAAATAGTACCAAAGAAAATCCAAAAATTCTTGAAAATTTATAGAAACATCTAGCTTTCAGTGGCTTTCTAACCCCAGAAATTTCAAAGAGATCTGATTTATGTAGAGGTCATAACTAACATTTAAAGTTATATAAAATCAGAGTGCAGACAGTTCTGACCCCTACCACTGTGCAAATTTTTAAAATTCATACAGTGTGAATTTTTCCAAATAAAAGGTGGTGCTTAAAAGCTAGTTTGATAACCTAATGTCAAGCCAAATCCCAAGATTTTTGGACTCCTAATTTGATGGCAATAAAGTTTTGAAAATCGTCAATATTTGCTTGTCGGATTTCCAAATCTGACTTTGGTGTGTTTAAATAGTTTCCAAGTTAAAACACACACCAAAAAAGAATTTTTTTTAAATTCAAATCCAAAAATTTGAATTTGGATATATATATATATTTTTTTTCTAACCAAAGAAAGCAACAAATAGAGGATGAAGAATATACCTACGGTCTTCACCACGGGTCGATGTGTGTGCAGATCCTCATCTTGACACCCCTACAATCGAAACAATAAAAAGTTAAACAAATCCAAATCTAAACTTGCATGTTGCCTCCCTAGCAACAACGCCATTTGACAAGTGTGGAAATCATGAATTTTGAAATTATCGAAAATCGTAGTATAGTCGCGAAATCCCCTTGACAAAAATATTTATAATAACGAAACTCGCATAGATTTCTTTTCTTTTTAGAACCTGAGTCCCGATCGTTCATCTCTGGGAGGCGTGAAAACAAGTAAAGATTTGAATTGGCTTAATCTAACCTAATACTTTTGACTTTTTGTGTTTCTGATCTTTGTTTTGAAACACGAAATGAAAGCATGCATCAAAGTTGTAAGCTGTGAAGATAATAGCATGCATATAAAATCATTAGACAAGAGTATCATGTATCAAAAATTAAGTCACTATAAAATCCGGATACATGGAAATAGAACTAAACTAAAGAAAGGGATCAACCAAGGGAGGCAAAGGAGAAGCATTCTTGGTCGTCCACTAAAGAGAGGAGGATGGGTGTGTGCACCCAAGTGGAGAGAGGAGGGTGTTGCACCCTTTCTTTACCAATGGCCATCCTTGAGAAGACCTTGATGGGGGTCTTCTCTATAGCCGTCTAAGAGGAAAAGAAAATGGGGTCGTGGATCCTCTAGGTGGAAGAAGAGGGCACACCCACAAGAAGAAAGGAGAAGGTGTTGCATCCTTATGCTCTTCTTCTTCTTGCCACCCTTGAAGAAGCGTGGAGGAGAGCTTCTTCCTAGCCATCCATGGAGGGAGCCTTGGAGGAGGAGGATGGCCTTGAGAGGGAGAGGAGGAGGTGTGGTCGCAAGTTGAGAGAGGAAGAGAGTGGTGGAGATGGTCCAATTTCGTCACTCTCTCTTTGCCCTTATGGAAGGCTCCATTTGGTTGCCACTTTTGGTGGCTCCAAAATTAGCTAATGCCACATTTTCAGGATCTAGGTTTGACACAAGTTTTAGGGTTTCCAAGAGAGTGTGCTTGGGTTTGGTAGGGGTAAAATAGGAAGGTGTGTGTGGGTGTGTGTTTTCGTAGGGCTAGGTTGTGGGTTTGGTTAGGATTAGGTGCTAAATAGGTTGGGTCAATCTAGATTAAGTGGGTGTGGACCGAATTAGGCTTAGGAAAGTCTAATTGGATAGGAGTGAAACAAATTAGGTCTAGGTCAAGTCTAATTGGATGTGTGCATGCGATTAGGCTAGGGTAACCCTAATAGGTATGAGTCAATTAGATCCTAGGTGGATCCAATTGGGCTCAGGTGCACCCAATCAACTATAGATGCACCCAATTAGGTTTGGGATGGTTCAATTGGGTTAGGGATAGGATAAGTAGGGCTATGGATAGTGGACTAGGCTTAAGAGGTCTCTAATTAGGTTTCCTAAGGTGTCTAGTAGGGTTCCTAGGTCAAAATAGGCAAGCTAGGGCTTCCAACACCAAAATCAGGAACCAAAGAGCAGTATTGGATGTCCAGGATAGTGGTAAGACATCTTATACTACAAAATTGGATGTCTAGACATTAAATTGGATGCCAATACTGTGTCAGTATGAGTTTTGGCTTCCTGGATTGTTATTCTGTAGAAATCAGACGTCCAGCCAAATGTCTGGACGTCCTAAAAGGTGCTGGAGAGTGGGTTTTAGGTTTTCTAAGGTTGGTTTTGGTTCCTAAGTGTTTGGGAGGGGGATTGGGTGGATAAGAACATGGATAGTGCTATCCATGTTTGGGTTTTGAGGCTAAGGTATCGTAATGGAGGCTATTTTGGGTTTGGAAAGGTTGTCCTAGGGTTTCTAAGGGTAGGGATAAGGCTATCCTCCTCACTCCTCTTATCTGGATCAGTCGTCTTCTTCCTTTATTGCTTTATTCCACTATCTCCTTCATGGATGACTTTATTACCTGCAAATAGTAATAAAAACCATTAAATAGTAGGATATCTCATCTTATTCTAAAAATACTGATGCAATGCATGATATGCAAGATATGAGTGCAATATCCACAAATTAAGCTAGGTTCAAACATTATTTAGGTTAAGTAGGAGCCATGATTGTTGTGCAATCAAACCATTATATATTTGGTGTACTTTTTGTGTGGTTTGTTTTATTTGCAATATTTTTTACCGCACTATTCATCCCCCCTTCTAGTGTGCTTGTGCCCTCTAGATCCTACAAGCTTCAGAAGCGGTGCTCAAATAAAGAGGCGATGACCACTACCTACGACAGGCCAATGTGCAAGTGGAAGTTCTCAGAAGGAGACTTGGTCTGGTGAAAAAGCGAAGTTTCCATACCAAGCAATTCGAGCGGAAGGTTAGACACCCCGTGGGAGGGGCCTTATAAAATTAGTAAAGATGGTCCAAGAAACTTCTACGAGTTATAGAACTTACGTGGCAAACCAATCCAGCGTACTTGGCATGCGAGCAATTTGCATTTATACCATGTATAAAAAGAAAGAGAGAGAAAAGACAATAAAGAAAGAATTTTTCTTTTTCTTTCCTTTCATTTCATAGTTGTGTTGTTTGTTACATTTCCCCCAAAAGGCCCACAAAAAAAAGATAATAAAGGGAAACAGAAACAACAACACTGGTACAAAGGCAAGCAGCTTCACTCCAGGTCGTCAAAAATGTTAGTTCCAGGAGTTAGAGGGGGCGAAGAGACTACACGAGATGGACTGACGTGGCGAGTAGGCAACTCCACAGCGCTTAACGGACTTGGCTTATCTGCCTCCTCTTGAAAGGCCGAGCTTCGCAACTGGCCCTTATTGAAGTGGAAATTCTACACAAAAAGGTTTTTGAATTTTGAAAACCCATCGTCGTAGTGTGATTTGAGAGGAAATCCGTCAACATATAATTTTACCAAAACTCAAAAGAAATTTCAGATCTAACACAGGGAGGAAAACGTTTGATTAAAAATCGTGTTTGTTTTATTGTCACGAAGTAGATTAACTGGTCAAATTGAATCTAAACTAGCTATCTACTTAAAGAATAATGAATAGATGAGAGAGAGAGATATTACAAATAAAAACAAAATAGAGATAGAATAAACAGTCATTTCATAACCATAGAATGATATCTATTACAACTAACAACTACTCGTTACACAAGAAAGTACTAAATGTACTCTAGAAAGCGGTAAAAGAGAAGGTGGAGAGAAGTTATCCTCCTCGATGGCTGCTTGGAAGATGAGCCGAGTTGACGGAGCACCCGGACGAAGGTGGTGAGATGCGGGATGAAGGAGAACGACAACGGATGACGAAGAATGGGATAGGGAAATGTCGCAGTGGGATCCGCTTCTCGAACGGCGTTAAGAGGACAACTGCCGGATGCTTCACAAAGGAGGTGAGAAGGTGGAAAATTTGTATTTTTAACTCTAGAGGGGCATTCTAGGTTTGGGACAAGCTCTTAGAGCATTGGAGGGGGTGAGAGAAGAGAGGAAGGGATGAAGAATTTGAGTGGTAAGGGTCCCCTTTTATAGTTGTAGGAATTGAGGGCAAAATTATCTTTTAAGGTTTTAGAAAATAAATGCTTCAGCCTTTAGTGACAGACATAAACGTCACTAAAGGCTAAACGTGGGTGTAGGTCTACGCATGCCCCCCTTATGCCTTCAACTACTTCAATGCATACACATGTCCATGAATTCTTAGCTGTCCGATCAAGCTATCGAATGGATTAAAATCCCTCAACGTTGCTTCTCCTTCAACGTGTCCAATGCCTGTGAATGCGATTGCATGTGAGCTTGGCCGTCTGATCACACGTGTGGCCACGCCTTCATCTGAGTGCGTGATGCCTCGCCTTCGCCACCGCCCGATCTAGATCTAATGGCCGAATTCGGCCGCGCCTTGCTGCTGCATTGAATTGAAGTGTTAGCGGGGCTCAAACGTGCGCCTCTTGTTGCTGAGAGGGGTGCGCAACCGCTACACTAAGAGGGGCACTTGTCTTTGTTGTTTTAACGTTCACATATCCTCGGTCGTTGGCTGAAGATCCAACAACTGAGGATTTGTGAGCTTGGGCTTCAACTAAGAGGAGCGGTGTGCCTTGAGTTGATCTCGGTTGTTGGATCATGATCCAACGGTTGGGATTTGCTTGAGCGGATGGAGAAGTCTTGCGGGTGACCTTGGGTGGCTTGGGCAGCTGAGATGGTGCCACGTGGTGCCATCTTGGCCATCCATTTTCTGTAACTTGTAGATGGTGCCATGGATGTCGGATTGGATCGATTTTCACGCTGTTGGGTTGCGATCGTCGATCTGAACCCATCCGTGTGGTTGGATTTGTTATCTGAGGTACAGATTTACACCACCTTGCCCCTTGACCTTTGATCTTTCTCGGACCACATTTGATACTATGGAAGTCTGATCGGGGCGATCTTGGAGTAGTTGAACTCCAATCGTCGCCTTGATTAGATCCGTACAGTTAGATCTTCAATCCGAGGCCCCGATATGATATTGCCCTATTACCTGACCACAAAAAGATAAAATTAACCTAAACTTTATACAATCTAACCTAAATGCATGATGATGCTTTTTTTTTTTTTGAAACAGTGAGGAAAGCTATCGTTAAACGATAGCAATCTAGAGGGTAATATATTTCACATCAAACAAAACATTACAAAATAGATCCCCAACTGTGTATGAGGGACCAGCATTCATTTACAATTTTCTCACATCTAACTGGTCTCTCCTGAAAAAACTTTTCATTTTGCACCCTCCACACACACCACAAGGTGGCAGCCATACACTTGTATGGCCGTCCAAGATCGTCGAACCTCTGCCAAAGGGAGTCCCAGGAAGGTAGAGGTTCTAGGCACATCTTCCTCCAAAGCTTGTCTGTGACCAGGTATGAAGAAAAAATATGCAAAGCACTGTCAGTGTGTAAACCACTGAGATGACAAGCATTCAAAGTAGTCCCCATTCTTCTGTGTCTAAGGTCTCTAGTGATCAAGCCTTCCCTCCTACAGAGCCACAAGAAAATTTGAACCTTCAAAGGGATCTTCAATAGCCATATTTTCCTATCAATTGGATCACTCTCCATATCTGTGTTTGATCTGATGATTCTCTCATAGGCCTGCTGCACTAAGAAGACCCCATTACAGCCATACGTATCAACCATATTCTGCCTAGGATGCATCTGCTGCAGTGCAGCCAACAAATTATGCCTATCCTCCCATAGCTGAGTGCCAGATCTACTTTGCTCATGACCTTCCAGCCTCCAGCACCCCTCTGCAACAGACCACAAATTGCTGACAATGGCCTCCTTATCTGCAGCAGCTGCATATGCCCTCGGGTATGTATCTTTTAGAATCCCCAAACCTGACCATTGCTCATTCCACAGACTAAAATCACAGCCATCACCAAGCCTAGGTTGCAGCAGATGCCAGTTGCTGCTGATTACACGAGTAACAGATCGCCAAAAAGGGGATGGCTTCACTGGTTGTAGCCTCTTCAGTGCACTATTAGAATCACCATAACTGTCTTTGATTAAGTCTGTCATTATATCATCCTTGCAGTCCAAAATCTTGATGGCCCACTTGATCAGGAGAGCTTCGTTGAACTCCTTGAGCGCCTTAATCCCCATACCACCTGTCTCCTTCGGCCCGCATATCTTTTCCCATCTGATTGGATGCATAAAACCTCCCTCATTGCCAGCTCCTTTCCAAAAAAATCTTCTTTGCATAACATCCAATCATTTCCAAATAGATTTCGGGGCCTTAAAGATGTTGAAATAAAAGACCGGGATGGATGTTATGACTGAGTTAAGGAGGATTAATCTCCCACCCTTCGATAAGAATTTACTACTTCAGCCTTTCAACTTGCCAGAAACTTTATCAAACAAAATATTCCAATCATTTTTCTTCAGTTTTGCAGCTCTCAATGGCAGTCTTAGGTACTTCATTGGTAACTTAGCTCGAGGTGATCCCAATGTATTCTCCAACTCCTATTCCTGCTCATTCATGCCAAAACATATCAGAGTATATTTTTCCTTGTTCAATTTCAGACCTGAGATGTCCCCAAAGATCTTTACCATAAGCCCCAGAGCATGTGCAACAGGATTGGTCCCTTCCACAAAGAAGACCATGTCATCTGCATATTGCAAAATGGGAGCCAAGGTTCCTCTGTTGGACAATGAATACCCTCTAAAGACCCCCACCTCTACCAATCTACATGCATATCTTGCAAGCCCATCCACTACAAGGTTAAAGATCAAGGGGCCTAGAGGACATCCTTGTCTAACCCCACATTGAGGTTGAATCCAAGCACCACATGGCTTCCCATTGAACAACGGAGAAAAGGAGGCAGTTGTGATACAACATTTCATCCACTGGATCCAAAGAGGATGAAATCTTCTCCTCTTAAATACCTCCCAGATATAAGACCAAGAAATCGAATCATATGCCTTTTGGAAGTCAACTTTCAACATGAATGCCTTGCACTTCCTTCTGTGCCATCCACTCACCATTTCTTAAGCTAATATGAAGGATTCTTGGGGTGATCTATTGGGCAAAAAAGCAAACTGCACAGGGTGGATTAGGCTCTGAAGAATAGTTCTCAGTTGATTTGCTAATATCTTGCTCACTATAAGGTAGATGGAATTTGATAATGAGATCGGCCTAAAGTCTGAAAAATTCTCTACTGCCAATGTCTTTGGCAGTAGGAAGAGATATGATTTGTTGATCTTATCAAAGCCAGCATTCCCCTTCTCAAACTCTCTAATGACTTCCATCACCTCATTGCCCACCACACTCCACATTTCTCTATAGAAGAATACTTGTATCCCATCAGGGCCTAGGGAACCTTCCATATTAAGCTCTTTAATTGCCTGCAGGGTCTCCTGTTCAGAGATGGCTACTGTCAGTTGAGAAGCCTGTTCTCTTGTCACACCAGGTGCATCATTCTCTGCCATTCTCCATTCCCCTCCCTTAATTGCCCGAGAGGCTCCCCTATAGTATTTGATAGCTTCTGACCTTATTTCCTGAATGGAAGAGATCCTATGTCCATCTTTTAAAATAGAAGAAATAAAGTTTGCACACCTCCTAGAGCTAGCCACAAGATGGAAGAATTTCGTGTTGCCATCTCCCTCCTTAAGCCACAATTGTCTTGATCTCTCCCTCCAATCAATCTCCTATTTGAGATCCTCTTCCATTATCACACCCTGCCACATCTTCCTATCTGCAAGTTTCTCCTCTGATAGAAGACCTGCTCCTTCCTTAAAGTCCAACTCCTGGACGTTACTCAAAGCCTCTACCCACCTTTGATACCTTAAAGTGTTCATAGTAGCACCATACTCTTTCAAGATTGTGCGCAAGGCTGCCAGCTTGGATGCCAATCTGACAGTAGCAGAACCCTCCACCTTTTTAGCTTGCCACCATGAATTGATCATCTGATGGAACCCTGGTTCATTCAGCCATGATCTTCTAAGTTTGAAGTAAGAGCCGACTTGGATCTCTTCCCCACTATCCCAAACCAAAGGGGTATGGTCAGAGAAAGGTTGGTCCAAGCCAGTAACACTCGACAACTGGAATCTTTCAAGGATGTTCAATTCCCAAAAAATCTATCAATTTTGGAGAGCAACCCGTTACCATTGCGCCAAGTAAATTCAGCACCTGAAGAAGGGTACTCATTCAGTTCAAGAGATTGAACCACCAGCTAGAAACCAATAGCTGAGCTGTTTGTGTCACCAAAAGGCATGTTTGCCCCTGTCAGCACATAGTTGAAGTATCCTCCTGTCAGCCAGGCTTCCCCTTGCACCAATTTAGCCGTAGCTACCCAATCCTCCCACAATTCCTGCCTTGCAGATGCAACACAAGGACCATACACCCCAGTAACCCAGATAGTGTCATGCCCCTAGTGAGTTTGAAATTTGCAAGTTAGTAAGTGTCTAGCCTTGTGAACTTCCAGACAGTGTGCCCAAACCTTTCTCCACCAAATAGCAATGCCCCCCGATCTACCATGTGCATTAACCTTCACACATTCATTCGCCCCCACAACCAATAAGTCACTCCAAAGTCTATTCGAGTCATTCTCAATGTGCATCTCTTGAATGATCGCACACTCAATCCCCCACTCTCTCAAGTACCGCATCAAAGATGCCCTCCGGCTCTTATCGCGCAACCCACGCACATTCCAAGTGAGGATTCTCATCTATCCTCATGAGATCCCTCCCCCCTATGGTTATGACATTTGCAAACCTGCATAAGCTCTGCAATCTTGTCTTCTTCCAGCAGTATGTCAGCCTTTGATTTCCTCTTCCTGAGACTATAAGGTGATCTGCCCTTAGCAGATTTAGAGGAAGATCCAACACCAAATTTGAGACCCTCCATCTCTTGCAGATTCTACTGATCCTTCAGGGAGTCAAGCCGAGCCTCTTGTACCCCCTGCACCTCAATATCCTCATTGTCTGGCAGCACACTCCCTACTTCCTCAAACGCTGGCCTCATTTCTTCCATCCTAACCGATTCCTCCTCTTCAGTCATTGTCTCCCCCCTCTCCCCCAAGTGAAGGTCCTTGCATTTTTTGATAGAGGGGGATTCTTCAAGAGAAGCCCTACACCCACCCTATGCAATTGCCTCTTCAACAGCTTCAGAATCAGATGACTTATCTTGCCTCACAACAGTGTCACCCACCATGAACCTCAGCATCAGCAACCATGAGCTTCCACCACATCTTAAAATCAATCTGTCAGGAATCGAACCTACTTTAAACATATCGACCATCACATTCGGCGAGCACCGATCGCCCTCCAACAGTCCTACAACCACATCTTCTACCAATGAGGCAAACCCAGATATCTTGGATGCCACAACCTCCTTCGACCTCAGGTGTAAAGGTAACCCCTTGATCTCAAGTCTCCCCGACCTGGATCCCAATCTCTGGGGTGGCCTCTCCAGCAGGGCTCCATCAAAGGGAGAAACAGATCTCCAAATCACCGTTAGGCCATCATTGAAGGACGTTTGAAATCGCAATCTCTCGACATCCATCATCCCCAATCCAAATAGAACAAACCGTGTATGCGATAGAGAGGCAAACTGCCAGGAATTGGTCAATGGAGAAAGAGAGCTTACCAGCTTATGTAAGTTCTCCAGCATCGATCTCCTGATCATAACCTCTCCGATCAGTGCCCCTCGCAATATCAGCTCTGCCGCTTTGATGTTCTCTGTCATAGGGATCTCCACATCAACTGTATGCCTAAGAACACTATTGATGTTATTGACGGGAGTGGCATTCGCGTATTTTGAAATCGTTGGAAATCGTAGTATAGTTGCAAAAACCTCTCGTCAAAGATATTTGTGATAACGAAACTCTCGTAGATCTTTATTCTTTTTAGAACTTGAGTCCCGGTCGTTCGTCTCTGGGAGGCGTGAAAACGAATCGAGATTTGGATCGGCTTTTATAACCTAAAACTAACCTAAGCTACTATTTTTGTCTTTTTGTGTTTTTGATTTTTTTTATTTCGAAAAGCGAATTGAAACCTAGATCTAGATAAACTAGCAAAAACCTAAGTGACTATGTGTATCTACATGAGGCCATGGTGGCCGTGCATGGTGTGAACAAACCAAAGTGTCATATAGGCAAGCAAACATGAGGACAATCAATCACAGAAACATCATGAAATTATTTATGCATAAAAAATTATCACACATCATCTACACTAGAAAGCATATAAATAGAAGAAAATCCCTCACGCCGGAAAGTTGCCACTAGGGCCATCGGCCTTGTGTGAGGGTGTAGGCTAGACCTTGGGTATGCAAACCCGTCTACATGCCTACCAAAAGAGATGGCCGGCCACAAGAGGCTATGGGTGAGCCTTCATGGCCGTCCAAGAAGAAGAAGAAGATGGGGGCTAGTGCACCCAAGTGGAGAGAGGAGGGTGTTGCTCCCTTTCTCTACCAATGGCCGTCCTTGAAGCTTTGGAGAGAAGCTTCTCTAGCTAGCCATCCATGGAGCCTTGGAGGAGGTTGAGGAGGACGGCCTTCAGGTTTTGGAGGGTGAAAGCAAGTTTAGAGTGGAGAGTATGGATGGGAGAGTGTATGGAGAGATGGTCCAATTTCGTAGCTCTCTCTTTGCCCTTATGGAAGGCTCCATTTGGTTGCCACTTTTGGTGGCTCCAAAAATAGCAAATGCCACAATTTTTGGATCTAGGTTTGACACAAGTTTTTAGGGTTTCCAAGAGAATGTGCATGGGTTTGGTGGGAGTAAAATGGGAAGGTGTGTGTGTGTGTGTGGGTGTGTGTTTTTCGTAGGGCTAGGTTGTGGGTTTTGGTAGGATTAGGTGCTAAATAGGTTGGGTCAATCTAGATTAAGTGGGTGTGGACCTAATTAGGCTTAGGAAAGTCTAATTGGGTAGGAGTGAACCTAATTAGGTCTAGGTCAAGTCTAATTAAATGTGTGCATGTGATTAGGCTAGGGTAACCCTAATAGGTATAAGTTAATTAGATCCTGGGTGGATCTAATTGGGCTCGGGTGCACCCAATCAACTGTAGATGCACCCAATTAGGTATGGGATGGTTCAATTGGGTTAGGGATAGGACAAGTAGGGCTATGGATAGTGGACTAGGCTTAGGAGGTCTCTACTTAGGTTTCCTAGGGTGTCCGGTGGGGTTCCTAAGTCAAAATAAGCAAGCTAGGGCTTCCAACACCCAAAATCAGGAACCAGACAGCAGTATCAGACGTCCAGGATAGTGGTCAGATGTCTTATACTACAAAATTGGATGTCTGGACACTAAATTAGACGTCCAATTCTGTGTCAGTATGAGTTTTGGCTTCCTAGATTGTTATTCTGCAGAAATCAGACGTCCAGCCAGATGTCTGGACGTCTTAAAAGGTGCTGAAGAGTGGGTTTTGTGTTTTCTAAGGTTGGTTTTGGTTCCTAAGTGTTTGGGAGAGGGATAGAAACATGGATAGTGCTATCCATGTTTGGGTTTTGAGGCTAAGGTGCCCTAATGGAGGTTGTTTTGGGTTTGGGAAGGCTGTCCTAGGGTTTCTAAGGGTAGGGATAAGGCTATCCTCCTCACTCCTCTTATCTGGATCAGTCTTCTTCTTCCTTTATTGCTTTATTCCGCTATCTCCATCCTAGATCACTTTATTATCTGTAAATAGCAATAAAAACCATTAACTAGCAAGATATCTCATCTTATTTTAAATAGACTGATGCAATGCATGATATGCAAGATATGAGTGTAATATCCACAATTTAAGATAGGTTCAGACATTATTTAGGTTGATTAGGACCTATGATTGCTGTGCAATCAGTTATGCAATATTTATAATGTATAATACAATTATATGCCTAAGAACACGCAAAAATTGACGTTTTATGTGATATAAACATGTTTACACCACACCCCCATGCCTATCTTTTACTAGTCCTTAGCAAAACTACATGCTATTTATAAGAGAATTAAGTCAGATTTCTTGGGCAATAGTTATTTTTCAATGCTTAGAGATTTCAACTATGACCTGAACTACAGAATACAACAACGTCCAGGTGTCTACCAAAATGCAGTCCTCCTCAAGCCCTCACCTTATTCAAAGAAGGATCTTTTTTTCTTTTTATTCTTTTCTAATTTTTTTATTTTTTAACTTTAGGGTTTTGGAGCAGCTTTCTATGACCACTCAACCCACCCAAGACTCGATGAGAACTCTAAGTTCTAAGCATCTTTTTGTGTGAAGTGCTAGACTCATTGATCAGCAATCAGAACAGACTTTGGGTTTCTACACCCCTAGGTGACCATAAAAAGGAATTCTGCCTAAAGGTGTGTCTATTTTTATGAGGAGCTTTCTTCCTAAGTGTTTGGAATTAAACATGCATTTCTTAAGCTGAGATCTGAATAACCTACCAATGGGCTGTTACCCACGATAACTTGCCAGCCATACTTGTGCAGTGAAGTGTGGCTTATTTCTTTTTCCTTTTCTTTTCTCCTTTTCTATTTTTTTTATTTTTGGATATTTTTCTTTTTCTTTTCTTTCTTTAAGTAGGTAGCTTCCCTGATCTAAGACTTACCTAAAGGCAGTAAGAAAGGAATGGTCATGTGGCTGGGTTTTGGAAAACTGACCAATGGGTTGTTATCCATGATAACTTACTAGCCATACTACCATAGAAGGTTCATTAGCTACCCAATTTCTGTAAAAATTACTGAACAATGAGTCAGTGTGAAAAGTGTGTAGATGCTTAGACTTAAAGTTCCCTCAAATCAGAGGGTAGGTTGATAAGTCGTGTACTTATCATCCCAACTTATTTAACCAAATAAAATTTGAATTTAGAATGGTGAGGACTCAAGAAACAAGTCCACATTTTAGTGGACACCTGGGAAGATTAACCTCAAAGACCCGAAGGGTTTTAGTGTTCAAGTCATACAATTTTATTCTCTGAGATTGATACTTTTCTAAAGCCCAAATTCTCTTTCCTAATTCCAATTTCTTTTTTTAATAAAGAGAAAATAAAAAGAATCTACGGAGCTAACAAGATGATTCAGATAATGATATCCACCTCTCATGCCTATCTAATGCAATGTCCTCATTGTATTAAAAAGACATGAAAAAGAGTGGAGTAGAGTAGAATGTGTTAGTGCAAGGGCACCACGATCGTCAATTTTGATGATAACAAGACACTTGTGTTTTAACATTTGTATTTGAGTTTAAGATTTCAGGATAATTTCAAATGGATACAAGTGTGAAGGACCTCAGAGCTCGCATTCATGGTTCATTGGAGGAGCTCGTTGGAGGAGGAGCTTCGTAAGGAGTGAAAGCTTGAAGGAAGGAGATAAAGAATAGGATAGATTTCCATTTTTGTTCGTTGTACTTTGTTTTTATTTCTTTTGTCACTCTTTATTTCTATCTTAGAATATTTGTCAAAGAGCATCAAAGTTACCTAACTGTAGTCTTAGGAACACTTGCACAACCCTAGGACACTTAGACAACTCTTAAAGAACCTAGAAAACCAAGATAGGCTTCAGATAGCCTGATCAGACATCCAATCTGAAAATCAAACATCTGATCTTGGACTTTAAGACATCTGAATGTTGTATCAGATGTCCAAACATTTAAGGCTGGTCATAGAACCTTCTATCTGCTATTTTCTGACGACCAACCCTTAGTCCAGACATCTTATCAGACATCTGATGACTTGGCTAGACGTCCAATTAGTGGAATGCTGGCTTAGAAAATGATTGTTGAGGTTTTGACCTTTGATCTTCTATCATACATCCTTAGAGGACTCTAGACGTCTAATATGTAGCCTTTTTGCCTCGATTGACCCTTAATCGCTTTCTTAGATGAATATAGCCATTTGGACCTCAGGAAATCAATTCCCACAGTTATCTAGGTTTCCAGACGTCTAGACCTAGTGCTAGACATTTGATATGTCGTCTGACTGAAATACACTAGAACCCTATTTAGGTCTGAACCAAGTTAGGAAGGAAACCCACCTAGGATCAGACGTCTGATTTAGTTTCAAGACGTCTTAAGAATGACTTCCAGACGTCTAATGACCCTGTCAAAATCATTAATGATTCTGATTGCAGCTTGATTTACCTTGGGATGATCCCCAACGGCTACCTAAGGCCTTGAAAGACTTCCCAGGCCTTCCTAAGACATCTATAAATAGGACAGGCCCCTGGCCTTATAGACATACACCAAGCAACACATTTCCACATCATATAAGGTCAATTTGATCCTTTGAAAAGATCTAGCTCTCACAAGCTTTAGTTCTACATCTTGAGAGCTTTCTTCTTACAGCTCACCCGCTCTCCCACCGATGTTTTGAGAGCACCGTCGTACCATTGCATGATTTACGCACCTGCATCGTCACCCTAACGTACTTCCAGCAAAAGGAAGTTCCTTCACCTATAGTAGCTAGATTCAATCTTTTACTTTGTGGCTCTATAGGTTTGTGTTGTAATTTTATCTTTGTTATTGTGTTGGGTATTCGCCTTGCGAATTCCTGTCTCCTTCAAGGGTCAAAATGCTCCTTGTGAAAAGGAAGGATTTGAGGAACGCTACCCTCATACTTGTAGCATGGTTGTATTGAGTTTGAACTACCCTTGTTAAAGTAGTTCGTTAGTGGATTTTGATCGACTCAATTGATCGGAAAATCCTAACTCAAGAGGGTTAGGTGGTGGTTTTCACCTGGTTTAGGTTTCCACCTAAAAAGAATGTGTGCAATTTTTGTGATTGTCTTTTTGTAGGATTGCTTTATTTTAATTCTACACTTTATCTATTTTCTGCAAATCTCACCCCCTCCCATAGGAATCAATAGAAAGCACCTGAATTGCCTGAATAATAGGTCAGCTCCGAGATTAAAAGAAACTGTATACATGCAAAATTTAGTGCCTTCAGCTAGGCACACTATACAAAGAAGAAGAAATAAAGAATTCACGGGTGCAAGTCAGAATTAGAATAAGAAAATTTAGCTTTGGACCTGCAAGGAGAAGATGTCCACAAATGTGGACCTGATTGTGATGCAGACCCATGCCCCATGGTCGAGTATATCTAAGATTTTGGATAAAAATTATCCAAAACTTGAGATTAGTATGCAAGCAGGGTCGGGCCTACGATTTGTAAGGATGCAACCCAATTCCAAAAGGTTGGATAATAGAGAGATTAAGCTCAAAAGGATAATCAATGCCTACGATTTGTAAGGATGCAACCCAATTCCAAAAGGTTGGATAACAGAGAGATTAAGCTCAAAAGGATAATCAATGAATTTGTGCTTGGGTTGCACATCCTCAAAACAAATGTCATAAGGGTCCTAGTAGAAGGTTAGGGATTTCAGACAAATCGGAACCTTTAGACTCAGTCTTCTGATTCCTCTGAAATTGACTTCCCAAATCAACATTTCCCAACTCCTATCCTTATTTAGAATTTTGAATTCCGGGACCTCTTGCATATTAATCACCTTATCTGAAATTTTCAAGTCTAAAAGATGTGACTGAATCAAATTGGACTTGGGTTTAGTGATTTGAAAATTAAAATCGTCAGTAAGCTCAATGGGGTGTGACTGAGGATCGGGGCTATAAATTGAATCCTCCATGAAATGAGGATCTGAATCCACCTTGCAAGCCCCAACAGGATCAAGTTCTCAATTTTAGGGCCATCAAATGATTTAAGAAATTTCTCAAGCCCAGTTGTCTCACTAAAATCATGTGATGTAAACTCAGGTGAGACTTCGCATAATAATTCTTCACCTTCAGAATCAAAGAATTCAAAATCAGCATTAATGTATTAGTAACGATTGAGTTGTTGTGATGTGATAGTAATGGTAATTATGATAATGGATAATGTGGATATTGTATGTGGTGTTGTAGTAATTAAGATACCATGAGTGTCATTGTGGTGAGTTGTATGGAATACCAGTCATTACAACCATTATTATTTATTTATCTAATTTTTACTGGTTTTATTCCAGGTCGTTCACTGGGAGGCAATTTATTGAATTACATCGCTCTTTGATCTCAAAATTATCCTCTAATTCCAGAAAGAAGCTTTACATCTTATTAAAGAATGAATGCATGTGGACATGGTTTGCCTACTTACTAAGAATTAATTGTAATGCTTGCAAAAACTAACTATAAACAAGCACCAAACAATTTATCACTATACTTTAAACTATGTCTTTACAAGTTATAGTATTAATACTTACATGAAAGTACACAATAGACTATAGTATATTAACTTAACTTACTAGTCTGTTATCTCCAGTAACACATACAACAGTTTTAGTGACAGATGTAAGCGTCGCCAAATCCCAGAAAACACTATATACAAACCTAAGGAGGTAAACTGAGGTCTGTAGCGACACTTATGGTGACATTTTATTCTGTTAGTAAATATATGGGTTTATTTATAAAAATAATTGGCTATACTACGTATACATATATATATTTATATTTTTATTGTATATGTATTTACTTACGTATATACATCGCCTCTCTCTCTTCTCCTTCACACAACTCTTCATTAGTTGTTGTTCTTCTTTTGTGTTTTCATTTAGCCTTAATGACTTT
This sequence comes from Thalassia testudinum, assembly GCA_037157565.1. Lineage (NCBI taxonomy): Eukaryota > Viridiplantae > Streptophyta > Magnoliopsida > Alismatales > Hydrocharitaceae > Thalassia > Thalassia testudinum. The sequence goes on from JAZHRO010000062.1 coordinate 49,696,721, forward strand.
AACACACTGCAGCGGAGAGGTGCTTAACAGTCGTCATTAACTCTCTTTAATTAATTAAAAATTTGTTTAATTTGCGGGCACGCTTTTCAAGGGATACACAGCACCCAGAGGGTGGGACCAAACCTCTACTAAGCATGCCCTAATTCTCATTAGGCCACTTAATCACGTTTTTCTTAACTCAGCATAGGGCCTACTCAGCCCCACGCACACGCCTCTTTGGGACCCCGGCCCAACACAAATCATGTTCAGAATGCTCAGTATGTATGCTCAGAAGTATCGAATGTACATGTTGTTTCGGGCGCCCGGCGCTCGTGATGACTGAAGGGCTTATGCACAATTTACATATAAACCGTTGCGTGCGGTTTGCAGCACACGATGTGGCGCTATTCGAGTGCCACATCTGCGCTGGAAACAGCATGCAGCTGTGGGCTGGAAGCGATTTTGGCCCTCAATTCGAGGGCCATAATTTATTTAAAAATAAAAATAAATTATGGAAAATAAATTATTTACATAATACTATATAATTGTTCAATTAATTTTAAATTTTAATTAGATTTACTATATAAATAAATTTACTAAAGTGGACTATTTTTATACACTGATTTTGGTGTTTTCTTGGTTAATTACTTATAGATTAGTTACTAGATGGTTTAATTGACCTCATACAGAGTTATAATACATATATAAGTATTTTATAGACATTTTTATTATATTTTTCCGAATTAATATATGTGTTATTTATATTTAAATAGCAGTTTCAGTTGTTCTGCTTATAAATTAAGTTAAACTTAATGTAATCAGGTATGAATATACGTAAATTAGCTTGAATTACTTAAAGTATTTTAGTCTTAGTATACAGATTCAATTTAACTTAATTATAATTCTAAATTACTAATTTAACTAATTTAATTTAACAACTTAGCTATAAACTTAATAAATTCATTACTTATTATCTATAAAGGATTAAATTAAGATAAAAGATTTTATTTACTTATAATCTACATATACATAGATATATATACAATTTTATAGTTTAAATATACTTAGTTCAATTTATATATAGTTATATAATTATTGTATTTATTGTCTAAACTAGATCTAAAACCTAAATTACAGTATTATACTTACATAGTTAAGTATACAGTATATATATATATATATTTACACTATCTATTTACATATATAGCCTAATATATAGCTTAAGTCTATATAAGTACACTTAATATACAAAGTAATATATATATGTATATATATAGATATATAAATATATTTATTTCTCTTTTGGGTGTTTCATTCTAATTAGTTTACTGTTGTTATAGGTTTAGCAGAAGTAGGAGAGAAGAAGGGAAGATTTTACTAAGAGAGAGTCCTCAGTTCAGTTCTCTCTTTTAAAACTTGTTTAGGATGGGATTCCTGACTAAACTAGCTGATAGAGTTGAGAAAGAGTAGACATGTATGTATCGAAATTAGATCTCAAGTATTGAACAAGAAAATTTGTTTACATATGAGATGAAATACAATCTACTGTCAGCTCAGATCAAATTAAAGTCTACAGGATTTAACACTAAAACCTATCTGTTACAACCTACTAGAAGTAGCAGCAACAAAACCTTCCAGACTCTGCAGCAGCTTAAGTCACTGTCCAAATGGGTTAACTGCTGCTGCAGTTAGTCCATTTGAGAAGAAATGTGAGTTTGGAGAGAAAAAACATGTAGCTGCAAGATGCAGCACTTTGCTTTGTTTACTGGGATCAGAGTCAAAAAAATCCAAACTGAAAAGAAAATCAGTCAATCCCAAATCTGACAAGGGTTTAATGTCTCACTAAATCACTAAATACCTCAATTCAAATGCCAAAAACCCTCATCAAAAACTCCATTTCAGATGAAATCCACGAATATCATTGAATTAGCTCTTCCTAATGCTATAGACAGCATGAAGGAAGAATCAATTCAATCAGTTAAAGCCATTAGATCAGATCCCAGTTTCATGAAACCTTAAGGAGTATTAAGAACTCCTTAGGTTAGGAAATCACCAAACAGCCATTAACAAAACTTATGAATGCGAGATTAGACTTCAAATTACCAAAGTAAATATCCTTAGATCTAACTTGCATTCAATGCATTCAAGACATTATCAAACCAGAATTATGTATGGCTCTTCTGAGATGATTTCTGTCACCAGAAATCCTCTCAGATTCCTTGCCAACAAGGAATTCAAATCAGCTTCATTCAATTCGTCAGATCAGGCAGTAAAACCAAGAAGAAAAATCCTTAAAATCCAAACTGAGGAGAAATCTAACGAACTAAAAATTCTAACCCAAAACCAGGGGCTTTTGTGACCAAGAGTGAGGTGAGTGGGAAGCCCCTTAAGTGCTTGTTGACGCCAATTTCATATCTGAGGTTGAAAACCAATCAGATCTGAAATTGGGTCAGAGTGTATGGGTGGAAGATGAGAAAACATATCGTGGAAAATCAGAAATGGATATGACAGTATGGAGAGGTAGAGAATTTGAAAACATGGTTACATGAAATCTTCCCCTCTGATCTGGAATGATCAGAGGAGGTGAGGGGGGAAAATTTAAGCCTAATTCTACTGCTACAGCTACTTTATCCTACAGCGAAATTAAACATTAACAATTACCTTAATTCTACTCTAAACTACTTAACTACAGCTAAAACTAATATGCAGAATTATAAACCTAATCTAACAGGAAGAATGGGACCTATGGGTCCTTAGCCGGTGGCTAAGGAGGAAGAAAGGAGGAAGATGACTCCAGCGGAGGGAAGAGTCTACTAGTGAGGCTCCAGGGTCGTCCTCAGGTGCTACGAAGTCCTTAGCGAAGAGGAGGTCGAGAGAAGGTGATGATTTCACAGCCGGTGGCTGTGAAATCAGAGGCTTGATGGGGAGGAGGGACTGGAGTGGATGAATGATCGCTAAGAGGTGTAGGAGGGAGCGATCCTTTGCACGCGACACCACTGAGGTGCTTAAGTAGCATGCTCAATGGCTGAGATCACCGCGCAGGTGATGATAAACAAGATGCAACTGGCGGCGAGGATAAGAGGGGCGGAGCACGCGGTGAGTTAAGCACAAAATCTGACCATCAGATGAGATCTGGGGAGAGGGGTGATCGCACGTGTCGAATCGCGCGAAGCTTCTATTCAAATCTAACCGCAGATCAAGATCATGAAGAGCGACTGGTGGCTCGTTTTTAGTGACAACCGGGTTTTATTGTTATAGCGTCGTAGTATAGCCAGTTGTTACCATCATTTCAAATATATAAAATTTTTTTTTACTCGGAAAAGAGTCCCGAGGTCGAACTCAGGGAGCAAGTGTATTCTAGAGATATACATGTTTCTTTTACAAAAATAAAGAAAGAGAGAGAAAGAATTTGTTGTCTTCTTTTCTCTTTGTTTCTCCTCGTCTCAGATCTTCTTCTTCTTTGTCTGCAGAGGTGATGTTCTTCTTCTGCAGTGGTGATGCTCTTCTTCTTCTTCCAGCTGTTCCTGCTCTTCCTTTTTCTTCTGTCTTTCTTCAGATCTTCTTCTTTCTACTTTGTTTTTCTTCTTTCAGTTCTTCCCTTGTTCTTTTGTGTTCTCCTCTGCCTCGCCTTCTTCTGTTGTTCTTCAGATCTCCTTTTTTCTTCTTTTCTTTTTCCAGTCAGGACGTCGCCCCTCCTTCTTTCTTCTTTTCCCTTCAGGACGTCGTCTGATTTCCAAATCAGACGACTTAAACTGCCTGTTGCTACAGTGTCTCCCTCAGCTTCCTTCTTCTTCCGCGGTCCTTCTTCTTTACCTGTGCCTGCACACTTCAGAGCTCACGTCAGAGGACAAAACCTATTCTACCCTCTCCCCCCCCCCGCGTCTCTCTCTCTCTGAAACCACTCTTGGGAAAGCTCTCCCAGAGCTACCGGGTAGTCGGGTACGGGTCAGGTCCGGGTCCAGGCCCACCGGCGTGCGTGGTGGGCGAGGAGTGCAGGTCAGTCTAAGTCGGGTCGGGTCAGGTCCGCGGGGCGTGAGCACGGACGAGACCGGGTAACCGGGCGGGTGAAGGGGACCTCACCCCATGTGCTGAGGCAGTAAGGCTAATGCACAAAATCAATTTAAACGGTGAAAAGGTTGTGAGGCTTACCGATGTGGGACTAAACGGAGGCCTCTCCTCGCGTGCGCCTGCTGGGAGACCGCGGCCTAGCTTCTGCAGCTGGGGCTTCGATTTGCGTCGGTTGCTGGCTGGCTGCCTTCGCAAGACTCCCCGTAATCCGCAGCAGCTGGAGACCTGGAGTCCTCAAGCCTGGAGCGCGGGAGAAGCTGCTTCAATGTGCGTTAATGGCGGTCGAACCTCAAAACCTGTCGGACACGAATATGGCCTCTCGGCCTGATCAAACCACTAGGGAACCTTCGCCGTGGCACGGCGAAGGTGTGGAGCTACGCGGCAAGCCGCAAGGTGGTGTCTGGCGGCAGCCCTAGGTTGGACTGCAACCGGAGGAATGGGTTTGTTCGGGGGAGCGTTACGGAGGTGTGGAGTGGCAGTGGAGGGGTGGGGGGTGCTCAGTGTGATGAGGCGGAGGTTCGGTGAGGGTCGGCGAGGTGTGTGAGGCTGTGGAGCAATGGGAGCATCTCGCCGGAGGGTGGCCGGAGACGAAGGGGGTGACGATGGTCAGGGTCGGTCGAGGGCTTAATTGAACAAATTGAAACCGGGGAAAGAAAGAGGAGAAGAAGGGAAGTAGTTCTAGCTTACTTGCAGGGACGAAGGGGGGGCAGCAGGGAGAAGAAGATGCTCAGGGAAAGGGACGGCGGCGAGCAGAGAGCCGGAGAGGCGCCAGCTGGGTGCGGCGTGGCGCGGGAAGAGCAGGGGAGGAAGTCTCTGCTGCTGGTAATACGGCAGAGAGAAGAGGAGGAGGGGGAGGAACCGCCGGAGCTGGTGAGCGTCTGCTGGAGAGAGAAGAGAGGAAAGTTGGGGGTTTTCTCCGTCAGATCCGAGCTGCTCCGGTCGGTGGAGCAACGGGGGGTATTTATAGGGATCAAAACAAGGAGGAAGGCGGAGGGAGACGACGTGTCTCCCTCGCCGGAGGATGGCCGGAGATGAAAACCCATACCGTATGTGCGTTCGCACGGCCGGTATGGTGGGCTACAGCGACCAGGGGGGTGTCCCTACGACGGCTGACGACGTAGGGCACCCCCGGTTTACTTGCCAGGCTTTCCCCCTCACCCTGCGCGGCGCCATGCTCCGCGCAAGGTCGCCGGAGCATGGTGCTGGCAGGTTTTGCAGGGGGGACCTGAATGCAAAGAACGAAGGAGAGTTAGGGGCCAAAATGCGACGGTTCAAAAGTTGAGGGCCAAAAAGTAAATATATGAGGACCAAAGTGTAAAGTCGGTCAAGGAGGTTTCTTCTTAGGCTCAAGTTTTTATACATGATTAATTAGGACCTAAGGAATCTGATGGTGAATTTCATTTCTATATTAAACCTTGTTTGACCGGTCAATTTATGCAAAAACCCAAATTAAGTTATTAATTGGGCATGGTTCTCAATGTAGGTCAAAATGGGTTCTGAAGGCCAAATTGAAGGTTCTAAACCCTAGAGATTATTTTTCTATGAATTTTAGAGGGTTTATTCTATTTTTACTTTTCCTCGAACCTCGTGAATTGAAGTGGGTTGTTTTAGGGTTACAGATTATCATTTAGTTTCTTTGAATTGCTGTAGCCCTTGCTAGATCATCTCATCCCACTTTTATTCTTGTTAAGTTGCTTTGACCTATGTTTGGGCCCTGAATTACCCTGTATGCAAATTATACTGGTAAAATTGCATTTTTACCCCTTATGACTTGTTTTCTTCTTAAACTCAGAATTCTCTGAGTTAAGCCTTTCCTTGAGATATGTAGGAGCTTTTATCCTTTGTATTAGGTCAAAATGAGCTAGTTATGGCTCATGATGAGGTTCTCATCATACCCCCATGCCTAGCTTTTGCTAGTCCCTTAGCAAAAACTTAAGGTTTCAACCCTTATTCTAGACCATGAAGTTTTTAATAGTTTTAGATAAGTGCCTTTTTTATTTGAGCATAGATTAGGTTAGAATGCTGACCATAGGCCTAAAAGGTACTCTAGTACCAATCAAGATCCAAATTTGTCTAGCCTTAGCCTCAGTCTTTAGCAAAGGTTTTTAAGGTCCACAAGAACTAACCTAGGGTTTATTGGACTTTGTGGTTAAAGCACCCGTGCTTGAAATGATTTTAGCCCTGGCTCAGTTCGCAGTGCGTTTTGTAAGAGAGAGATAGAAAGTTTTTCTGTTTGGAGAGTTTTCTCTCTCTTTTTCCTTTTAGTTCTAGCTTAGGATTGGCTTTTCAACACGGTCTGTATCAGATTCCTTGCTCCCATCATCAATCCTCAAGGGTTCCTGGCGATCGATGCTTCGAGATAGCACCGCCCATGGCAACCCCCGGAACCCTGGCTATTGAGATTTCGAGATAATCCCATCCATGGTGTTCCGTGGCCGAATCCAGACCCTGGCAATTGACACTTCGAGATAATGCCATCCATGGAATCTGAACCAGCAGAGTGCTTACATGCCCCCAGTAGGATATGTAAATATCCTAAGAGACAAGCACCGAGGAGATGATATTTTGTTACGCATCTTCGAGGGGATTTCCCGCCTCTCCGCGCTGGGAACTCGTCCAAATCAACTTGTGTTGATCGGTCGCTCCTATTTTAGGTGTTCTTTTCAGAATTTTGCGACGCTTCTGCGTGATTCTGATTTTTACGCTTACTGAACCAGGCTGTGTGTGAGGTTAGGGTGCTTAGGTTACTGAGTCCCGTAAACCAAAAATTAGTTAACGAGGTCGAATACTCCTTAAGCCTTAGACCTAATACTTCAGCTTTTCATTTTCCTCAACCTCTTGAGGAGTGTCCAGATCTTAATGGGTACTAAGAGTCTATTCAAGAATGCCTAAGGTTTGCATTCTTACTAATCTCATTGTGCACTTTTCGGTTATTTTCTTGAATGAGGTCTAGAACTTAGGTTAATTCCTTAGTTCCTTACTAATGACTATCACCTTTTCTCATAATTTTGTGCTCCTTTTTCATTTTGTTTCTTTTCTCCTTCACAAAATTTCCTTCTCCTCTTTTCCTCTTATTCTTTTTCGAAAATTTTTTTAATTTTTATGGTGTTTTTGGCATATGTGAATTTTTTTGTTTGAAACCTTTTCTTACAAGTTTTGCACTTTCATACCCCCCCGTGCCTAAGATTTGCAATGTCCTCATTGTAACCTAGGGGGTCTTAGTTCATTCCTTAAGACAGAAATTTGGATGAGTGGATGGGTCGGGTTGAATTTTTGCAGATGATTTCAAATCCCAGATGCAAGCATCTGAGTTGGGGTCGGCTGTCTACAAGGGTGAACTTCGAGTGCTAAAAGGTGTCAGAACAAGTTTCAGGTTTTCAAAGAGAATGACGGGCTGCCTCCCGTTAAGCGCTGAGTTTTATGCCATCGGCTGGGCGCAATAAGCTCAAGGGGAAAGGAGGATATAAGATGCCTCAGCCAAATCAGTAGAAGTTACATCAATGAACGGCTTGAGTCTCTGACCGTTCACGATGAAAGGTTTAGAATCGTGGCTGAGTGGACTGATTTCGATTGCTCCATTTCCAAAAACCTGTCGGACCAAATATGGTCCGACCCACTTAGATCTCAGTTTTCCTGGGAAGAGTTTGAGTCGGGTATCAAAGAGTAGGACCTTTTGACCAGGATGAAAGATCTTTCTCGAGATGTGTTTGTCGTGGAAGGCTTTAACCCGCTCCTTGTAGATTTACGAGTTCTCGTACGCGTCTAGGCGTAATTCATCGATCTCGCTGATTTGGAGTTTTCTGTGGGTCCCAGCCTTGGAAAGATCTAGATTACAGTTCCGTACTGCCCAATAGGCTTTATGCTCCAGTTCGACGGGAAGGTGGCATGCCTTTCCGTACACCAGTCTAAAGGGAGACATGCCCAATTGGGTTTTCTGGGCGGTCCTATAGGCCCACAGTGCTTCCGGAAGTCGGGACGACCAGTCCTTCCTGTCAGGTCGAACAGTGACTTGCAGGATTTTCTTGATCTCCCGATTGGACAGCTCAGCTAGACCATTAGTTTGGGGGTGGTAAGGAGTAGAGATTCGGTGAGACACCCCGTATTTGGTCATCAGTGACCTAAACTGAGCATTTGTGAAATGGGTCCCCCCATCAGAGATTATTGCACGAGGAATCCTGAACCTTGAGAAAATGTGTTGATGAATGAATTTGAGAACGATTTTGTGATCACAGGTTCGGGTCGGTATGGCTTCGATCCATTTGGACACGTAGTCCACAGCCAACAGAATGTATTCGAAACCATCCGAAACAGGAAAGGGGCCCATAAAATCAATCCCCCAAACATCAAAGATTTCGCATACTAGAATCGGTTGCATAGGCATCATGTCGCGATGGCTCATGTTGCCCAAAGTCTGGCAGCGACTGCATGCCTTGCAGTGATTGTATGCGTCTTTGAACAGTGTGGGCCAATAAAAGCCGTACTGGAGGACTTTTGATGCGGTTTTATGCCCGGCAAAATGGCCACCGCATGCCTGGTCATGGCAGAAAGAGAGGATATTGTTGAATTCCCCTTCCAGGACACATCTCCGGATGATCTGATCGGCACCTATGCGGAAGAGGTACGGGTCTTCCCAAATGTAATACTTGGCATCGGAGCGTAATTTGTCTTTCATGGCCTTCGGCCAATCGGGCGGGGTCTGATGAGATGCCAAGTAATTTACTATATTAGCAAACCATGGAAGGCTAGTACCAATAGTCAGCAGGTGCTCATCGGGAAAATGCTCAGTGATGGGTCCGGAAGGGTCAATTATTTCAGAAGGAAGACGGGACAAGTGATCAGCTACCACGTTTTGCTTTCCCGCTTTGTCGCGAATCTCAAGGTCAAATTCTTGCAACAGCAAGATCCATCGGATTAATCGAGGTTTCGCATCCTTCTTTGCAAGGAGATGCCTCACAGCTGTGTGATCCGAGTATATGATGACACGGGAACCCAGAAGGTACGATCTGAACTTTTCTAGGGCAAATACTACAGCTAGCAGCTCTTTCTCAGTAACCGTATAGTTACGCTGAGCCTCATCGAGTGTTTTGCTGGCGTAGTAAATGACCACAGGTTTCTTGTCAATTTTCTGTCCCAAAACCGCTCCTACAACGAAGTCGGATGCATCACACATGATCTCAAAGGGTTGAGACCAATCAGGGGACTGTAGGATCGGGGCTTGGGTGACTCGGTCACGCAGGATTTCAAATGCTTGAGTGCATTCCTTGGAAATTTCGAAGGGAACATCCTTGGAGAGAAGAGTGGTCAGGGGACGTGCAATTTTTGAAAAATCAGGGATAAATCGTCGATAAAAACCGACATGCCCTAAAAAGGATCGGATGTCCCTGATCGAGCTAGGCATAGGAAGGTGAGAAATCAGATTAACCTTAGCTCGATCCACTTGGATACCTTTCTCCGAAATTGAGTGTCCCAGGACAATTCCCTCAGGCACCATGAAATGGCTCTTTTCCCAGGAAAGAACCAAATTCACATCGATGCACCGCCTGAGTATCTGGACCAAGTGTTGGAGGCAATCGTCGAATGATGCTCCGAAAACTGAAAAGTCATCCATGAAGACTTCCAGATAATCACCTACCATATCTGAGAATATGGCAAGCATGCATCGCTGAAAAGTAGCGGGTGCATTGCAAAGACCGAAAGGCATCCTTCGGAAAGCGTATGTTCCGAAGGGGCAGGTGAACGTGGTCTTTTCTTGGTCCTCAGGATGGATTGCCACCTGGTTATAACCGGAGTACCCATCAAGAAAGCAGAAGAACCTATTTCCCGCTAGTTTTTCGAGAATTTGATCAATGAAGGGTAGTGGGAAATGATCCTTCTTCGTGGAGGAATTGAGTCGACGGTAATCTATACAGACTCTCCACGAGTTGGCTAATCGGGTAGGAATGATTTCTCCGGTCTCAGTCATTATAGTGGTGAGTCCTGCCTTCTTGGGCACGACCTGAATTGGGCTCACCCAACGACTATCGGAGATCGGGTAGATGATTCCGGCATCCAACCATTTGATGATCTCCTTTTTCACGACCTCCTGCAGATTGGGGTTTAAGCGTCTCTGCATTTCACGAGAAGGTCGTGTGCCCTCTTCTGAATAGATATGATGAGTACAATAAGAGGGACTTATTCCAGCCAAATCATCGAGAGTCCATCCGATGGCTCTGCGATGTTGCTGGAGGACAATAATCAGACGGGATTCCTGTTCAGGACTGAGGTGGGAATTGATAATCACAGGAAGGGTCTGATTAGAACCCAAAAAGACGTATTTCAAGTGAGCAGGAAGGGGTTTCAGTTCGAGGATGGGGTTTTCAGCAGCAGCGGGTGGTTCAGTATAGATGTGAGGTTCAAGGGTGGGAGTTACTGGGTTGTTCATATCTGGATTCGACTCCTCTGTTTACGGGTCAAGATCCTTCTGTGGTTGATGAGGCATAATCGAGTCATTCTGGAGGTGTGATTCATCAACCAAAGTCTTGATGTCACAAATTTGTTCGATGACGCCGCAATTAATTCCTTGTTGGGCCTTAAATATATCAATTTTTAGTGTTTGATCTCCAAACTTAAGCTCTATTTGGCCCTCCTCACAGCTGATGTTGGCTCTAGCAGTAGCCACAAAAGGTCTCCCTAGAATGATTGGTGTATCCCTAGGGTTCTCAGGTGCATCCATATCTAAGACTATAAAGTCCACTGGAAAATAGAAATCCCGCACTCTCACGATAACATCCTCGAGAATCCCTTTTGGTGACTTTATAGATCGATCTGCTAATTGTAATGTCACCTCGGTTGGTTTCAGCTCAGATTCTTCTAGATGGTCAAGTAAGGATGTGGGTATCAGGTTTATGGATGCACCCAAGTCTAACAATGCTCTATCAAATTGGGTACCACCTATCTTACAGGAAATCAGGGGAGTTCCAGGATCTTTTGCCTTGAGTGGGAGTCTACTAAGGATTACAGAGCTGGCTTGCTCTGACAGAACAATTGGGCTCCCTCCCTTGGTTCGCGGCTTACGCTGGGGTGTACATATATTCTTTAGAAATCGTGCGTAAGATGGTACGTGGCGGATTGCATCCATCAAGGGGATGTTTATGTGGACCTGCTCAAAGAGCTTGACCAGGTCCTCCTCAGGGGCCACGGGTTTGGTGGTCTTCTTTCCCTTGGTCAGGGCCTCGGGAAACGGGATCTTGGTTGGTTCTTCTAGGATAGGTCCAGGTTGTGGATCTGGAACAGCGGTACCTTGGATAACTATCCTAGGGTCATGGTTATCAGGCTTGGAGTGGTTTGGATAATGCGGGTCTTGAGTTGTTTTACCACTACGTGTTGTTACAGAATTTAATCCGGCCTGATTTTGGTTTGGGTTTGGTAGGAGGGGTGGCTGCTGCTGAAATCCCGCATAAGAAGTTGAGGCTTCCATCTCGTCTGGAGATGGAGCAGTAGGAGCCTGATAAATCCATTGGGCGTGGCCTAAATTTGGATTCATAACGCGCTTCTGGGTTGGCACGTTATTTGGGTTAGGAAGAGGTTGGGAAGGGAGTGTGCCTGGTTGGCGAGAATTTGCCAACTGGGCCAGTTGAGTTTTAACTTCTGTAAGCTCGTCCTTGTGTTGTTTTTGAATAGCCGCATTCGTTTTTTGAATGTCAGCCAGAGTCTGAAGGATTAGGGACATTTGATCCTGATTTGGCCTTGATGGATAAGTAGGGTTGGGCCGAGGCTGAGGCGGCTGGTAGTGACGAGAGGGCTGTGGGCGGGACTGAAAAGGTGGTCTTTAGGTTTGGGAATTTCCCGCCCACTGAAAATTGGGATGGTTTCGCCATCCAGGGTTGTAAGTGTTGGAGAATGGGTCGTTCTGGATGGCGTTGAGGTCCTTGCAGGTCTGAGGAACCTCCTAAGAATCAGGGAAAGGGGGAATGGAGTTCCCCCGGCTGGTGTAGAAAGGATCGGATGATCCTCCGATCCAAGAATCAGATGGGGATGGATATGGATCCATCCCAGGGGAAGATCGGTGGAGGATGTTTTGCACATTCTCCTGTGTGGAAGGAGGTTGTGCAAAGGAGTTACGCGCGGAGGTGGCTCGCTGCAAGTGCTGAGTCAGCTCATCCACCTTCTTTTCAATGATTGAGACCTTGTCCAATCGACTGGCCATTAATTCCAGGTCGACTGATGCGGACAGGCCCTGCGTCTCATGTGCTCCCTTAAGATTCGTCGCTGCGCGGGTATTCGTCCTGTCGAATAATCCCATGGAGTCATTGTTGATGGAGTTCTCGCACATGTTTTCGAGAATCTCCCAAACGGTGTCTTCATGTTGACCCATGATGTTTCCTCCGCAAGTTGCATTGACGAAAAGGCGGATGTCCTCACGGAGTCCCTGGTAAAAAGATTGGACTTGTTCCCATTTAGGAACTCCGTGATGGGGGCACTTCCTCATGAGATCCTGAAAACGATCCCATGCCTCATGGAGAGATTCTCCTGATTGTTGAGTGAAGTGTGTAATCTGATGACGCAAGGCGTTGGTCCGACCAACGGGAAAAAACTTTTTCAAAAACTCGGATTGAAGTTCTTCCCAAGTGTTGATCGGCCGGGTCTGAGTTTGATACCAATGGGCGGCCTTGTCCATAAGAGAAAAGGAGAACATCTTCATGAGAAGAATATCCCGATTTTGCGCATCTGATCCAAAAGTGTGGGCCAGATGCTTTAGCTGTTTGATGTGCTGGAAGGGATCTTCAGAATTAAGCCCATGGAATTTAGGTATAGCATGAATCATGTTGGGCTTTAATTCGGAATCAGGTCCTCCAGTCGGGATTCTGACTCGAGGCTCAATGGCCACCGCAGCAGGATTGTAGTGGTCCCGCATCATAGGACGCTGTGGTGGGTGCATGAAGTTTTGGAAGAGGTCATTGAGTCGCTGGAGCTGGTGTTCCAGATTATTTTCTTCCTCAACTGGCTGAGCCATGATGGGGGAAGAAGAAGAACTTGGTTCTGAATCAGAAGAGAGAATAATGTGAGGGTGTTTCTGCACAAACACGGGCGTCGAGGCTTGGCCTTGACGAGAGCGAATTTCTAAAGGAGGTCTTAAGGGTGGTCTTAGGGACCTCCTTCCGTACATGCACTGTTGGAAGAGGTAAGTTTAGAAGGTGCTGGACCCAACCAAGGCACCCAAAAATGTGTTGGGTGACTATAGAGGTGCGGGGCAGATGGACCCCTTGATCAGAAAGATCGTCCACCTGAGAATTACCTGGGCAGCCAGAGAGGGAGAGTCCCGCGAAGACCCCTACACGGTAGAGCGTCCCCACGGGTTACAGGGTTTCCCCCACCCGACCTCTCTTGTCACTGCGGTTCCAGGTAGACCAGAATGGGGATCTTGACCTCTTAAGTCTACCAATTTTAATATCAGGGTGCTTAAGGTTTTCACTTGAACTTTAATCTTTTAAGTGCAAAGAGTGACCTAATTTAAGGTTGGCTGACCCAAGGGGTCAACTTTACCTCTTGTTTTCTTTGAGAGCTTTTAGGTCCTGTCTTTTAGGGTTCAAGTGTTTAGAAAGCCAATTGTTTTAGGTTTTCCTTTGAATAGGTATTTTCAATCAATGGTTTAGGCACACTTCTTTTGGATTTTCTCCATTCTTGATTTAAGTAGTGTGTCTCTAAAACCCTAATGTTGAATCTTATGTTGGCTCTACTTGGTCCAGTTAGTTCATTGTTGGGTAATTAGGGCTCAAGCAAGAATGTGTTAGCCCTTAAATACCCTTAATAGTGTGCAGGACTAATGAGTTGAAAACATGCAACTTTTATGGTTACTAAGTATGGAAGACAGGTTAGCCCTATATTGCTTGTTCTTTTCTTTTCTTCCTCTTTAGAGTTTAGGGGTTAATAGCGAGAGGAAAAATTTACCTATCCTCGGAGTGGTTGTTGTGCGGTTGCTTGTCTTCTTGATTTCCTGTAGTTTTCTGCACAAAAGAGAGGAGATTATTAAAAAGAAACAGGAATGTTTACCTCTAGAATAGCCGTTGCTCCCCGGCAACGGCGCCAAAAATGGTGGCTCATTTTTAGTGACAACCGGGTTTTATTGTTATAGCGTCGTAGTATAGCCAGTTGTTGCCATCATTTCAAATATATAAAATTTTTTTTTACTCGGAAAAGAGTTCCCGAGGTCGAACTCAGGGAGCAAGTTGTATTCTAGAGATATACATGTTTCTTTTACAAAAATAAAGAAAGAGAGAGAAAGAATTTGTTGTCTTCTTTTCTCTTTGTTTCTCCTCGTCTCAGATCTTCTTCTTCTTTGTCTGCAGAGGTGATGTTCTTCTTCTGCAGTGGTGATGCTCTTCTTCTTCTTCCAGCTGTTCCTGCTCTTCCTTTTTCTTCTGTCTTTCTTCAGATCTTCTTCTTTCTTCTTTCAGTTCTTCCCTTGTTCTTTTGTGTTCTCCTCTGCCTCGCCTTCTTCTGTTGTTCTTCAGATCTCCTTTTTTCTTCTTTTCTTTTTCCAGTCAGGACGTCGCCCCTCCTTCTTTCTTCTTTTCCCTTCAGGACGTCGTCTGATTTCCAAATCAGACGACTTAAACTGCCTGTTGCTACAGTGTCTCCCTCAGCTTCCTTCTTCTTCCGCGGTCCTTCTTCTTTACCTGTGCCTGCACACTTCAGAGCTCACGTCAGAGGACAAAACCTATTCTACCCTCTCCCCCCCCGCGTCTCTCTCTCTCTGAAACCACTCTTGGGAAAGCTCTCCCAGAGCTGCCGGGTAGTCGGGTACGGGTCAGGTTCGGGTCCAGGCCCACCTGCGTGCGTGGTGGGCGAGGAGTGCAGGTCAGTCTAAGTCGGGTCGGGTCAGGTCCGCGGGGCGTAAGCGCGGACGAGACCGGGTAACCGGGCGGGTGAAGGGAACCTCACCCCGTGTGCTGAGGCAGTAAGGCTAATGCACAAAATCAATTTAAATGGTGAAAAGGTTGTGAGGCTTACCGATGTGGGACTAAACGGAGGCCTCTCCTCGCGTGCGCCTGCTGGGAGACCGCGGCCTAGCTTCTGCAGCTGGGGCTTCGATTTGCGTCGGTTGCTGGCTGGCTGCCTTCGCAAGACTCCCCGTAATCCGCAGCAGCTGGAGACCTGGAGTCCTCAAGCCTGGAGCGCGGGAGAAGCTGCTTCAATGTGCGTTAATGGCGGTCGAACCTCAAAACCTGTCGGACACGAATATGGCCTCTCGGCCTGATCAAACCACTGGGGAACCTTCGCCGTGGCACGGCGAAGGTGTGGAGCTGCGCGGCAAGCCGCAAGGTGGTGTCTGGCGGCAGCCCTAGGTTGGACTGCAACCGGAGGAATGGGTTTGTTCGGGGGAGCGTTACGGAGGTGTGGAGTGGCAGTGGAGGGGTGGGGGGTGCTCAGTGTGATGAGGCGGAGGTTCGGTGAGGGTCGGCGAGGTGTGTGAGGCTGTGGAGCAATGGGAGCATCTCGCCGGAGGGTGGCCGGAGACGAAGGGGGTGACGATGGTCAGGGTCGGTCGAGGGCTTAATTGAACAAATTGAAACCGGGGAAAGAAAGAGGAGAAGAAGGGAAGTAGTTCTAGCTTACTTGCAGGGACGAAGGGGGGGCAGCAGGGCGACAGTCGTATCGACTGTCGCCGGAGAAGAAGATGCTCAGGGAAAGGGACGGCGGCGAGCAGAGAGCCGGAGAGGCGCCAGCTGGGTGCGGCGTGGCGCGGGAAGAGCAGGGGAGGAAGTCTCTGCTGCTGGTAATGCGGCAGAGCGAAGAGGAGGAGGGGGAGGAACCGCCGGAGCTGGTGAGCGTCTGCTGGAGAGAGAAGAGAGGAAAGTTGGGGGTTTTCTCCGTCAGATCCGAGCTGCTCCAGTCGGTGGAGCAACGGGGGGTATTTATAGGGATCAAAACAAGGAGGAAGGCGGAGGGAGACGACGTGTCTCCCTCGCCGGAGGATGGCCGGAGACGAAAACCCATACTGTCCGTGCGTTCGCACGGCCGGTATGGTGGGCTACAGCGACCAGGGTGGTGTCCCTGCGACGGCTGACGACGCTGGGCACCCCCGGTTTACTTGCCAGGCTTTCCCCCTCACCCTGCGCGGCGCCATGCTCCGCGCAAGGTCGCCGGAGCATGGTGCTGGCAGGTTTTGCAGGGGGGACCTGAATGCAAAGAACGAAGGAGAGTTAGGGGCCAAAATGCGACGGTTCAAAAGTTGAGGGCCAAAAAGTAAATATATGAGGACCAAAGTGTAAAGTCGGTCAAGGAGGTTTCTTCTTAGGCTCAAGTTTTTATACATGATTAATTAGGACCTAAGGAATCTGATGGTGAATTTCATTTCTATATTAAACCTTGTTTGACCAGTCAATTTATGCAAAAACCCAAATTAAGTTATTAATTGGGCATGGTTCTCAATGTAGGTCAAAATGGGTTCTGAAGGCCAAATTGAAGGTTCTAAACCCTAGAGATTATTTTTCTATGAATTTTAGAGGGTTTATTCTATTTTTACTTTGCCTCGAACCTCGTGAATTGAAGTGGGTTGTTTTAGGGTTACAGATTATCATTTAGTTTCTTGGAATTGCTGTAGCCCTTGCTAGATCATCTCATCCCACTTTTATTCTTGTTAAGTTGCTTTGACCTATGTTTGGGCCCTGAATTACCCTGTATGCAGATTATACTGGTAAAATTGCATTTTTACCCCTTATGACTTGTTTTCTTCTTAAACTCAGAATTCTCTGAGTTAAGCCTTTCCTTGAGATATGTAGGAGCTTTTATCCTTTGTATTAGGTCAAAATGAGCTAGTTATGGCTCATGATGAGGTTCTCATCAGCGACGGACGGCTGAGATTGGCTGTGTTCATTGCATGCTACAGTGCGTGCGAAGAGGAGCAGGCCTCTCTCTGAAATAAAGGAAAATTTGCAGACAGACCCTTGAATGAAGGGGTAGAAGAATTGCATGCAGGCCCATAAGTGAAAAGAACTACAACCAGAAGGTCCCTACAGCATTTCAGAAGGGTCCCTACAGCTTACAAATAGGTCCAAAGAGAAGTTTTTAAGGGTAAGAGTGTAATGCATGAAGGACCTAAGTGTGAACTACCTATTTCATAACCTAAATGATGTCTAATTGCCTTTAAATTTTTATATGTGCTTAATTGAACATTTAAGACATTGATTATACTTCTGATTTGGCCTTTCAAACTTATTTTTGTGTTCAATTGACACATGGATCATCATTTGTACTTTGCTTTCAGAATATCTCATTTTGTGACCTAATTATGAAGTTTTAACATAGATTAAAGGTTTTAGGTCTTTTTCTTTAATTCCCACACTTAACCCTTTTTATCTGTTAATTTGATATTGTTTTACTTAGTGTCTAGCTTACCTTCAGCTTTTTAGCCATGATGAGTAGCCACTCATCATGTATGTCTCAAAATCATCAATCACTTTTTGTTCCATGGAGACATGTTTCCTCGTACCCCGGCTCAGGGATCTCAAGTGAAGAAATCTGTTCGTCCTTATTTGATTGCTCTAGAACAACCTGGTCAACCCTTATCTTGTAAAACTGTTCCCCCTACAGGTGCCTGAGTGGATTCTGACATCGGCACTCCTGTCAAGGGTTCATCTTAGGAATCCTCCCAGAATTGGACTAGAGCAATCACAAATCTCATCCTCAATTTTGATAACTTCCCAAGTAAAAACTCACCCAGGTCCTTATCCTTAACATCCTGGAGCCAATCCAGCAAATACTTATTAAGATCGTCAATCATTTCAATCAAAGGCTCCAATTCTTTAGGGCAAGGTGTTGGATGAGCTTCTAGAAATTGAACTGTATTCCATAAGTTAGCCAAACCTTATCTTGGGCTTGGTTAACTTGAACCAAATTGTTTGGTTCAAGGTTGGGCAGGTTTGGGTTCAGTCCAGGGGAGTCAACGAATTGAGGTTCTTGACACCTTCCCTGATAATAGGTCATTTCGGGTTGTCCATAAGGAGGTGATGACTTATATGCAGTGTAATTTAGGGAAGTGTAAGGATCAGCATATCCTTCTTGATTGTAGATCATATTAGGTTGTCCAAATGAGGGCGGTGATTTATAATTGATGTAGCTTGGAGAAGGATAAGAATCAAGATCATGGTGTCCAGGGTTAGACCCTGAACATGGAGGTATAGAATTGTATCCCCAATCTGAGTTATCCCAACTAGTAGGTGGTTGTTCACAACATAAATCGGGATAATAATCATCATATTGGGGATAAGATGTATCAGGAGGGTAAGAGCGGGAATGCATGTAGAATGTGGAAGGATTCATGACAAACGGGAGGAAGAAAGGCACCCTGCAATACAAACAATCAAACATGTCCTTAAGTGGGCTAGCCTAAAGACCTACGACTCGCAGAACCGGTCTTGAGATAAAGAAATGATTTGATCTACTTCCTTCCAGTCAATCCAACTAGTTTGAGGGAGGGGTTGGGGAGAAGGTTCTTCCTTTGGCTTGCGCCTCTAGTTCCTAGTGACACCCCAACCGCAATCATTTAGTTCTGCTCCCCTAGCTAGACATTAGATTTAACGGTAGAAACAGACTAATCGAAAATAATCTCGATCCATGCTCTGAAGAGCGAGTCCAATCCTTAAGGCCAATGTCTACTCTGTTTTAATTAGGGTTAGGTTTGAATGTGCTTTGGAATGTGATGGACCCTTTATCTAGGTTGTGCCCTTAATGATTGATTGATATGTGTGTGTGTGCACAACCAAAGGTTTTCAAGCAAGATTATTTTTGGATGCGGTGAATTTTAGGGTTTAAATCTTGCTTAGTAGCTTTAAGGATTCAACTTTAGGTGTATTCAATCAAGTTCAGTTGGCACACCAGGTTTTGAAAGCACAAGTGAAGATGTTTTCCATTAAAACTTAAAAGAATGTGGAGTGCCTGGTAAATCCCTAAAAGTTGAACCTATTTGGCAGCTACTTGATGAGTTGATTTTAGTTGAAGTGGTGTGGCCCAAACAACTCAAACAATTGGCCTAATACACCACTTAATTAGGCACACAAGTGATTACCTAATTTGATTTCTACTCAATTATGTGTTGATGAATGTACCAATCCCAAAGATTGGGCTACCGATTGAGTATGAAGAATCAGAAGAAGTTGTGTACCTTTGTGAGATTTTTTAAAAATTTTTCTTTAGCAGAGGGTGAGGTGGGTGGAGGTGACAAACAAACAATCAAAACTACCCTTAGAGTTTATGCAAGCTCCTAGGTTAATTAGGGTTTGTGTTATTAAATGATGGAATGCAATCTAGTGGGTGGGGAGGTGGGGGTAAACTTATAGACCCTTCAATAGCACTTTACTCCAATCTATCGCTTTTGCTCGCCTCGTGATAGAACCTGCAATCACAATAAGAAAGGAGAGAAGTGAGGTAAATGATAAGTAAATCAAAAAATGTGAAAAATTAAAGAGCATGGCCTCCCTGGCAATGGCGCCAAAATGTTGAAGCGGAAATTCTATGCAAAAAGGTTTTTGAGTTTTGAAAACCCGTTGTTTTAGTGCGATTTGTGAGGAAATCCGTTAATAGATACTTTTACCGAAACTCAAAAGGAATTTTGGGTCAAACACAGGGAGGAGAACGTTTGATTAAAAATCATGTTTATTTTATTATCACGAAGCAGATTAACTGGTTGAATTGAATCTAAACTCGCTATCTACTTAAAGAATAATGAATAGAAGAGAGAGAGAGAGAATATTACAAATAAAGACAAAATAGAGATAGAATAAACAAATATTTCATAACCATAGAATGATGTCTATTACAACTAACAACTACTCGTTACACTAAAAAGAGTAAATCTACCCTAGAAAGCGATAAAAGAAAAGGTGGAGAGAAGTTATCCCCCTCAACGACTGCTTGGAGGACTAGCCGCATTGACGGAAAGCCCAGACGAAGGTGGTGAGATGCGATACGAAGGAGAACAACAGTAGACGACGGTGAATGGGGCAGGCAATGTCGCAATGGGATCTACTTCCTGAACGACGTTGAGAGGACAACCGCAGGATGCTTCATGAAAGTGGTGAGAAGGTGGAAAACTTGTATTTTTAACTCTAGAGGAGCATCCCAGGTTTAGGACAAGCTCTTAGAGATTTGGAGGGGGTGAGAGAAGAGAGGAAGGGATGAAGAATTCGAGTGGTAGGGGTCGCCTTCTATAGTTGTAGGAATTAAGGACAAAATTACCTTTTGAGGCTTTAGAAAATAAATGCTTCAGCCTTTAATGATGGATATAAATGTCACTAAAGGCTGAACGTGGGTGTAGGCCTGCGCATGCCCACACCCTTATGCCTTCAACTCCTTTAATGCATACGCACATCCATGAAATCCCAGCTGTCCACTCAAGCGATCGGATAACTTAAAAGCCTCAGTGTTGCTTCTCCTTCAATGTGCCCAACGCCTGTGAGTGCGATTGCTCGTTGGATTGGGCATCTGATCACGCATGCGGCTGTGCCTTCATCTGAGTGTGCCACGTCTCACCTTTGCCACCGCCCAATCTAGATCTAACGGCCGAATTCAGCCGCACCTTGCGCCTATGTTGAATTGAAGCACTAGCGGGGCTCGAACGTGTGCCTCTCATTGCTGAGAGGGGTGCACGACCACTACGCTAGCTGAGGCGCTTGGCATCTTTGTTGTTTCAACATTCACATTTCCTCGGTCGTTGGATGTAAAATGTTGAAGCGGAATTCTATGCACAAAGGTTTTGAGTTTTGAAAACATGTCGTTGTAGTACGATTTGCGAGGAAATTTGTCAATAGATAATTTTACCAAAACTCAAAAGGAATTTCAGGTCGAACACAAGGAGGAGAGCGTTTGATTAAAAATCAAATTTGTTTTATTGTCATGAAGCAGATTAACTGGTCAAATTGAATCTAAACTAGCAATCTACATAGAAAATAATGAGTAGAAGAGAGAATATTACAAATAAAGATAAAGTAGAGATAGAATAAATAGATATTTCATAACCACATAATGATGTCTATTACAACTAACAACTACTTGCTACACTAGAAAGTAGTAAATCTACTCTAGAAAGCGGTAAAAGAGAAGGTGGAGTGAAGTTATCCTCCTTAACGGCTACTTTGAGGACGAGCCGCGTTGATAGAGCACTCGGACGAAGGTGGTGAGATGCGAGACAAAGGAGAATGACGACGAACAACGGAGAATGGGGCAGGGCGACATCGCAGTGGGATTCGCTTCCCGAACGACAGTGAGAGGACAATAACGGGATGTTCCATGAAGGAGGTGAGAAGGTAGAAAAATTATTTTTCTAACTCTAGAGGAGAATCCCAGGTTTGGGACAAGCTCTTACAGCTTTGGAGGGGGTGAGAGAAGAGAGGAAGGGATGAAGAATTCAAGTGGTACGGGTTCCCTTTTATAGTTGTAGGAATTGCGGGAAAAATTGCCTTTTAAGGCTTTAGAAAATAAATGCTTCAGCCTTTAGTGACAGATATAAATGTCACTAAAGGCTAAACATGGATGTAGGTCCACACACGCCCCTGCCCTTATGCCTTTAGCTGCTTCAACGCATACGCACAACCATGAATTCCCAGCCGTCCGATCAAGCGATCAGACGGCTTAAAAGCCCTCAGCGTCGCTTCTCCTTCAACATGCCCAATGCCCGTGCATGCGATTGCACATGGGCTTGGGTGTCTGATCACGCGTGCGGCCGTGCCTTCATTTGAGTGCACCACATCTCGCCTTCACCATCGCCCGATCCAGATCTAACAGCCAAATTCAGCTGCGCCTTGTGCTTGCACTGAATTGAAGAGCTAGTGCGGCTCGAACGTTCGCCTCTCATTGCTAAGAGGGGTGCGCGATCGCTATGCTAAGAGGGGCACTTGTCTTCTTTGTTGTTTTAACGTTCACATATCCTCGACCATTGGATGAAGATCCTCAGCCGTTGGATGAAGATCCAACGGCTAAGGATTTGTGAGCTTGGGCTTCAACTGAGAGGAGTGGTGTGCCTTGAGTTGATCTCGATCGTTGGATCAAGATCCAACGATTGGGATTTACTTGAACAGGTGGATAAGAGGTCTTGCGAGTGACCTTGGGTAGCTTGGGCAGCTGAGACGGCACCACGTGGCACCATCTTGGCTATCCATCTTCTATGACTTGTAGATGGTGCCACAGATGTCGGATTGGATCGATTTTCGCGTTGTTAGGCTGCGATCGTCGATCCAAACCCATCCGTGTAGTCGGATTTGTCATATGAGGTACGAATTTACACCACCTTGCCCCTTGACCTCTGATCTTTCTTGAACTACATCTGATACTACAAAAGTCCGATTGGGGCTATCTTGGAGTCGTTGAACTCCAATTATCGCCCTGATCAGATCCATACAGTTAGATCTTCAATCGGAGGCCTCGATATGATATTGCCCTATTACCTAACCAAAAAAGAGAAAATTAAACTAAACTTTATACAATCTAACCTAAATGCATGATGATGCATGTTATGCAATATTTATAATGTATAATGCAACTATATGCCTAAGAATGCACAAAAATTGACGGTTTATGTGATATAAACATGTTTACATCAGTCCTCAAGCGACTCTATGGGAGCCTTGTCCATGATCAGACCATCAACTTTTTGACGATCGCACTCAGACAGGAGCTGGTTCATAGACCAATTGCATAGCTCCTCCATTGAAGTATGCTTTCCATCTAGCAGAGACTGCACAACCGCTAGGGTATACTTATCGATCTCCTTTGTGATTGGATCTTGGTTCCCCTCCATAGACGGATCAGAGGTGAAGAATGCCATCACTGTCTCTGAATCAAGCTCTAGCTGTGTAGTACCCTCCAGCACCTTCTTGTCCCTATCCTCTGTGAGCAGTTGGCCCTTGGTGAGGTCGCCTCTCAAGCTTTCCAAAGCCACCTCTGCCTTCTCGTGTCTTGCCTTGACATTGGCAACCTCATCAATTGTCGTGCCTAAGTGAAGGCACTCCTCTTAAAGAGCCACCTCATACCCCTCAACGATCAAGGAGTGCTCAACCTTGAGCACCTGGACTTCCTCCTTCAATGAGAGTACATTGGTACAGGAGATTTGCAGGTGCTTAGATAAGTCCCGCAACGCCACAAGATCCCTCTTGTGGATCTTGAAGAGACTTTCCTCCAGCTTCCTGCCTATATACCTGACTCTTCTCAGGCCTTCGCGAGCCTTTGTCATCTCTTCGTATAGCCGAGTCACCTACCCGATTGCCTCTTGTTGAGAGTGGAGCTTCCTAGTAGCCTCTTTAGTGGCCTTCTCTGCCCTCTTACGGGTGGTTGTGGCCTCTGCGAGCAAATGGGTAAAATTCCTCTACTTCTCCTTAGCAATCACGTCCCATTTGGTAGCCATGTCGGCTGCCTTGGTGGAGACGACTAGTTCAACAATGTATGATGGAACATCGCCGCATGGGACAAAGAAAGCCCCAAGAGCCTCAACCTGTCAAAAAGTACTGATGGAGGCATGAAACCCAAATTTTGACCAAAGGAGAAGTAAAAAAAAGGCAAGGAGAAACTTACCACACGCAAGTAGTAGAAGAACACATAGTTAAAGTTTATTCATCCCGACTGGGAGGTAGCCCAATATAGGGCATCTTGCAGGTGCTAGAGCACCTGCCTCTCTAGGTTCAGGACACCACTTGGAGTGCCCACCTGAGCTGGTGCCACCCAGCTGGGTATGAGGTGTTCAGGGCCCTCCTCCAATACGGATCCTCTGACGGACTCGACTATCTGGCCTATCATATTGAAACCTCCCTAGCCAGTGGTGTCTACCAGTACTCTCACCCCCATCGAGCTCCGCACAGAGTAAGGCTGCTCGAATAAGCTAGCACCCAAAAAACTTCCGGTGGTAACTACCTCCTGCACCAGCTTCTCAAAGGTGCTAATAGAGCTAGTGAGAGAGGTGGAAATGCCGGCACTCCCCATCTGCGCCACCTTTGTAGGGGCCTCGATAAGGGAGTCACCCAAGAGAATCACCTTGAGAGGGTCAGATGAGTGAGATGAGTCCACTAGAGAATTCCACCATTTCCAACGACCAAGGAGAAGAGGAGAAGAAGAAGAAGATTAAGGGTGTGCTCTTGCCCTCTTGGTGCCTTCAACTTCCTCTCTTCTTCGACCTTGTGTCCACCCCAAGCCAAGGAGTCAAGGCAGGCAGAAGGGCGACCAAAGAGGAGGAGAACCAAGGGTGGCCCACGTCCACCCTAGTAGGAGTCAGGAAGCAGGCCATCTAAGCTTGTATGGAACAGGCACACCCATGTAGGGTTTACTAAGAGGAGGATGTCGAGGAGAAAGGGATTTTTTTTTTCTAGGGCAACTAGAATTGGAGTAGGAATTTCAGGCAGCATCATCTTCACCACTAGTAAGCTTTCCTTTACTTTTATCATTTTTTGTTGCATTGTAGTGTAAGCTTTTATTGGAGATTACAAGTAAGAACCGCTCTTACTTGTCAGTTCTCTAATTTTTTGTAAAACAATTCCATTTATAAAAAGCATTCCTCTACAGTTTTTCTAGTTAGGTTGTGATTATTTGTTGTGTCATGTTCCTCCATTATTCCAAGCCACCCGTGCCTGGAGTGAGTTGGAGAAACAAGGCACTTGTTGCCTTAAAATTAGCTTCTTCATTTCCCATTTTCTCCACGTTCGCTTTTTACCCATACAAAAACCCTAAAAATTATATATTCAAAAGTACAAAAGGAAAGTTGATTTTCGATTTTCAAGGAAGAGAGTTTCAAGTCACATTTCTGCCTCCTTTGGGAAGACCTGAATACTCACCAAGTACTCGGTCTTTACAAGTTTTAAAAGTGAACAAAATTGCTTGTTGCAACGACATTCAAACCCATTTTAACAAATCACTCTTTTTTGCGAACACTTTTTGGCATTGTTGTCGAGGAGGCATGGCTTTGCATTAATTTATTTCTCTTGTTTGATACACAGATATCATCCCCTTCTCTTTCTTTTATTTCATGTGTGCAGGTACTACAGGAAGGTGGGATTTTGGAGCTAAAGCTCAAAGTATCTTTTCTTCCCACGATTCTGCAAGGTGAGTCCCCACTATTCTTGTCATGTAATTTCTAAAATAATATCAAAAAAATATTAAAATAGGCTTTCAAAATCAAAAACATAAAAATTTGGTAGAGTGGTGAATTTTAAAAACAATTGTTTACTTGTTTGAGTTAATTAACACCACTTCACTCAAAGTGTTGGTGTTCTAATTTTCTGGTCCAGACTTCTATCCGGATTTCAAAAATCAATTCGCAACACCACAGATCTCCTAAATTTGTGAAATTTCACCCAAAGATTTCAAATTTAGTCATGAAGGTCTATTCCAAATTTCAAAGCATTTGGACTTGTAGAAAAGTTTTAAAAACTTGCAGACCACAGGGGGGATCATCTCCTCTAATTTCATTATTTTGTTACTATTCAAGAATTTTATGAATTTTTTTTATTGTCAAATTTATATGAAATTTAGCTTTCTGAAATCCTTGGAAAATCTATACAACATATAAAATCAAAATAATTTTTGATGGTCGGTAGTGTTACTAAAAAGTCCAAAATATCCACAAGTATCATTTCTGGACTTTGACACCAGCATAAAGATAAATTCCAAATAAATATGAAATAAACTCCTAAAATCACACAAAAATATTTTTTGGAATTCTTCTTTTATTTTCTTTCTAGTAGTGGTGTTTCTTGATTTGATCGGAACATTACTTAACAATAGGAGCCTAAAACATTTCATTGATAGTAAATTTTCTACCGAGGGTTCAATTCAATTAGGATTTTTTAAATTCTTAACCTCATGTTGAAGCTACGAGTTAGTACGCTAACGTATTTGATTTTGAAAAACCTATCCTCGTAGTATGAAAGCAAAGAACTATTGTTCAACAAATAAAATTTATACCGGAGTAGAAATCCCAGGTCGAACTCAGGGAGGCGGACGTTTGATTTAAAAATACGTGTTTGTTTTATTTGTCACGAATCAGAATAATTGATTAGAAACTATCTATCTATTTACAATAAATAGAAGAGAGAGAGAGAAAATATTACAAACAAAAATAAAAAAGAGATGTAGAATGAACATGGAATTCATTATCAAAGAGATTGTTTGTTACACTACTGATTATGACTAGAAAGAAGGAAATAATTACACTAGAAGGCAGTAAATCTACTCTAGAAAGTAGTAAATCTACTCTAGAAAGCAATAAAAGAATGGGGAGAGAGATATCCTCCTCGACGGCCGCTTGGAGGATGAGCCGGATGGGACGACACCTGGAAGATGGGGAACGGAGCAGGACGAAGGAGGACGAAGTGGGAAGAACAGGAACGGGGTAGCACATCATCGTCGTCGGGGGATCCACTTTCGAAAGGGGGATGAAAATTGGACTTTATGTCTTGAGAAGCATCCCGGGTGTCGGACAAGCTTCTCTTGAGCTTTGAAGAGGGAGAGAAGAGAAAGAAGGGATGAAGATTTCACATGGAGGAGGTCTCCTTTTATAGTTGCAAGGAGTGAGGGCAATTTGGTCATTACAAGTTGAAAATCATTAATTCAAGACCTTTAGTGACGGATAAATCCGTCACTAAAGGCTTGAATGTGGCCGTAGTGGGGCAGCGTGCATGCGCCCCCTCATCTCCTCGCACTCAATGCCTTTCCACGTTCTTTAAATCTCGGTCGTTCGATCGTGAGATCGAACGACTGAGAGGGCTCCTTGTCGCGCCTCCTCATCACGTGCATATGCGTGCGATCCCACGTTACGCACGGGCATGCGTGGGCGCGTCATCTGGATTGAGCACGCGTGGCTGCTGGATCACGATTACACGGTCGATTGGGCGCACGCCTCTACTCCAATTGCTGCATGGCGAGACTCGAACGTGCGCCTACGCTTCGCGTTAGAGCGCTTGACTAGCGTGCTGTTGGCACGTTTGTGTCAAGCGCTTAACTTAAGCGCAAGCACGTCACAGCTGTTGGATCTTGATCCAACGTCGGGGAAGGGTTGATGCAGAGGCCTTCAGCTGATGCATGCAATCGGTTGGGCAGCGAGATGGTGCCACATGGCGCTATCTTGGCCATCCATCTTCTTGATGATGTAGATGGTGCCACGGGTGTCGGATTGAGTCGATTTTCACACCATTAGGCTGTGATCGTCAATCCAAATCCATCTGTGTGGTCGGATTTGTCATTTGAAGTGTGGATTCACACCATCTTGGCCCTTGATCTTCTAGGGTACCCCAGTCTCTATCTGATGCTACAGATGTCTGATTAAGGCAATCCTGGAGTCGTTGAACTCCAATCGTCACCTTGATCACATCTGTTCGATTGGATCTTCGATCCGAGGCCTCGATAAAAATTTTGCCCTGTCCCTGAACATAAAAGGAGACAATTAACCTCTATTTTATTCGAACCAATCTAAATGCAAGATGATGCATGTTATGTATATTTATAGTATGCAATGCAATTCTATGCTTAAGAACATGCATAAATAGATATCTTATGTAGTGTAAACATGTTTACATCACACCCCCATGCCTATTTTTTGCTAGTCCCTAGCAAAAGCTATATGCTATTTATAAAAATTAGGTTGGATTATTTGGGCATGAGTTATTTTCAATCATTAAGAAAATGTTTACTTAGGATCTGAACTTTCAAAGACACAATAGTGCCTGGGTATCTGGGAAAATGCAGATTGCCTCAAGCCCTTGCCTTATTCAAAGAAAATTTTCTTTTTCTCTTTTTCTTCTTTTCTATTTTTTTTTTGGAATTTTGAGTTTTAGGGTTTGAGTGGCTTTCTACGGCCATTCAACTCACCCAAGATTTGATGAGAAGCCTAAGTTCAGAGCATCTTATTATGAATGTGATTGATTCGTTGATCGACAGTAAAAATGGACTTTAGATTTCTACGCCTCTAGGTGACCTTAAAAAATGAATTCTGCCTAAAGGTGTATCTTTACAACCGGTAGCTTTCTCCCTACTTTTATTTTTACGGGGTCAACACAAGGGTGAATCCAGTGTATATCTCCCAGATTTATTCTACTTCTTTTCTTCTTCCTAACTGCTTTGGAAATTTTCAGTGCATTTATTGAGCTGGGTTCTAGACAACCGGTCGATGAGTTGTTACCATCGACAACTTGCCAGCCATACTCATGCGGTGAAGTGTGGCTTATTTCTTTTATTTTCTTTTTCTTCTCTCCTTTTCTTTTTCTTTCTTTTCTTTTCTTTTTAACTTTCTTTTTCTCTGTTTTTTTTTTAGTAGGAGGCTTCCCTGGTCTAAGATTTACCTAAAGGCAGCAAAAAGAGAAGGGTCTAGTGATTGGACTTTGGATAACCTACCTATGGGTTGTTACCCACAATAACTTGCTAGCCATATCACCCTAGAAGGTTCATTAGCTACCCAATTTCCATTAGAACTGTTGATTAAGGAGTCAGTGACAAGATAGTGTGTAGATGCTTTAGGATTAAAGTTCCCTCAAATCAAAGAGTGGGTTGATAAGTCATGTACTTATCACCCAAACTTATTTACTCAAATTAAAATAAAATTCAGGTTGGCGAGGACTCGAAAAATAAATCCACATTTTAGTGAATACACGAGCCGCTTAAGTCCAAAGACCTGAAGGGTCTTTGTGTTCAGATCCTAATGTAATATTTCCTAAGATTGAAAAGTCCTAATGTCGAACTATTCCTTCCTAATTTATTTTTTTCTTTGCTTTTTTTTATGTATAAATAAGAAGAGAAAAATAATTTACATGGATTTCACAAAGCTGACCAAGTGATTCAAAAATGAATCCACCCCCCATGCCTAGCTAATGCAATGTCCACATTGAGAAAGCGACATGAAAGAAAGGGTAGAGTATGAAAGATGTCACTTTAATATGAAGCTCGTGTCAGCTCTGTATCATATGTACAACTACTGAGTTTAATGCCGTCAACTAGGCGAAGTCTAACCAAAGAAGTCACAGAATGGCTAGAGCAATCATGTCTGAGATGGGTTTTGGAAGAGTATGGTCAATAACAGGCTTCAGACGTTGACTATTGACTTTAAATGTGTTACCTGTTTTGGGTCAAAAATCTGAACGGCTCCATTTGGAAAAATCTGGTCAATTATGAATGGGCCATTCCATTTAGATCTAAGTTTGCCAGGAAAGAGCTTAAGTCTAGAATCAAATAACCAGACTTTCTGGCTCAGCTCAAAGCTCTTGTGGGAAATCACTTGATCATGTAGAGCTTTGGTCCGAGCCTTGTAGATCTTGGCATTCTCGCATGCATCATTTCTAAGCTCTTCCAACTCAGATAATTGGAGTTTCCTAGTCTTCCCAGCTAAATTTAGATCTAAATTGCATTGTTTGATTGATCATAATGCCCTACGTTCAATCTCTATGGGTAGATAGCATGCCTTCCCATACACCAAACGAAATGGAGACATGCCGATGGGCATTTTGTACGCCATGTGGTAGGCCCAAAGAGCGCCCTCAAGCTTTTGAGTCCAGTTCTTACGATCAGGCCTAACCATTTTCTATGAAATGTTCTTGATCTCCTGATTGGAGATCTCGGCTTGTCCATTCGTCTGGGGATGGTAAGGTGTGGAAATTCGGTGATTAACCCAATATTTGGCCAACAAATTTCGGATTTGGGCATTAGTAAAATGAGTGCCACCAACACTGATGATGGCTCTCGAAATCCCGAACCTACTAATGATATTTTTCTTGACAAAATCAATGACCACCTTGTGGTCATTGGTTCGGGTGGGAATCGCCTCAATCCATTTGGACACATAATCAATAGCAACAAGAATGTACTGATGTCCAAATGAATGGAGAAAGGGTCCCATGAAATCGATGCCCTAAACGTCAAAAATTTCGACAGGAGGAATTGGGTTTAGGTGCATCATATCTCTCGTAGTTATGCTCCCAAGTGCCTGACAACGAGAACATGACCTTGAGAAATCCTGGGCATCCTTAAATAAAGACGGCCAATAGAAGCCAGATTGCAAGATTTTTGCAGCCGTCTTTTTCCTAGAGAAATGTCCACCACATGCAGATGCATGGCAGAACTCGAGAATACTGTTGAATTCATTCTCCGGTACACATCAGCGAATAATCTGATCAGAGCTGATGCGGTACAGTTCAGGGTCCTCCCAGAAGTACTTTTTGGCCTCAAATTTGAGCCTATCCCATTGTTGCTTGGTCCAATCCTGGGGGATTTGACCAACGGCCAAATAGTTAACAATGTCAGCAAACCATGGGATTTGGACACGTGAAATTGTAAGGATAGCTTCGTCTGGAAAAGTGTCAACAATCGGGATGTCCGGACAAGAAGAATCACCTAGGAGTTTTGACAAATGATCCGCCACCACATTTTGTATCCCAATTTTATCCTTGTTTTCATGATCAAATTCTTGAAGTAGAAGAATCCAACGAATAAGCCGAAGTTTGGCATCCTTTTTGGCCAAGAGATGTCTCAAGGCCGAGTGGTCGATATAGATGATAACATGAGACCCTAAGAGATAAGCCCTGAATTTTTCCAAAGCGAACACTACTACTAGTAATTCCTTTTCAGTAATAGTGTAATTCTTCTAGGCTTCATCTAGAGTTTTACTAGCGTAGTAGATGACAGAAGGCTTTCTATCAATTTTCTGACCCAAGATAGCCCTGACCGCGTAATCAGAGGTGTTGATCATGATCTCAAAAGGGGCTGTCCAAATTGGTGGTTGCAATACTAGAGCACAAGTGACTGCCATTTTCAGGAATCAAATGCCTTTTGGCATGATTTGTTGAAAACAAACGACGTTTCTTTGGCAAGAAGATTGCTCAGGGGATAAGCAACCTTCGAGAAATCCTTGATGAATCTTCGATAGAATCCCACATGACCAAGGAATGATCGGATTTGTTTAACAGATGTGGAAGGAGGAAGTTTAGCGATAACACCAACCTTAACTTTATCCACTTCGATTCCCCATTCAGAGATTACATGACCCAAGACGATGCCTTCTTGGGTCATGAAATGACTCTTTTCCCAGCTAAGGACCAATCATGTCTTGATACATTGCTTAAGAATCATTTACAGATTAGCCAAACAAGAGTCAAATGATTCTCTGAAAATAGAGAAATCGTCCATGAAGACTTCCATAAACTCTCCCACCATGTCAGAGAATATGGCTAACATACACCTTTGAAAAGTTGCAGGTGCATTGCATAAACCGAAAAGCATCCTACGGAAAGCAAAGGTTCTGTAGGGACAGGTGAAAGTAGTTTTTTCCTTATCCTCACAATGGATAGGAACTTGGTTGTATCCCGAGTAGCCATCAAGAAAATAGAAGTACTTCTGTCCAACTAGTCTTTCCAAGATTTGATCGATGAAAGGCATGGGAAAATGATCCTTTTTAGTGGTTGTGTTTAGCTTCCTGTAATAAATACAAACCCTCCAAGAGGAAGCTAAACGAGTTGTGACAAATTCTCCTCTCTCGTTAGTCACAACGGTAATCCCGACTTTCTTCGGAACAATCTGCACGGGACTTACCCAGGGACTATCAGAGATTGGATAAATAATTCTTGCATCGAGTCACTTGATGGTTTCCTTTTTGACCACTTCTCGCATATTTGGATTTAATCTCCTCTGCATCTGGCAAGAAGGGCGGGATCCATCTTCCAAGAATATTCTATGATTGCAGCAAGATGGCTCGATCCCCCTGAGGTCATGAATGGTCCAACCAATTGCCTGCTTGTGTTCCTTCAGGACCTTGATCAATTTAATCTCTTGCTCCTTTGTTCATTTAGCACTGATAATTACAGGGAGCATCTTCTGAGGTCCTAAAAATTGATATTTCAAATTCTCAGGCAATGGTTTCAGTTCAAGCTAGGGCGGGTTGATGATTGATGGTAAGGACGATGCTGAAGACTCAACAAGAGGAAGAGGTTGTGAGTGAACAAAATCAATAACCTCTTCAGAAGATGCTAGGTCTGCCATAGAGGGTTGGGGGTTGAATTCGTCATGAAAGGAGGAACTTTCAATTGAAGAAACCATCAAACAAGTTTCAATGTTTTCATTATCCTCCTCAAGTTCCTCAATAAATCCACAATCCTCAAATTTATTGATCGCCTTAAAAATATCTAATTTCATTCGTTGATCCTGAAAGGCGATTTCCATGCTACCGCTTTCACAATTAATGTTGGCCTTAGTGGTAGCTAGGAACGGATGCCCCAGAATGATGGGCGTGTTCCTCAGATTTTTAGGTACATCCATGTCAAGAATAAGGAAATCTATAGGAAAATAGAAATCCTTGACCTTAACTATAACATCTTCAATAACACCTCACAGATTTGTGACCGAGCGGTCCGCTAACTGTAGCATTACTGAAGTTGGCCGAAGTTCACCTAATCCAAACTTCCCATAAAGAGAAGTCGGAATTAGGTTGATGGATGCACCCAGATCCAAAAGTGCTCTATCAAATGTGTAATCTTCGATGACACAAGAAATCAACGGAGCACCTGGATCTCTCTTTTTCTGAGTGAGGTGGTGCAGGATAACAGAACTAGCCTACTCGGAGAGTACCACCTTCCTCGGAATAGATTCTCTCGACTTACGCTTTTGTGTACATAAATCCTTTAAAAATCTCACGTAAGCCGGTATGTGCTTAATAGCATCGAGAAGCAGGATATGGATCTCAACATTCTTAAATAGATTCAGAAGATCCTCATTGCTATCAATAGACTTCTTCTTTGATTTGATCAAGGCTTCAGGAAAAAGAACATGAGTCAGATCTTTGGAATCAGGTTCCTGAGCCTTGATTTCTTCTCCAGAATTCTCCTCTCTCTCCTCAGGTTCTTCAGGATTCAGTAGATCAGAACAGTGTGGTTGTCGATCCTAAGTCTGCTTACCACTCGTCAAGGTGATAGAATTTGCAGATGCATAAGAGTTTGGGTCTTGGGGAGGGCTAGGAAAGATTGGAGGGGCTTGATTAGCCAGGAATTGTTGATTTGCAGAAGAAGAAGAAGAAGAAGAGGAGGGACCCAGCTCAACCACCTCAGCATGTGTGTGTGGGTCCCTCTAATTTCCATACCCATGGGCTTGGTTGCCTAGATTCAAAATATTTCGCGAGTTGGGTACGGGTTGGGATGGTAGAGATCTGGGTTGATGAGAGTTAGCAATGAGCTCAATCTGCAAGTTGTCTAATGAAGGTTTCATTTGCTGCATGAGCTGGAGCATGGATCCTTACATCTCTATCATTTGTCGGTTCAAATCAGCCTGCCCTGCATGTTGACGAGCATTCCAAGCTGGCTGATTGACCTGATTTGGGGGCAACTAAGAATATACATGACCCTGACCCATTGGTCGTTGCAGAGCATAGTTGCCAGGTCGAAATTGGGTCAGTTGCCTTGTGTTTTTCCAAGAGAAGTTAAGGTGGTTTCTCCAACCCAGATTATAAGCATTAGAGTAAGGGTTGGATCTAACACTCTCTTGTACAGCATAGACATCCTCATAAGGTGAGTATGGAGAGAAAGAAAGGGAAGGATCAGAAAAACTAGGATCAAAGGCCCCAGTTTGGAACCCGTGAGGTTCCGAAAAATGCTGACTCACAGGTTGAGCCTCATTGAATTGATTCATGAACTCCCGTCCAAAAGGAGCTCATGAAGAATGGAATCCTGAATTTTGGGATTGAGTGGATTGAGAGTTGTTTATAGAATTGCCAGCCATCCACTCTTCCATTCTCTTAGCAACCAAGTCCACCTTGTCAAGTTTGTTACAAATCAATTCCATATCAAATGAATGAGAGGCATGGACTTCATTGACATTTGATCTGGGCTGCTGGGACTGATTAAATGTATCCATGGAGGCATGATTGATTGAATTCTTGCTCATTTCCTCAAATAAATCATGTACACTATTTGCATCTTTATTGAGGAAATTGCCTCCGCAAGAAGCATCCACATGATTTCTGAGTTATTCAGTCAACCCATGATAAAAGATTTACACGAGTTGCCATTTCGGCACCTCGTGGTGTAGACACCTCGGCAATAGGTCTTGGAATCGCTCCCAAGCTACATGAAACTGCTCCCCCGGTCGCTGAGTAAAGGTAGTGATTGCCCATCTCAAGGCATTAGTACGTCTGACCGGGAAGAATTTCTTCAAAAATGCTGATTTCAACTCATTCTAAGTTGCAATTGGTCTTCCTATTGTCCTATACCAATGCGCAGCCTTATCCCTAAGAGAGTGGGGAAAGAGCTCATGATCATTTGCTCCTCATTTACGTTTCATGCCTTGGTGGTCTGGACCAAAGTGGTCAAGTCCTCCAAGTGCTGAAATGGATCTTCGGAGCCAAGCCCATGATAATGTTTGATCAGGCTTAACACTTGGGGCTTGATTTCTACGTCACCGGTTGGAATCTGGATGTCGGAACATTCCCCGTAATTTGAAGGATCATAAAAATCTTTCAAGGGCTAAGCACCCTGCATTCGCTGGAACCATTCCTGCATTCTCTGCATTTGTTCCAGCTGCCTTCGGAATTCTTCCTGTGGATTTCCAGGCAGAGGAGGTTGTTGGTTGACCATGGGATCAATTTGACCAAAATCCAATTTGTGCCTCCTAGAATACTCTAGTGGTCCTTCCAATCGAGGATTCAATGACAGTCTTCCCAGCATAAACTAGGAGAAGGTCAGAAGGACTGGGGATAGGGACCCTGCAGCACAACAAAATAAGGCTGTCCTTAAGTGGGGTAACCTAAGGATCTACTGACTCCCAAAACCTGCCTTAAGATTGTAAATGATTTACTCTACTTGTGTCTACTCAATCCAACCAGTTAGAAGGAGGGACTGGGGAGAAGGTTCTTCCTTTGACTTTCGCCTCCGGTTCCTAGTGTACCCCTCAGCCGCGATTGTTTGATTCTGCTCCCCTAGCTAGACATCAGATTAATCAATACAATTAGGTTAATCAAAGACAATCTCAGACTAGGTCCTGAAGAGCAAATTAGACCTTAAGGCCAACGTCTACTCAATTTTATTAAGGCCTAGGATTGTGGTGCTTATGGAATGTGATGGGCCCTTAAAATGGGTTTTGCCCTTAATGATTGATTGAGAATTGTGTAAGTGCATGCACAACCAGGGTTTTCAAGCAAGATTATTTGTGATGTGTTGATTTTAATGTTCAAATCTTGCTTAAGTAGCTTTTAGGGTTTCAAATTAGGTTGATTGAAATCAAGTTTCGAGGCAAACCAAGTTGTCAAACACGAGTGAAGATTGCTTTCCTTTAAAACCAGAAAGAAAGTGGAGTGCCTGGAATAGACCTAGATTGAAAACCCTAAGGAGGAGCTACTTGATGAGTTGATTTTAAGTAGAGTGGTGCAGCCCAAATAACTCAAACAATTAGCCACAAATGCACCACTAAGATAGGCACACAAAGATGGTTAACCTAAAATGATTTCTACTCTTTTATGTGTTTCTTTGTGTGTACCGGTTCCACAGATCAGAACCCGGTTGAGTAGAAACAAATCAATTAGGTTAAGTGCCTTGAATGTGGGTGTACGTTGTGTGTCTGTTGAAAATTACCCCACAAGATTATCTTTTTGTTATTTTTTTTATAAACGAGGATGGAATGAATGTGAGTAAGAATCCAAACAACCAAACTATTCCTAGGATTTATGCAAACACCTAGATTAATTGGAATTTGGATTTAATGTGACAAATGAAATCTATGGAGGGGGGAAGAATGGGGAGCACTTACAGTTGTCTTCAATTGCACTTTACTCCGGTCTACCGCTTGATGATTCCCTGATGGAGGTCTTTGCAAAACAATAGACACAAGAGAAAGCAAGTTAGAAAATAATAAAGTGCGTGAAATGTGAAAAGAAGATTGGAAATCGTAGCCTCCCCGGCAACGGTGCCAAAATGTTGAAGCTATGGGTTACTACGCTAACTATTTCATTTTGAAAAACCTATCATCGTAGTATGAAAGCGAAGAACTCATGTTCAACAAATAAAATTTACACCGGAATAGAAATCCTGGGTCAAACTCAGGGAAGTGGACGTTTGATTTTAAAATACGCATTTGTTTTATTTGTCACGAATTAGAATAATTGATTAGAAACTATCTATCTATTTACAATAAATAGAAGAGAGAGAGAATATTACTAACAAAAATCAAAAAGAGATGTAGAATGAACATGGAATTCATTATCAAAAAGATTGTTTGTTACACTACTCATTACGATTAGAAAGCGGAAAATGATTACACTAGAAAGCAGTAAATCTACTCTAGAAAGCAGTAAATGAATGGGGAGAGAGATATCCTTCTCGACAGTCGCTTGGAGGACGAGCTGGACGAGATGACACCTGGAAGACGGGGAACGGTGCAGGACGAAGGAGGATGAAGCAGGAAGAATGGGATCGGGGCAGCACATCATCTTCGTCGCGGGATCCACTTTTGAAAAGGGGACGAAAATTGGACTGTATCTCTTGAGAAGCATCCCGGGTGTGGGACAAGCTTCTCTTGAGCTTTGGAGAGGGAGAGAAGAGAATGAAGGGATGAAGATTTCGTATGGAGGAGGTCTCATTTTATAGTTTCAAGGAGTGAGGACAATTTGGTCATTACAAGTTGAAATCATTAATTCAAGACCTTTAGTGACGGATAAATCCATCACTAAAGGCCTGAACGTGGCCGTAGTAGGGCAGCGCGCGCACCCCCTCATCTCCTCGCACTCAATGCCTTTCCACATTCTTTAAATCTCGACCGTTCGAATGTGAGATCGAGCGGTTGAGAGCGCTCCTCGCTGCGCCTCCTTAGCGTGCGCATACTCGTGCGAACCCGTGTTACGCGCGGACGTGCGTGGGCGCGTCATTTGGATTGAGTGAGTGTGGCCACTGGATCACGATTGTGCGATCGATCGGCGCGTGCCTCCACTCCAATTGCTATGCGGTGAGACTTGAACGAGCACCTGCGCTTCGTGTTAGAGTGCTCAACCAACATGCTGTGGGCATGTTTGTGTCGAGCACTTAACTTAAGCGCGGGCGCGTCGCAGCCGTTGGATCTTGATCCAATGGCGGGGAAGGGTTGATGCGGAGGCCTTCAGCTGATGCGTGAGGTCGATTGGGCGGCCGAGATGGCACCACGTGGCACCATCTTGGCCGTCCATCTTTTGGATGATGTAGATGGTGCCACGGGTGTCGGATTGAGTCAATTTTCACACTGTTAGGCTGCGATCATCTATCCGAATCCATCCGTGTGGTCGGATTTGTCATTTCAAGTGTGGATTCACACCATCTTGGCCCTTGATCTTCTAGGGTTCCTCGATCTCTATCTGATGCTATGATGTTTGATTAGGGCGATCTTGGAGTCGTTGAACTCCAATCGTCACCCTGATCACATCTGCTCGGTTGGATCTTCGATCTGAGGCCCCAATAAAAATTTTGCCCTGTCCCTGAACATAAAAGGAGATAATTAACCTCCATTTTATTTAAACCAATCTAAATTCAAGATGATGCATGTTATTCAATATTTATTGTATGCAATGCAATTCTATGCTTAAGAACATGCATGAATAGACATCTTATGTAGTGTAAACATGTTTACATCACCCCACAATCTATAAAGGAAATCTACCTCACCAATACAACTTGTTTTCCTTGTGATTGTGGAATTCAAACTTGTTTGAAAACATAACAAGAGAACCCTAAAATACACTAAGCAATATCAAACCCTAAAAAGCATAAAAACAACAAAAAATTTTGTGATAACTTCTTATTTTGGCATTGGACTCACTCCGTCCAATCCGCACACACTTTAGAAAAAAGAAATAACTAGGCATCACCCCATTCAACACCCTTCACATTCTTATGCACATTCAAGTAACCAAGCATAATTAAAAGAAGTAGTCACTTGACCACTTAAGGACTTCATCAAAACTAGGCTTGATATCTAGTATATAAGGATCATTAATCGCTTCTAATTCCCTTAGAAAATGTAGCAACGGACATAGAGGGAAGTCAAATGATGGGTAAGGGTTTACACAAGCCCCTGGTGATTTTCCCAGATCATGCTTGGGCCCAAGCCACCTCTTTAGTCTAGCCAGGTTATTTGGGAAGTGGGTTCACTTATTGATCCCTTACATTCCGTGTTCCCAAGTCTTAGGTTTCTAAGGAGTCAACCCTAAGATTTAGGCTTGCTTGCTTGATTTGCACACTTCTCATCTATCTCTTCTCCTCCCCTCCCATTTTTTCATTAAAGTGTATGCACAGCTGACGGTCCCAAAATCCGCACTTGGAGGGACCAATTGATTTTTTAGCCCACCGCACCACTTGTACTCACTTGTTTTCTTCTTTTCTAAAAATCAACAAAAATGGAAAATGCCCAAAATCTTACAAAAAATACTAACAACCCATCCTCATCTAACCATCAAAATAGGAACAACATGCCTCAATTTCAACTACTCGAAATTGAAGTTCCCAAACCTCAACTTGAAATGCCGCCTCAGCAAAATCCAACAGGAAATTTGAAATTTGACAATTCAAGCTCATTGTTCATGATGGTAACCCAACTCCAAAAACTCCAACCAAACCAACAATAATTGGCTAGGGCCGTTACAAACCTAGCTAATCATAGCCCACCCGATGCTAAACAAACTATTCCTTTGAGGGATTTCTATGATCACTTAAATTATGAAGAAAGACCTGGGATGGTCATACCTGATGTAGAATTAGAAATTAAACCAGTTGTCCTAAATCTCATTAAGCACTTCCATGGCCTTCCTCAGGAAAAACCTTTTTAGCCACATAGAGGAACTTACGGTCCTCACCTAAACCACTAAATCCCGTAATGTGTAGGAAGACTTATGGCTAATGCGACTCTTCCCACTCTCCCTTAAAGACAAGGCTTCCTATTGGTTTAGGACAGTATGAAAACCCATCAACACTTGGACTCAACTGAAAAGTGCATTTCTAAAATAATACTTTCCAATTGGTGAACCAATGCTTTACGCTGCACAATAACCACTTTCCAACATAAACCTGGCGATCCTATGCATGAAGCATTAGAAATATTTCAAGATTTATGAAGAAGCTACCCCTACCACGAGGTGCCACTTTGGCAACTCATGCAAATATTCTACCATGGTCTTGATGACCAATTGAGGCAATTTGTTGATTCCTCATGTGGGGGCAATTTTTTAAACAAAGATGTCGAAAGTGCCTACCAACTTTTTGACGAAATGAGTGAAAATTCTTTTAACCATTCATCCATGGATACCTTTGATAGAAATGCCAACCTTCAAGTAGATGTCCATGAAGTGGGCACACAACAACAATCTCTCCCTATCACACAAGATGATTTGCAACTTTTTGCACAAAGGCTCAACCAAATGCAAATTAATCAAAAGAAAATGGAGAAAAGTTTAATGCGCGACCACAAAATCTTGTTCCGACCAATCC
Organism: Thalassia testudinum; assembly: GCA_037157565.1. NCBI lineage: Eukaryota > Viridiplantae > Streptophyta > Magnoliopsida > Alismatales > Hydrocharitaceae > Thalassia > Thalassia testudinum. The sequence goes on from JAZHRO010000062.1 coordinate 49,736,191, forward strand.
TAACCCTCGCTTTTCTAACTCCAACCCTAACCCGACCATTCTCTGCTGTGAAACTTTGCAACAAATTGATACAAATGGATTTCAAAACCCTGATCTTGCACCTGAATTTACTGGGACTTTTGATAATTCTACTCTATTTTTCTCAGTCAATGAAAACATTTTTGCTTTCCAAGATAATTTCAGAAATAATCCCTCCAACTTTTATAATCCCAATTGGAGGAATAACCTTAATTTTTCTTGGAAAAGCACAAATCAAGTTCCTCAATTTCAAAATCAAATTGGGAATTTTGGCCAAAACCAACCTTCACACGCTAATATTAATAACCAATTAATGAAAACCCTGCAAGGAATGCGACAACAAATGAACAACATTACCCATGTTGTCTCAAATTTACAAAACCAAATTACTGTAATGCCCGATCAAAGGCCAATGGGAAATTTACCTTCCCAACCTATTCCAAACCCTCAAAATCAACAAAACCAATTTCCAAGCAAACATAATCAGGGTCAACAACTAATAAATCCCACATCCCAATTTCAACCCAGTTTTCAAAATCCATAGCAAAATCAATGTTTTCTACCTTGAAATAATCACACTACCAATGCAGTCACATTAAGAAGTGGTAAAATTACACAAAATGCGAGACCCTCACATTGAAATGAATCGGGTCAAGAGAAAATTTTTCTCACCCCCATTCACTCTCAAGATATAGGAAAAAGCACAAACAAAACACCTTTCCCACAAGCATTAAACTCCAAGAAAAAGAAAATCAGAAAAATTGAGCTGCCTGAACAAGAATTGCATGAATTATTTAGCCAAGTGAAAATAAATATCCCTCCCCTAGATGCAATTAAATATGTTCCTACCTAAAAAAAATTTTTTAAAGAAATTTGTACACCGAAAAGGCAGCCTAAAAATCTAGGAAAGGTGGTCCTTTTCGAGACAGTTAGCTTTGTTGTCTAGAGCAAGCTGCCTTACAAAAGAAAGGACCTGGGTGCTCCAATCATATCAGTTGTCATTAATGACACTACCTTTAACTGCACCCTCTTAGATCTAGGGCATCTATCAACCTTATCCCTACCATACTTTTTGAGGAATTCCAGTTCAGTGAACTTAAACCAGTGAAGGTAACCCTTCAACTTGCTGATCAATCTATAATTCACCCACAAGGGATAGTAGAGGATGTCATTGTTCAAGTCCAAAACTGCCTCTTCGCTGTGGACTTTTTGGTCCTCGACATTGATGTACCTAAAGCACTTAAAAACGTGCATATCATTCTTGGAAGACCCTTCCTCGTCACCACCAAAGCTAATATCAATTATGACTTCAGTAAAATGAACATCACTTGTGGTGGCAAAACACTCACTTTAGACATTTTTAAGGCTTCCAAAAGATTCCACGAGCCAGATATCTTCAATGACTCAGACTTTGAAACCTCTAATTTTGTAGAGGAAATGCTTTCTATCTCTAATATGGAAATGTGTTTTGCAATCGACTCTTTTCCTAAGTTGTAGCAATCGTCTAATCCACCTTCATTCCACCATTCCCAACGACCAAGGAGAAGAGGAGAAGAAAAAGAAGATCAAGGAGGTGCTCTTGTCCTCTTGGTGCCTTCAACTTCCTCTCTTCTTCTACCTTGTGTCCACACCAAGCCAAGGAGTCAAGCCAGGTAGGAAGATGACCAAAGAGGAGGAGAACCAAGGGTAGTCCATGTCCACCCTAGGAGGAGTCAGGAAGCAGGCCATCTAGGCTTGCAAGGAGCAGGCACACCAACCTAGGGTTTGCCAAGAGAAGGACATCCAGGAGATAGGGATTTCTTTTAGTTCCAGACCAACTAGAACTGGAGCAAGAATTTCAGGCAGCATCATCTTCACCATCACTAAGCTTTCCTTTAGTTTTATCATTTTTTGTTGTATTATAGTGTAAGCTTTTATTGGAGATTACAAGTGAGAATCCCTCTCACTTGTGAGTTCTCCACTTGTTTGTAAAACAATTCCTTTTATAAAAGGCATCCCTCTACAATTTTTCTAGTTAGCTTGTGATTATTTGTTGTGTCTTGTTCCTATATTATTCCAAGCCTCCCATGCTTGGAGTGAGTTGGAGAAACAAGGCACTTGTTGCCTTAAAATTATCATCTTCATTTCCCATTTTCTCCGCATTCACTTTTTACCCATACAAAAACCCTAAAAATTATATATTCAAAAATACCAAAAGAAAGTTGATTTCTGATTTTCAAGCAAGAGAGTTTCAAGTCGCATTTCCACCTCCTTTGGGATGACCTGAATACTCATCGAGTACTCGGTCTTTACAAATTTTAAAAGCAATCAAAATTGCATGTTGCAACCACATTTAAATCCGTTCTAACCCACCCTCACCCACCACATCTTATTTCATGCTAACCACTAACCCCATTCCTGAACCTGGCCTGCAATTAGTTGTAAAACCATTGTCGGATTCTTTGAAATGCATGTTTTTGGGCCCCAATCATACAATGCACCTTATTATAAGTGCACATCTTTTTGAGGTACAAGAGGAAAAACTACTCCAAGTCTTAATCAACTATTAAAAAGAAATCGGTTGGACTTTAAATGATTTAAAAGGCATTGATGCATTGTTGAGTGGTAATTTTCGTAGTTTTGAAAAATGTGTCGTAGTATAGCGATAAAAATTGAATCGACATTTAAATTTATAAGTACTAAAAAAATCATGAGTTCTGAGGTCATTCGCAGGGAGCAACTTGGAATTCAATCTACTAATCAAAATAATAGAAATGAGCATGATAATCAATAATCACAAGAATAATATGCAATGACTAATCAATCACAACTATATTCAATAAATACTCAAATTGTATCTCAGAAGTCAAATAATAAAAATATAATGAACCCAAAAAGTGGTGGTTGAAACCACCAATTAATCTCAACACTTAGGCTTAATTCCAACTCAATATCAACTTCTTAAAGCCTAATTAATCGTTTAATTCAAGCCCAATAGATGTTCTTAAATGATCAGTTAGACATCTCAATGAAACCACAGATAGCTTAATCCTCAACCCAAACCTCCTCAAAATTTGCCTAAGTCCCAGGCACGAATCTTGAGAGCAAAACCCCCCCTCCCCCCACTCTCTCACAAATTCTCCTCTCTTAAACCAAACCCAGATCGTTGTTCAAACCCAAATCAAATCGGTTCAAACTAGCAAAGGATTACGTGCGTGTAGGCACGGGCGAGGGTGTGTGATATGAGTGCATGGGGACCCGACCCCCGTGATCTGAGTGAAGAGGCAATGAGTGTGTTTCAATTTGTACGCATTTCAGAATTAAGCTTCTATGATGTGGGACTAAAGCTAGTCAACTCCTTCAGTTCCTTCCTTCGTGCGCATACCAGGTGAAGTTCCTTCATCAATTATTGCTGCTGGTGGCTTGCTTCTTCAAATCAAGAGCCCAAAAGGCTTCATGGAAGCATTCCACAACTACTGGTGGTTGAATCGAGGCAGGAGGATGGCTGACGGCGGTGGAGAGCAGCGGAGATGGTAGGTGCATCGGTGAAGACCTAAAAACCAAAACACGGGCTATAAGCCCAAATTAGAAAGCTCTGAAGCTTTGCTGTGAGGCGAGGAAGATGATGGCGATGGTGTGAGGGTGTGTGGTGGACTGTAGAGGTCTATTGGATGTGAAAGTGACAAAGGTTTTATGGGTTGGTCGGTAGGATGATGGAGAGGTTGAAAGCCCAAATAAGTAGAGGGCATTTACTCTGAGGAGTGTGGGGAGGGTCATGGTGGCAGTGGCGTGAGATTTGGTGAAGTGTGGCATGCATGTGACCACGACAGAGGCGTAGCCGAAGGTGGAGAAGAAAGAGGGGGAGAGAGTGATAAGGCGATTGAATCTACAAACAAAAGGCCTAATCCTAACCTAGAGAGGGAAAGGAATAAGTGACCTACTCTACTGGAAGAAAGGGGGAGGTACCCACACTGGTTTGCCTCACCAGACATGGGGAAGACAAAGTCTCCAGTGGGGGGAGAACAGTGATGACAAATGGGGAGATGGTGCTAGCTAATGTGCACTAAGCATAGAAGACTTCGAAGAAGATTGTGGGCTGTCCAATTTGACTGCTGGACAGTCGGAGGATGGAGATTGAGAAGGGTCGTCAGAGTCAACGGAGCTCATGGTTGGAGAGGAGGGAAGAAGGGGATTTCCGATATAGAATAGACAAAAGAACAAGTTGGAGGATCATAGGACTTATATAGGAGTAGATTTGGCTACCAATTTCCTAAAATCCACAAGTTTGCTTGTGAATTTGGAAACTCAAACTCCTAAATTTTCATGATCTCTCCAAAGCTCTTCAATCCAAATCAAGTCTTGTGATTGAGTTCAACTAGTTGGGAATCTTCTCTAGAATAATCCCTCCAAGATTGGAGGGATTTGATTGGGAATTGAGCACAGAATCCGTGATTGAATGTTCATGCAGTTGGATTTAAGATGTTGTTCAAATGACTCAGGTGGCAAGGGTATGTTGTGAAGGAAATGATGAAGTTAGGGACCTGTTGGTAAGGAAACATGAAAGATAGGGGTTTATATGTGAAAAATAAAGTTTTTAAGGGTCAAAATGCAAACTAGATCAAGATGGACTCTGATTGAGCCCAATTTTTGGTGTTAACCTAATTTTGACCCAAGAAATCTAATGGTGAACTTGTATTTGAGTTTTAACCATGTTTTGGTGGGTAAATTGCATAGAAGCTCAAATCAAGGTAAATTCTCATCTAAACCTCTATTTTTGGTCAAAATGGGTTTAGATGGTCAAAGAAAAAGTACCAAACCTATTAGAATATTTTTAAATGATTTTTAGGAGGTTTATATTGAATTTATCTTGATCGTAACCCTTGCAATTTAGGTACGACTGATAACTAGGGTTTTTAATGATATTTTAATCCTCGAAATGCATGAAACCCTGATTCAGTCAATGTGATCCCAGTTCTTGGTCTTTTTAAGTTCATTTGACCTTGAATTAATCCCTTGATTAATCTGCATTTGTGATTGGGTGTTAAAATGGTAGGATTAACCTTATTTTCCTATCTTCTTAGATTAGTTTAGTACGGGTTTATGATCCTCAAACGATCATTTAGGAGTATTTATCACTTGATTCCCACTAATTAAAGTTAGTTATGATCAATGATGGTGTTACCATCACATGTCCTTTTGCACACATCGTATGTTTCTCAAGGATGAATCTAGACCCACCCGCCAGCACAACGTCGTCAAAACCCTAATATACAGGAGGTCGTAAAATGGGAGATCATTAAATGACTTGACATGAGAATTATTTACCCTATCTCTAATAGCCAGTGGGTCAGTCCTACATAGGTCGTACCCAAGAAAGCTAGCCTCGCTGTCATTATAAATGATCAGGGTGAAGAAATCCCAACTCAGATTGCCTCTTCATGGTAGGTTTTTATTGATTATTGTAAATTAAATACCACCATGAAGAAAGATCATTTTCCACCCCCCTTTACTAATAAAATTTTAGAGCGATTAGCTAGACAAGAATATTATTGCCTTTTGGATGGATATTCCGACTACAATCAAGAGGCAGTCCACCTTGAGGACCAGGAAAAGACCACTTTCACATGCCCCTTAGAAACCTTGGCTTTCCGAAGAATGCCCTTTAGATTATGTAATGCACTCGCAACTTTTCAATGGTGTATGTTTGCAATCATTTCTGATTTGGTAGGAGATGATAACATCATCATTAGTCATATCTAGCTTTAATTAGTCATAATCTATTGATAAATGCTCCTACATAACCACCAAAGAGCCATAACTCATTGCATATCTATTCTGAGAAATAAATAGTAAAATAGGGGTAAATCTACAATTTTAATAGAATATCCTAAATGCAGAGCAATCATGGGGTTTCCCAGGGGTTAAATGAAGGTCAAATGGTCATAAATGTCTAATAAGTGATTTTATGCAGACAGAAATAGGTTTTCACGCATTTCAAGAATTAATGGACATCTAAAATGCTAAAAACTGACCCACTTAATTAACTAAGGTTTTGGTCAAGATAAAATTCACCTAAACCTTCTAAAAATCATGGAAAAATATTTCCTAAGGTTTGGTACTTTTGATTTGACCATTGGAACCCATTTTGACCTAAAACAGTCTTAGACAAATAGTTGTCCTAATTTAGGTTTCTATGCAAATTACCCAATTAAACTTGGTAGAAACCTAAATTTGACTTCAACATTAGATTCCTTGGGTCCAAATTAGGTTTTTACCAAAATTTGGGTGCAATCAGAGATCATCCTGACCTAGTTTGCATTTTGGTCTAGTCTAACTCTTTTCCTCACATATACACCCTAGCTTTTTGAAATCCTTGCAAAGGGGTCCCTAATTTTGTTATCATCTTCACAAATAGGTCCCTCCTACATTATCGTGGAGGAACTCCTACTCCACCGACCTTCAGTCAAAGATTTCTCTCTAATTCCTTGACAAAATCCTTCCAAAATTGGAAGAACTCCTGAGAGAATCTCCTTCCATTTGAGCTGCATATTGGGCTCGAAATCCTTCCCAAAGGCTCATGCAAACCTTTCAAAGGTTCAGATTTCCTTCTTCGACAAGTTTCCATGGTTTCAAGCTTGGATTCCAAGCGTTGAACGACCATCTAGCACCTATAAAAGCATGCCCATTGCATCGCTGATCTCCTCAGCTTGGTTTGGAGGCCGATTCCCCCTTCTCCCAAACCTCTGTCTCCACCAACTCCGGTGACCTTCTCTGACCACCTTCTTTGTCCACCCTCACAGACCATAGCAGGTGAATTCTTCTTCCTCACCTTCTTCCGCGTGTCGCAATACCAACGGCCGCTGCCTACGCCCTCTCGTCGTCGCCACTTCTATCACTAGAGTTTTCATCTTCCTCACATCTGGCATAACATTGGCATGGGAATCCCTCCCTTTCATCCATTATATTTAGGTTAGTTATGTTCCCTTAGATCTTTAGGTTAATTCCCTCTATTCAAAACCCCAAAACAAACCCCCAACATCGCCGTTCACCTCCATCTTCCTCTACTCTGGCCACACCTCCGACGAGGTTTTATGCTCTCCACATACATCCAACCACCTCGCCAACACCCTCACAACCTTCGCCGTGCGCCCACAACCAAAACCCCTAACCTTTCTAGCCCTATTGGCCACCCACACTCTCTACCGAACAAACCCATCTTCATATGCCCTTCCCGACTTCGCTACTCCACCACACACCTCCATTGACCACGAGATCGCCACCACCATCTTCGCCAAGTCCAAGAAAAGCTCCTGAGCTTTCTAATTGGGGCTTAGTGCCCGTATTCTTGGATTTCAGGTTTGTGATCGGAGCACCACTGCCACCATTTCCGCCGCCTTCATTTTTCGTGTTCTAGGCCACACAAGCCCCAGGTGCTACCTCCAGGACACATGCCTTCTTTCCAGGCATCTTCCCAAGTGGTCAATTGAAGACCCAATCCACTCCTGCTACCTCAATTGGGAGATCCTCATAGCTGTAGCTGCACGCAAGGAGGCTTGTGGATTTAGTCCCACATCGGTGGGAGAAAGACCAACAGCTACGCTTATTAAGTTTTTCTACATAGGCCTTATCCCCTCGAGACCACCGGGGTGAGGTCCCCTTCATCCGCACTCACCCGACCCGCCTACACCTATTCACTCCTCGATTGCGACACCACGCACGCAGCCCTGGACCTGGTTACTTTGTATGATCCGAATACCTGATTAGCCTGGATTTGAGGGAAGAGAAGGAAAGAAAGAGAGAGTGGGGTAGGGAGGGTTTTGCTCTCTGAAGTATATACCTAGTGTAACACTTAGTCGCTACAGAGAAGTGTGTTCCCCTTATGCGTGAAGAGGGAAGGCTGAAGAAAGAAAGAAGAGAAGGTTATGAGGAGAGAAGAAGAAGAAAGAGGTTCATGAAAGAAGGAAGAGAAAGAGAGAAAGAAGAGAAGGAGCTGGAGAAGAAAGCTCTCTATAGAGCACTGTAGCAAGCGACATGTAAGTCGTCTGACTTGAGAAACCGATGTCTGATGAGGCTTTGACATTGTGCACTACTAGCGTGGAAATAAAAGCATAAGTGGTTCAGGCCAATATTCATTTATTTCATTATTTGAGTGATTGATATATATGTGCTTAGACTAATAATTGGTGATCTAAATCACCATTATTTTTTTTTAGATTTCTTTTTGTCATATTTAACTCTTACAATACTCATGCTCTTATTGAATATCAATTTTGAGTAGAAATTATTCATTGAATATCATTATTGGTTTTATTTCCTGTGCTCATTTATATTTTAATTAAGATTAGCATGTGAATTCCAATTTGCTCCTTGTGTTCGACCTCGGATAATTGTATTTGTTGAGTGTTATTTAGGAGATATTACTATAACAACAAAACACTTAAAACTCCTATCTAGATCCTATCAAAAGTGGGTGATTACCTGGAGGTCTTTATGGATGATTTTTCCATTTTTGGAGATTCTTTTAATCATTGTCTTTGGAATTTAGAAAGAACTCTCCAAAAATGCATTGAGGTTAACCTGGTCCTTAGTTGGGAAAGGAGTCATTTCATAGTTCAGGAAGGCATTGTCCTCGGCCATGTTATTTCTTAAAATGAAATCTCGGTGACGAAGCAAACGTGGATACAATCTCAAAACTTCCCCCACCCAATTCAGTGAAATAGATACGAACTTTTCTGGGGCATGTGGGATTCTACCAACGATTCATAAAGGATTTCTCCAAAATCGCTTGACCTTTGAGCCACCTTTTGACTAAAGACCAACCCTTTGATTTTAATGAAAAATGCTTGGAGAGTTTCAAGATTTTGAAACAGGCGATTACTGAGGTACCTATTTTGCAAGGACCCGATTGGACTCATCCTTTTGAGCTAATGACAGATGCCTCAGATTATATAGTAGGAGCCATTTTAGGGCAAAGAATCGACAAGAAACCTGTTGTGATTTATTACGCTAGTAAAACTCTTAACAAAACACAATGGAATTACACTATCACCAAAAAAGAACTTCTTGTGATTATTTTTGCCCTCGAAAGATTCTATTCATATCTGTTAGGGTAAGACATCACCATCTACATTGATTACTAGACCTTGAAATATTTGCTAAACAAGAAAGATGCAAAACCCTGCTTAATTCGATGGATTCTATTGTTACAAGAATTTGATTCGGAGATCAAAGATAAAGTGGATTCACAAAATGTCATGGTCAATCACCTATCCTAACTAGAGACTGGTGATGTATTGACCCAGACAAAAGTTTTTCCGGACAAAATGCTCCTGATCCTGAAATCCCTCCCTTGGTATGCTAATTATGCAAATTATCTTGTAACTAGACGATTCCCTTCTGACTGGCCTAAACAAAAAAGGGATAAGTTCTTTGCCAAGATCAAATATTACTTTTGGGAGGACCTTGATCTATTCCACATCTATGCAAACCAAGTCATTAGACAGTGTGTTCCCGATTCAGAAACACATGATATTCTGAACTACTATCATTCAATGGCTTGCAGTGGACAATTTTCGAGGAAGAAAATGGTAGCCAAGGTTTTAAATGTCGAATTTTATTGGCCTAGAATACACAAAGATGCTCATGAATTCTCACGGTCCTATTTATGTTGCCAGAGCAACGGCAACATGAACCCTAAGGATATGATGCCCCTCAACCCGATTTTAGAAGTTGAGATTTTTGATGTTTGGTGCATTAACTTCATGGGACCATTTGTCACTTCTTTTGGGTACCAATTTATTTTAGTCACTGTCGACTACATTTCAAAGTGGATTGAAACGGTATCCACACGCACGAATGACCATCGAGTCGTCATGGATTTCATTAAGAAAAACATATTTTCGCCTTTTGGTGTTCCTAAGGCCATAACTAGTAACGGAGGATCGCATTTTACACATTCTCAATTCCGTCAACTTCTCACTAAATATGGGGTGAACCATAAAATCTCTACACCATATCACCCTCAAACAAATGGCCAAGCTAAAGTCTCCAACCAGGAGATTAAAAACATATTACAAAAAATCGTAAGGCACGATCAAAAAGATTGGTCAATCAAGCTTGACAATGCATTATGGGCTTATCGTACAACTTTTAAAACTCCAATCGGTATGTCACCTTTCCGCTTAATTTTTGGCAAGGCATGTCACCTCCCAGTTGAATTGGAACACAAGGCCTACTAGGCAATAAAGGAATTTAATTATAATTTTGGCATGCCTAGAAAACACAAGAAATTGCAATTAACTGAACTTGAAGAACTTTGCAATATGGCTTGTGAAAATGCATGCAATTATAAAGACCAAACAAAAACATTTTATGAAAAATTCATTGTTTGAAAATCTTTTCAACCTAATCAACGTGTGTGGCTTTTTAACACGAGGTTACGACTATTTCCTGGTAAGCTTAAATCTAAATGGACCGACCCTTACATTGTAATTCACACCTATCCCCATGGTGCCGTTGAAATTTTGGACCCAAAAATAAACAACACTTTTAAAGTCAACGGCCAATGACTTAAGCCCTATCTTGACAATTCCATTAGCATGAAATCTAACACTCAAGACCTCCATGATGTACCCGATAGTTAGTGACTTCACGCCCGACTGAATGGTGTAAAAGATAGAACTTAGTGGGAGGTAACCCATCATTTTTTTTCCTTGTTGTTTTTCTTCTTTTTTTCCAGAGGTTTTGACTATCCTGAACCAGACCGCCTTCACCAAGGTGATTTATTTTCCCTTCCCACTACATGAGGACATCACATATCATAAGCATAGAGGGTGTTTTTAAAATTTTGATGATCAATTAAGAATTTTCAAAACCTAAAAACATTCACATATTTGTTTCCTTTATGCATTCATACCCATAAAAATAAAAATTTTTGAAAACTTTTTTAGGAAATTTTCAAAATCGAGGCCAAGGTTGAAGATTCATTTCAAGGTACAATGGGATTTAATCTTTAACAAACTATGGACTAGGATGCAAATATGATTATTAGAATTTCTAGGTCTATTTTTAGACTAGACCAAGTATCTTTCTCTAACTTCCACCTAAACTCGTGATGATTCAGATGACTTGATGTCTTTTTGTGACCTGAAAATTATTTGGCTTAGTTTTTGACTCAAAAGCTTGCATCTCTTGCAGAATTCTTATGCCAAATTTCACACACAAAGCTAACACCTAAAAATAACTAGAAAAATTAGAAAATCCCCTTGTTTAGTCTTAGTGAAATCCTAGGTAGATGATTGGTTTGAGGTTCCACCACCGAGGAGGAAAATGCCTCCTTTAAGGATGCAATGTCAATATGTTACCGCCTCGATGCTGCTCTATATCTATATTTCATATCTTTAGACAGAGCATTAAAGCACATTTTGCAACTCAAGTGTCTTAGACGATGCTCTACCCATAGCATCGGAGCAAGAGCTTGAGTTCGCTTAGAGCACCCCTTTACACCGCATTCTATTTTAGGGTTGTGAGCTCCTGAGTGGTGTCTTGGATAGCACTATCTCGAAGTACTGGCACCAGAGCCCCCTCGAGGATTGGTAATGGGAATGATGATCTCTACACATCTATTGTAGAATTAAGATAGGAATAAGCATGGGGGAAATAAAAAAAAGTAGAGAGAGAAGTTTCAAAAACATGACCTTATAAATATCCTTATAAATGTTGGCATTCACAAAGCACCAACACAAGGTTTTAAAAGTTATGCAAGTTGCGAGTCAGATTCAAGAGCCAAGGAAATCCTAACTGCAGAATAATTTCGGGTCATTTGAATTAACGAGTCAACTGGTGAACTTTTTTAAGGATACATTGATCCTGATTAATCTATCTTTTGGATCCAAAGACAAATCCTGATGTTCTATCCTTAATAAATCCCGTTCCTTTCATGTTTTCAATCAACCAAGGTCTCAAAATCTTCTCCTCAAAAGTAAAAAAATTAGTCTTTCCCAAAAATTTGTGAAAATAGTTTTGCTAAGAGACTAGCAAAAGATAAGAATGGGGGTGTGATAAATGCAAGTTTATCATCATTCTTATGCCATAAAACTGATCTAGCTCTTAAGATTTTACTTCTGCAAATGGGTTTTCAGGCTGCATTTAGGCATCATTTAGGATAGGCATGCATTGTATAATTTTTGTATTTTTGACACATTTTTTTGAGTGTTAGGGATGAACAGATAACCAGATCCCTAAAAGCCTAGCACTTAGGAAGGCAGTAGATGAAAGAGAAGCTCCTTCTAGCTAAACCCTACCTAAAACAAGCTCATCATAGCTGGATTGTAGCTCAACTAGGTTGGGTTTAGCTCTCTCTAGCTCCATTCAGCTCATCTTAGCTGAATGGTAGCTTAAGATAGCTTAACTCAACTCAACTCAGCTCAAATCCAGCTCAACTTAGTTGAGTTTAGTTTATCCTAGCTCCAATCAGTTCACTAGGAGCTTAAGCTAGCTTGACTTAGTTGACTTGAGTTCACTTTAGCTCCAATTCAGCTCTCCCTAGCTCCACTCAGCTCGTGGCAGCTGAACTCCCTCTAGTTTAGCTACTACCTGTCAACTTAGTATCTAAGCTGGCTCAGGAGTTCCCAACAAAAGCAGGTCCAGCTCAACCTAGCTTCAAATAAGTTGAGATTAGATCAACTTAGCTCTACTACTCAAGCTTAGCTACTGGGAGAAGAATTAGCTGGCTAAGCTAAGTAGCTGAGCTCCTAAGAAGACCTCTTCAACCATCATCAACTCCAGGAAGAATCACCTCAACTCCAGTCTGCTCTTAATGACTTCCTACCAGCTCAACCATAACTCCTCCACTACTACACTACTAGCTAAGCTCATCACTACCTCAACTTTATGGTCGTCCAACCTAACTATTAACTTCGTCAACATCACCTCTCCTTGGCGCCAAAACCACCTAACCACCACCTTCCCTTGGTGTCCCTTCATGTGGCGCCAACTTAAGGCACCTCTCCACCATAACCACCACCTATTAACTACCCATTTTTTGGCACAAAAACAAAAAGACACCACCACCATACACCCTTCTACCTTGGTGCCAAAATGAGATTCAATCACCACCCTACACCTAACCCTAAAACCTAATCCTAGCCTTCCCTTTTAGCGCCAAAGGGGACCTAACCACACTTTAAATCCACTTCCTACACCCTTCCACATGGGTCCAATTAACCTCCACCATAGATCCGCATAACCACCACCTTATAACTACATCCTAGCCTTACAACACTCCACGCCAAACCTTAAACCCTAACCCCACCTAAAAATGGCACCAACCCTACCTAACTTAACCTTAACAATCACTCAACACACCCCTACAAGTGGTGCCAACCCATCCTAACCCTACATCCTTAACTACCCATCTAGAATCCATCCTAGCCATCCATCATCCACGTCACCTAACCCCGTTTACCATTCCTACATATACCCCATTTAAGCACCACTAAAAAGGTACCCTTCTCTACAACATTCTAGCATACTTCCACCTTCATTCCACCATTCCCAATGACCAAGGAGAAGAGGAGAAGAAGAAGATTAAGGGGGTGCTCTTGCCCACTTGGTGTCTTCAACTTCCTCTCTTCTTCTACCTTGTGTCCACGCCAAGCCAAGGAGTCAAGCCAGGCAAGAGGATGACCAATGAGGAGGAGAACCAAGGGTGGTCCACATCCACCCTTGGAGGAGTCAGGAATTAGGCTATCTAGGCTTGCAGGGAGTTGGCACACTCACCTAGGGTTTACCAAGAGGAGGACATCCACGAGAGAGGGTTTTCTTTTGGTTCTGGGACAACCAGAATTGGAGTAGGAATTCTAAGTAGCATCACCTTCACCATTACTAAGCTTTCCTTTACTTTTGTCATTTTTTGTTGCATTGTAGTGTAAGCTTTTATTCGAGATTACAAGTGAGAACCCCTCTCACTTGTCAGTTCTCCACTCTTTTCTAAAACAATTCCTTTTATAAAAAGCATTCCTCTATAATTTTTCTAGTTAGCTTGTGATTATTTGTTGTGTCTTATTTCTCCATTATTCCAAGCCTCCCGTGCTTGGAGTGAGTTGGAGAAACAAGTCACTTGTTACCTTAAAATTAGCATCTTCATTTCCCATTTTCTCTGCATTAACTTTTTGCCCATGCAAAAACCTTAAAAATTATATATTCAAAAATACAAAAAGAAAGTTGATTTCCAATTTTCAAAGAAGAGAGTTTCAAGTTGCATTTTCGCCTCCTTTGGGATACCCAAATACTCACTGAGTACTCAATCTTTACAAAGTTTAAAAGCAATCAAAATTGCATGTTGCAACGACATTCAAACCTAATTTAACAAATCATGCTTTTTCACTATCAGATGTTGATGTCTTAAGATCGGTAGGAACTCAGGCAGTGATATGCCTATGTTCCTTTTATTAAAGGTTGACCTCTTAAGGCTAGCAGGGACTCAAGCGATGATCTGCCCACGATCCTTTCATTATTTGTCGACCTCTTAAGGCTAGCAGGGACTCAGGTGGCGATACGCCCACGTTCTCTTTATTATTTGTTGACCTCTTATGGTCAACAGGAACTCAGGTGGAGCACACCTATGTTCCCCACTTATTTTAACAATCATGCACCTCATGAACAAAGGTGCCTTGCCTACCTGAAGTTAAAGCTTCCACTTCATGCCAAATGCTCACCTTGCTTGAAAGATAGCTGGGAAACCATTTGGAGGCATTATCTACTGTAAAGTTTTAAGTACTTTGGCTACTCTCTCAGCAGCATCCATCAGCTAGAGAGTAGGGGCATATGATGAGGTGCAAAAAGTGCCCTCAGACTCAAAACTTCGTACGAAGCATGAAGAAGGATCTGGCTACCCGGAAACCAAGTAAACAGGTGAATTTGGCTCCGTTCGACCTACCTATTCTTAGACGGATCTGAACCCACCTTCATCCAGGCGGATCCAGATAAGACTGGCCTGCCGAAGGACCCAGATTGACTGAAGTCGTAGAGGCGGCAACACCACCCACAATGCCCACATTGGCATTAACAGTGGCATACTTGCACTATTAATAGCCAAATAACAAACATGTCGAAGAACCTGCATGGACCATTATAAGGGATTAAATGTTGTTGGGATATTTCTTGTACTATAAATAGGGAAGAGAGGCCCTCCAAGTCTCTCTTCACGCAATATGAGAGAGAGAAAACTAGAGATTTTATACTACCGTTAATCCTAGTGGAAGTTTGGGAGCAGTGTGATTGGGTTTTTTGTGTGATTTGTAATTAAGGTTTTTAAGATCATTGTAATGCACAAATATTAATTCACTTTTGAATTTTTAATCCTAGATTATGGAGTATCTAGGGTTAAAAATTGAAAAGCAAATCAGTTTTTGTGCATTACAGCGATCTTAAAAACACTAATTACAATTCACACAAAAAAACCCAAACATGTTTTGGCCCTCTGGGTCTCTCTTCACGCAATATGAGAGAGAGAAAACTAGAGATTTTATATTATCGTTAATCCTAGTGGAAGTTCGGGAGCACTGTGATCGGGTTTTTTGTGCAATTTGTAATTAGGGTTTCTTTTTTAACTAGAAGGGGTCCTAAATTTCTCGCTAGCCATGGAGCCCCTCCGAATATGTAATTAGGGTTTTTAAGATCATTTTAATGCACAAAAACTGATTCGCTTTTAAATTTTTAATCCTAGATAGTGGAGTATCTAAGGTTAAAAATTCAAAATTGAATCGATTTTTATGCGTTACAACGATCTTAAAAGCCCTAATTACAAATCACACAAAAAACTCGATCACGTTTTAGCATCATTGTAGTATAGTGGTGAGTATTCTCGCCTGTTACGCGGGCAACTCGGGTTTGATCCC
Source organism: Thalassia testudinum (assembly GCA_037157565.1). Classification (NCBI taxonomy): domain Eukaryota; kingdom Viridiplantae; phylum Streptophyta; class Magnoliopsida; order Alismatales; family Hydrocharitaceae; genus Thalassia; species Thalassia testudinum. The sequence continues at coordinate 49,752,087 of JAZHRO010000062.1, forward strand.
TGGCAACGACACCAAAAAGTGATTGGGTTTTTTATGAAATTTGTAATTAGGGTTTTCAAGATTATTGTAAAGGTACAAAAATTGATTCGCTTTTGAATTTTTAATCCTAGATAGTGGAGTATCTAGGGTTGTCCAAGGAGGCAATTGTTGCAATTATAAATCTCTTAGTTGAAAATAGAAATCACTTTTCTTTTTGTACTTTTTGTAAATATAATTTTTTTTATTTTTGAATAACAAGGCAATATGGTTATGATAGCGGGAAAGACTAACACCTAATTCACTAAACTAACACTAAGGTGACAAATAATTCCTCTCTCTAAGCTGACCCTAGGCACGTGGAGGCCTAGGGTAATTAGAGAGAGGGAGTGAGAAAGTGCCAGAAAAGCAAAGAATAAAGATGCAATTTAAAGGAAAGCAACTTTTATAATTAGGAAAAAAATGTTTTATAAAAACGTTAATAAAGGAATGCTTTTCCCACAAAATATGAAAGTACAAAATTGAAAACACTAATTGTCTTGATGGTGTTGGTGAAGAGAGTCCTTGCTCCAAGCTCAGTGGCTCTTGGGCTTGAAAAGGGCCTCTCCAACTCCTCCCTTGATATGCCCCTTCAATTTGCTGATGTCTTCCAAGGCAAGCCCAAAAAGGGGGGGAGGGGGGGGCATGCCCTATGCTCCTCCAAGGTGGATGGTTCCACCTTCAATTCTCCTCCAAGGGTGGGAGTGCACCACCCTTAATTCTCCTCCAATGCCTAGCTATCCTCCTTAATTGAGAAGAGTCTCCTCCTTGGTGTGCCACATGAAGAAGAGTGGGAAGGATGAAGGCACCAATGAGGCAAGGGATAGCCTCCTTAATCTTCTTTCTCCTTTCTTCTTCTTGGTCATGAGTTGTAGGTGGTATAGGGTAGAAATTAACTAAATGGAGGATCCTTTTTTTTTTTTGGTGGTATATGGAGGGTATATATAGAGGTGGAAGGGGGGGTAGTTGGCGTGGGTTAGGTGGATGGCTAGGATGCATTTAGGTTGTGGTTATGGGTGGTTATGTTGATCCTAGGGGTAGGACTAGTTGGCGCCAACCAAGGGGGTGCCATGGGGGTGGTTATGGCCATGAAGGGACACCAAGAGTTGGTGCCAACTATGGGTTTTCTAGAAGGTGGGTATGTGGCTGGTGGAGATGGGTTCTAAATGAGATGGATGGTGGTGATTAGTAGGGGTTTTGGAGGGAAAGTTGGCGCCACCTTTCAAGGTGGCTTTTAGAGATGGTCGGGTGAAGAGGTGGTGCCAAGTTGGAGTAGCTTAGGTGGAGTTTAGGTGGAGCTTAGGTGGAGTTGGAGTAGGTGGGCTAGTTAGATGGGAATTAGGGTTAAGTTGGATGACCATGGGAGCTACCTAGCAAAGCTAAGCTAGCTTATCTAGGTTACCTAGTAAGGAGAGTAGAGGAGGAGGCAATTTGAGCTATGGTTTTGAGGAGAGGAGCTAAAGAAGGGATGTTTGGACCTGAACTGGAGCTGGTAGGTACTGAAGAAGATGGCAAGGAGCTACTTCAGTTGGCTTAGTTTGCTAGTTCTTTGCTAGTTGCTAAGCTAAGCTAAAGTAAGTGGCTTCTGTTGAAATGTGCTGAGGTGAGCTGGGTCTAATCTTCCTAGAGAGGACCTAGCTAGCTGGAGTAGCTAATGTAGCTTAGCTCAACTAAGTTAAGCTAAGTGGAGTCCCCAGGAGCTGAACTTGAGTTGGCCTAAGCTAAGATGAAGTCATCTTCAGCTGGCTAAAGTTGAGTGGAATTGGATGTAGCTGGACCTAAGCTGAAGTGAACTCTAGTCAACTTAGCTGAGCTAGCTAAAGCTCCCAGTGAACTAATGGGAGCTGAGATGAGCTAGACTCAACTAAGTTGAGCTAGATCTAAGCTGATTTGAGCTATGGTGAGCTAAGATGAGCTATCTTGAGCTACCATTCAGTTGAGATGAGCTGAATGGAGCTAGAATGAGCAAACCCAAGTCCAAGTGAGCTGGTATCCAGTTATGGTGAGTTGGATCTGGCTGAGTCCCAGCTGGTTTGAGCTTCTTCTTCACCAGATGGCTTCCTAAGTGCTAGGGTTCTGGAGATCTGACTATCTATTTAACCCTAGCACTCACATAAACACATTAAAAAGACAATAAAATGTGTAATGCATGCCTAACCTAACTTATGCCTAATGCAGCCCAAAAACCCATTTGCGGAGTTAAAATCCTAAGAGCTAGGTTTTTTAAATGCATAAGAATGATGATAAACTGGCATTTATCACACTACCCTCCCCCCAGATGTACACCTCTTGTGGTGGAATTGGGTCACCAATTCTCATGTTTCTTTTCTATGTTTGCTTGTGTGTTTGATTGTTGAGTCGAATCCTCCTTTCACTAAGGAGATCAATCACATTGTGATGCTCCACATTTGGGTTATTTAGTTGGCTTCTTTTCTTTTGAGTCAACTTATTTGTACTTTAGTAGGATAGTGACTTCGAGCTTGATACAAGTGTTATTTACCTCTTAACGATAGACTGTAGCACAATGAAGCCCTATTTCCTAAGTTGTTAGCTATTACTCGTAAACAGTTTGGAGTTAGCATTACTCGAGTTAGCTTTAAGGTGTGTAGCTTTGAGAGATCTTGAAAGATTATCCCAAGATGCTAATCTATGTCACTATACCGAGATTTCATCACAAGAGAATAGTAGCTTTGCAAGACTTCTCATGATTTTATTACGTCTTGAGGATTTGACATAAAAAGACTCAATCATGGTGAATCCATGGGCCAAGTTTTCTTATAGAGGCTTTCTTTTTCTCAATTTGTAGATAATCGAAAGCCCTGCTTTTCATAGGTTTAATTTTGAATATAAATAAGGTTATTTAACCTTTCATTAGATTTTGTAAATAAATAATTTTTTAAAAAATTATTTTTAGTTTGTAGGTTAGGTTAATTGGTTGGCTCACCATCACAAGTGCTTCACTACATCAGGTCGTATCTATCTTAACTACCACATTTCTTTAATTATTTTTTTGCCATTAAGGATAATATCATTTAAGTTGGGGGTGGAGAAAATGTATTTTCTTTCCCTTTATTGTTCGACCTATATTTGTTCTTTGATGTGTATGTGTAAGTCTGTAGTTTTCAAATTTCGTTGAAAATTATTTCAAAAATTTTCAAAACTTGCATGCATTATCTTTTCTTGTGCTTAGAAAAAAAAACTTTTTCAAAGTTTGCATGTAGTATGTATATAGTTGTGTTTTTTCATTATTTTTTGTTTTCCTTTTGAGGGATGATGAAAATTCCCCTTGAACCATGAGTTATTACCTTAGGAAGTACACTTAGGTTTAACTTAGTGGCTCTTTAGGTCTTAGACTTAAGTAACAAGGTGATCAATTAAGATTTAGGATTCTGACATATGTTAGGCAATTGAGTCTTGTTATTTCCAGGTATTGAGTTGAAGAGTAAAGAGTAAATAGGATTTACTTTCAACCATTTATCTAGCAGAGTTTGAAATCTAAGTATTCCTTTATATTTACTATTCACACAGGTAAGTTTTCAAGCACAAATGTTCTTAAGAGTCTGATTTCTCAGAGTCTCAAATCTTAACTCTCTCTTCATTTCACTCAAGAGGATTTTTGAATCATTTTTGGGAAGCTCTCATAAACCTCCTAGGAAATTGGAATAAATGCACTTAACTTGTTGAGTGTGATTTAAGAGAATAATTAGGTTCTTTAGGAAAAAATAAAGTAAAAAAAGACAAAGAAAGAAAAAAAAAGAACAAAAAAATTCATGAAAATTCTTCTCCTTTACACCAATCTTGGTGAGAGGTATTGTACATATTTTGAGAAGGGAATAAGAAGTAGGGAGAATGTAATTCTAATCTTAGTCCAATACTCAACACCATTAAAACAAACTTAATACATGTCTTATAATTCGTAAGCCTTCGTGACTCGAAACAACAAATCATTTGGAGTGCTTTATCACTTGGCACCATAAGGCCAACAGGTTTGGGAGTTATAGATGTGAGGTTCGCTACACGAGTCACATAGAAAGTTCAATGAACCCATGTGGTAGGAAGTGTTGAATAGTAACCAAGGGTGTACGAAGAAAGAATCAAAGATGATTGTGGAAATTAATTGGACTAATTCACATGCACAAAATGAGGTTTTATAAAATACACGTTGTAGTATATTCGAATTGCAAAAATCGACTTTTAAAAATTTGTATTTCTTGAAATAAGGTGTATTCCAAGGTCATCTTTGGGAGCAACGAAATGTGTGCAAGCCACTATTTAATTACTTACAATGAACTTATAATGGAGTTGAATTATTTAAGAACCACAAGTCCAAAATTGCACCTTAATCTTATGAAATGGGAATTTAAAATTCAAGATTTAGGTGCGAAGAATAAATGTCAAAAAGATTTATCATATTATTTTACCATATTTTAATGCTCAATTAAAAATATTCAAATATCAACGAGAATGAGCACTAAATAATCTTTGACAATAATTTTTTAATATGATAATTCAATAAAACTATTAGATATTCAATAATAAAGTCAAATCTTCAACTAATCAAATTGTTTACAAATTAGTCCCTGGATTTCATGATAAGCCCCTTAGGATTGGTTGAAACTAGGTCCTTTTGTTGTGAACGGGTCCTTGGACTTGTTTTCTCTCTTTTTCTTCCTTACCGACAGAGCTCACAGGAGATGGTCGCCGACCGTTTGGTGTCACCATCGAAGGGCAGAGCGTGGTCACATGGTGGTCGCCAACGTAGGTGTAAGGGTGGATCGACAATCGCCAACGGCTATAAGCGTGGATGACAACATTGAAAGTGGAGATGGAGAGGAGCTCTGGCAAAGATTGAACTTTGGTGTGGGAGAGGGGCTGCTGGAGGAAAATGGTCGCAAGGATGTAAATGCAAGAAAAATCAAAAGTTAAGGGGCTATTTGCATGGTAATCAAAAATTAAAGGACTAAATTGCAAATTTGGTCAAGATAAACTCTGATTGGACTCAAAATTTGTGGGTAACCTAATTTATAACCAAGGAATCTAATGTTGACATCAAGTTTTGGTTTCGATGAAGTTTAATTGGTTAATTAACATTTTAACCCAAAATATATTGAATATTTGTTTAGGTCTATTTTATTTCAAAATAGGATCCTTTTGTAAAATTGATTATTCTAAACCTTATAAAATATTTTTAAATGATTTTTAGAAGATTTAGATTAAATTTATTGTCATCATAACCCTTTGAAATAAAGTGAGCCTGAAATTAGGGTTTTATTAATTGTAAATTTGACTTTTACTTTAGAGAAACCCCAAATCAATCAGCATGAGCTCACTTATTGGAAATTTCAGCTTAGTTTACCATCAATTAAGTATAGGTTTACCCTTTGGTTAATCTGTGGTTATATTTATCTGTTGAAATAGCAGAATTAACCTATTTTGCTATAATTCTTCTTCATTCAATGCAATTGTATTATACCCTTTTGTATATTAATCAGGTGAATTTAACCTTACAACTTAGCCAAATTAAGCAAGATATAGATGATGATGGTGTTACCATCACTAATAAATTAAAACTCTGGAGAATTGATTTCTTCCATTTTGTCTTGTAAACTTATTTAGTTTACATGTGTTGAACGTGTTTTTGCTAATTGCTATGCTTACGTGTTTGGTTTTGGAAAACCTGTCGTTGTAGTTCGAAAGCGAAGAATTCGTGTTCAACAAATAAAATTTATACCGAAATGAATTCCGGGTCGAACACAGGGAGGCTACGTTGATCTATATCCGCAATTATATTTTTTTTAGGATTTTTGTTAAGCAAGGCGATATAATTACAATGGAGCTATCAAACTAAGAGAGAGAGAGAGAAAGAGAACATGCATTCAATATTTCAATTGTTTATAAAAGTTACACTAGAAAGCGGAAAATCAATTACACTATAAAGCAGGAAAATTCTATACTAGAAAAGCTGTAAATAAGAATGGGAGAGAGAAGTTATCCGCCTCGACGATTGCTTGGAGGACGAGCAGGACGGGACGACGCCTGGACGAAGGAGAACGAAGCAGGACGAAGGAGGACGAAGCAGAAGAACGGGAACGGAGCAACACACCGTCATCGTCGCGGGATCCACTTCCGAAGGGGAACGAAAATTGGACTTTATCTTGCAAGAAGCATCCCGGGTATGGGACAAGCTTCTTTTGAGCTTTGGAGGGGTAGAGAGGAGAAAGAAGGGATGAGAATTTCAAATGGAGGGGGTCTCTTTTTATAGTTGCAAGGAGTGGGGGCAAAATGGACATTACAACTTCAAAATAGTAAATGAGGGGTCTTTAGCGACGGATAAATCCGTCACTAAAGCTCCCTTCGTGGGCGACGTGCACGTCCACTCGGCTGCTCGCGCGCGTAATGCCCGTGCACGTCCATCGATTTTCAGCCGTCCGATCGCGAGATCGGACGGCTTAAGATGCATCCGCGCCTGCTGCGTTGCGCGCCCCCCGCGCGTCTGATTGTGCGTCCGATTGCGTGTCTAATCGCGCGTCGACGCTATCGGGCCGCGCGGCCATCCGATCTTCATCTGATGCTCCACGCGCCTCAATTGATCGCGCCCTCCAGCCCCTCGCCGCGAATCATACCCGCGCCCCGCGCTCGCGATAGCGCGCTCGACCACTGCGCTATGGGGTGCGGATGGTCGAGCAGGCGCTTTTAAATGCGAGTGCCCACAGCCGTTGGATTAAGATCCAACGGCGGAGAGGGATCGGGCGTGGGGCCTTCACAAGATGAAGTGGCCGCTTGGGCAGCTGAGATGGCACCACGTGGCACTATCTTGGCCGTCCATCTTCTGGAAGTTGTAGATGGTGCCACGGATGTCGGATTGACTCGATTTTTGTGTCGTTGGGCTGCGACAGTCGATCCGAATTCATCTATGCGGTCGGATTTATCATCTGAAGTGCGGATTTACACCACCTGGCCCTTGATCTTCTAGGGTTCCCGGGTCACTATCTGATGCTACGGATGCTTGATTAGGGCGATCTTGGAGTCGTTGAACTCCAATTGTCGCCCTGATCACATCTATACGGTTGGATCTTTGATCCGAGGCCCTGATAAAATATTTGCCTTGTCCAAGCACATAAAAGGAGACAATTAACCTCCATTTTATTCAAACTATTCTAAATGCAAGATGATGCATGTAATGCAATATTTATATCATGAAATGCAATCCTATGCTTAAGAACATGCATAAATAGACATCTTGAGTAGTGTAAATGTGTTTACATCATACCCCCATGCCTATATTTTGCTAGTCCCTAGAAAAAACTATATGCTATTTATAAAAGAATTAGGTTAAATTACTTGGACTTGAGTTATTTTTCAATCATTAAGAAATTGTCTACTTAGGAACTGAACTTTCAAAGACACAACAGTGCCTGGGTATCAGCCAAATGCAGACCACCTCAAGCCCTCGCCTTATTAAAAGAAAATTTTCTTTTTCTCTTTTTTCTCTTTTCTATTTTTTTTTTTATTTTCAAATTTTCGGGTTTAAGAGTGGCTTTCTACGGCCATTCAACTCACCCAAAATTTGATGAGAACCCTAAGCTTTAAGCATCTTATTGTGATTGTGATAAACTCGTTGACCGGCAATTAGAACGGACTTCGGATTTCTACGCCTCTAGGTGACCTAACCAGAATTCTACCTACAAGTGTATCTTTACAACTGGTAGCTTTCTCCCTACTTTTTTTTTTTACGGGGTCAACACAAGGGTGAATCCAGTGTATATCTCCCCGGTTTATTCTACTTCTCCGCTTCTTTCTAAGTGTTTTGGGAATTTTTAGTGCATTTTCTGAGCTGGGTTCTGGACAACCGGTCGATGAGCTGTTACCACCGACAACTTGCCAGCCATACTCGTGCGGCGAAGTGTGGCTTATTTATTTTTGTTCTTTTCTCCTTTTTTTTTTATTTTAAAGTAGGTGTCTTCCCTAGTCTAAGATTTACCTAAAGGCAGCAAACTAAGAAAGGTCCAGTGACTGGGCTCTGGACAACCTACCTATGGGCTGTTACCTACGATAACTTGCCAGCCATATCACCCTAGAAGGTTCATTAGCTACCCAATTTCCATTAAAATCATCGAACAACGAGTCAGTGCAAAGAAAGTGTGTAGATGCTTAAGACTTAAAATTCCCTCAAATCAGAGGGCAGGTTGATAAGTCATGTACTTATCACCCAAACTTATTTACTCCAATTACGAAAGAATTAAGATGGCGAGGACTCAAAAATAAATCCACAATTTAGTGGATACACAGGCTAATTAAGTCCAAAGACCTGAGGGGTCTTTGTGTTCAGATCCTAATGTAAAATTTCTTAGGATTGAAAAGTCCTAATGTCCAACTAATCCTTCCTTTTTTTCTTAATTTTTTTTAAATAAGGAGAGAGACAATTTACATGGATTTCACAAAGCTGACCAAATAATTCAAGAATGAATCCACCCCCCCATGCCTAGCTGATGCAAGGTCCTCATTGAAAAGGAGACATGAAAGAAAGGGTAGAATATGAAAGATGTCACCTGGATATGAAGCTCGTATCAGCCTTGTGTCATATGTACAATTGCTAAGTTTAATGCCATCAGCTAGGCGAAGTCCAGCCAAAGTAGTCACAGAATGGCTAGAGCAACAGAGTCTGAGACGGGTTCTGGAAAATTACGATCAACAACAGGCTTTAAATGTTGACCGTTGACTTTAAAGGTGTTACCCGTCTTTGGGTCAGAAATCTGAACGGCACCATTAGGAGAAATCTGATCAATTATGAATGGGCCATTCCATTTAGATCTAAGTTTACCAGGAAAGAGCTTAAGTTTAGAATCAAATAACCAGACCTTCTGGTTTGGCTCAAAGCTCTTGCAGGAAATCAATTGATCATGTAGAGCTTTGGTCCGAGCCTTGTAGATCTTGGCATTCTCATAAGCATCATTTCTAAGCTCCTCCAACTCAGATAGTTGGAGTTTCCTGGTCTTTCCAGCTAGATTCAAATCTAAATTACATTGTTTGATTGCCCAGAATGCCCTGTGTTCAATCTCTACGGGTAGATGGCACGCCTTTCCATACACCAAACGGAATGGAGACATGCCGATGGGTGTTTTATACGCCGTATGGTAGGCCCAAAGAGCATCCTCAAGCTTTTGAGTCCAATCCTTGCGATCAGGCCTAACCATTTTTTGCAGAGTGTTCTTGATCTCTCGATTGGAGATCTCAGCTTGTCCATTCGTTTGGGGATGGTAAGGTGTGGAAATTCGATGATTAACCCCGTATTTGGCCAATAAATTCCGGAATTGGGCATTAGTAAAATGAGTGCCACCATCACTGATGATATCCCTCGGAATCCCAAACCTACTAAAGATATTTTTCTTGACAAAATTGATGACCACCTTGTGGTCATTGGTTCGGGTGGGAATTGCCTCAATCCATTTGGACACATAATCAACAGCAACAAGAATGTACTGATGTCCAAATGAAGGGATAAAGGGTCCCATGAAATCGATGCCCCAAACATCGAAAATTTCTACAGGAAGAATAGGGTTTAGGGGCATCATGTCTCTCTTAGTTATGTTCCTGAGTGGCTGACATCGAGAACATGACCTTGAGAAGTCCTGGGCATCCTTGAATAAAGACGGCCAATAGAAGCCAGATTGCAAGATTTTTGCAGCCGTTTTTCTTCCGGAGAAATGTCCACCACACCGAGATGCATGGCAGAACTCAAGTATACTGTTGAATTCATTCTCCGGTATGCATCGGTGAATAATCTGATCAGAGCCGATGCGATACAGTTCAGGGTCCTCCCAAAAGTAGTATTTGGCCTCAGATTTGAGTCTATCTCGTTGTTGCTTGGTCCAATCCTGGGGGATTTGACAACGGCCAAATAGTTAACAATATCAGCAAACCATGGGGTGTGGACACCTAAAACTGTAAGAATGGTTTCGTCCGGAAAAGTGTCAGCAATCGGAATGTCTGGACAAGAAGAATCACCTAGGAGTCTCGACAAATGATCCGCTACTACATTTTGTACCCTGACTTTATCCTTGATTTCAAGATCAAATTCTTGAAGAAGAAGAATCCAACGAATAAGTTGGTGTTTAGCATCCTTTTTAGCCAAGAGATGTCTCAAGGCCGAGTGGTCGGTATAAACAATAACATGAGACCCCGAGAGATGAGCCCTGAATTTTTCAAAAGCAAATACTACAGCTAGTAATTCCTTTTCAGTAACAGTGTAATTCCTCTGGGCTTCATCCAGAGTTTTACTAGCATAGTAAATGACAAAGGGCTTTCGGTCAATTTTCTGACCCAAGACAGCCCCGACCGCGTAATCAGAAGCGTCGGTCATGATCTCAAATGGGGCTGTCCAAATTGGTGCTTGCAAAATTGGAGCACTGACTGTCATTTTCAGAAAATCAAATGCCTTTCGGCATGATTCGTCAAAAACAAACGGCGTTTCTTTGGCAAGAAGATTGCACAAAGGACGAGCAACCTTCGAGAAATCCTTGATGAATCTTCGATAAAATCCCACATGGCTAAGAAATGATCTGATTTGTTTAACAGATGTGGGATGAGGAAGTTTAGCGATAGCATCAACCTTAGCTTTGTCCACTTCAATTCCCCGTTCAGAGATTACATGACCCAAAACGATGCCTTCTTGGGTCATGAAATGACTCTTTTCCTAGCTAAGGACCAGTCGTGTCTTGATACATCGCTTAAGAATCATTTCCAAATTAGCCAAACATGAGTCAAATGATTCTCCGAAAATAGAGAAATCATCCATGAAGACTTCCATAAACTCTCCCACCATGTCGAAAAATATGGCTAGCATACACCTTTGAAAAGTCGCAGGTGCATTACATAACCCAAAAGGCATCCTACAAAAAGCAAAGGTTCTGTAGGGACAGGTGAAAGTAGTTTTTTCCTGATCCTCGGGATGGATAGGAACTTGGTTATATCCCGAGTAGCCATCAAGAAAACAGAAGTACTTCTGCCCAGCTAATTTTTCCAAGATTTGATCAATGAAGGGCAGGGGAAAATGATCATTTTTAGTCGCTGTGTTCAGCTTCCTATAATCAATACAAACTCTCCAAGAGGAAGATGAACGAGTTGTGACAGATTCACCTCTCTCATTGGTCACAACAGTAATCCCGGCTTTCTTTGGAACAATCTGAACGGGACTTACCCAGGGACTGTCAGAGATTGGATAAATAATTCCTACGTCGAGCCACTTGATGATTTCCTTTTTGACCACTTCTCGCATATTTGGATTCAATCTCCTCTGCATCTGGCGAGAAGGGCGGGATCCATCTTCCAAAAATATTCTTTGATTACAGTAAGATGACTCAATCCCCCTGAGGTCATGAACGGTCCAACCAATTGCCTCCTTATGTTCCTTTAAAACCTTAATCAATTTAATCTCTTGCTCCTTTGTCAATTTAGCACTAATAATCACAGGGAGCGTATTCTGCGGTCCTAAGAATTGATATTTTGAATCCTCAGGCAATGGTTTCAATTCAAGCTGGGGTGGGGTAATGATTGATGGTAGGGTAGATACTGAAGATTCAACAAGAGGAAGAGGTTTTAAGTGAAAAAAATCAGTAACCTCTTCTAAAGATGTCAGGTCAGAGGGTTGCAGGTCAAATTCATCAACCAAAGAGGAACTTTCAATTGAAGAAACTATCAAACAAGTTTCAATATTAACATTATCCTCATCAAGTTCCTCAATAAATCCACAATCCTCAAATTTGTTTATCGCCTTAAAAATATCCAATTTCATTCGTTGGTCCCCAAAGGCGATTTCCATGCTACCGCTTTCACAATTAATGTTGGCCTTTGCGGTAGCCAGGAACGGACGCCCCAGAATGATGGGTGTGTTGCTCAGATTATCAGGTACATCCATGTCAAGGATAAGGAAATCTACAGGAAAATAGAAATCCTTGACCTTAACTATAAAATCTTCAATAATGCCTCGCGGGTTTGTGATTGAACGGTCTGCTAACTGTAGCGTTACTGAAGTTGGCCGAAGTTCACCTAACCCAAACTTCTCGTAGAGAGAAGTAGGAATTAGGTTGATGGATGCACCGAGATCCAAAAGTGCTCTATCAAATGTGTAATCTCCGATAACGCAAGAAATCAAAGGAGCACCAGGATCTCTCTTTTTCTGAGGGAGGTAGTGCAGGATAACAGAGCTACCCTGCTCAGAGAGTACCACCTTCCTCGGAAAAGATTCTCTCGACTTACGCTTTTGTGTACATAATTCCTTTAAAAATTTTGCGTAAGCCGGTATGTGCTTGATAGCATCAAGGAGCGGAATATTGATCTCAACATTCATAAATAAATTCAGAAGCTCCTCATTGCTATCAACAGACTTCTTCTTCTTTGATTTAGCTAAGGCTTCAGGAAAAGGAACATGAGTCAGATCTTTGGAATTAGGTTCCTGAGCCTTGATTTCTCCTCTAGAATTCTCCTCTCTCTCCTCAGATTCTTCAGGATTCAAAAGATCAGAATAGTGTGGTTGTGGATCCTGAGTCTTCTTACCACTCCTTAAAGTGATAGAATTTGCAGAAGCGTAAGAATTTGGGTCTTGGGGACGGTTAGGAAAGATTGGAGGGGCTTGATTGACCATGAATTGTTGATTAGCAGAAGAAGAAGATGAGGAACCTTGCTCAACCACCTGAGCATGTGCGTGTAGGTCCCTCTGATTTCCGTACCCTTGGGCTTGATTGCCCGAATTTATAATGTTTCGCGGGTTGGGTATGGGTTGGGATGGTAGAGATCCAGGTTGATGAGAGTTAGCAATGAGCCTGGATTGCAAGTTGTCCAGCGAGTTTTTCATTTGCTGCATAAGCTGGAGCATAGATCCTTGCATCTCTACCATTTGACGGTTCAAATCAGCCTGCCCTGCGGATTGACGGGCATTCCAAGTTGGCTGATTGACCTGATTAGGAGGCAATTGAGTATACTTGACCCTGACCCATTGGTCATTGCGGAGCATAGTTGCTAGGTCGGAATTGGGTCTATTGCCCCAGATTTTTCCAAGAGAAATTAGGGTGGTTTCTCCAACCTGGATTATAGGCATTCGAATAGGGGTTGGATCTAACATTCTCTTGTACAGCACAGACATCCTCATAGGATGAGGATGGAGAGAAAGAAAGGGAAGGATCAGAAAAACTGGGATCAAAGGCCCCAGTTGGGAACCCATGGGGTTCCGAGAAATGCTGACTCATAGGTTGAGTCGCATCGAGTTGATTCACGAACTCCCGTCCAGAAGGAGCTCATGAGGAATGGAATCCTGAATTTTGGGATTGAGTGGATCGAGAGTTGTTCATAGAATTACCAGCCATCCACTCTTCCATTCTTTTAGCAATCAAGTCCACCTTATCAAGTTTATTACAAATCAATTCCATATCAAATGAATGAGAGTCATGGACTTCATTGACATTTGATCTGGGTTGCTGGGACCGGTTAAAAGTATCCATGGAGGCATGATTAATTGAATTCTCACTCATTTCCTCAAATAAATCATGTGCACTATCTGCATCTTTATTGAGGAAATTGCCTCCGCAAGAAGCATCCATATGGTTTCTAAGTTGCTCATTTAACCCATGATAGAAGATCTACACGAGTTGCCATTTCGGCACCTCGTGGTGTGGACACCTCCGCAATAAGTCCTGGAATTGCTCCCAGGCCACATGAAACTGCTCCCCCAGCCGCTGGGTAAAGGTAGTGATTGCCCGTCTCAAAACATTGGTACAACCGACTGGGAAGAATTTCTTCAGAAAGGTCGATTTCAACTCATTCCAAGTTGTAATTGGTCTTCCTATTTTCCTATACCAATGCGTGGCTTTATCCCTAAGAGAGTGGGGGAAGAGCCTTATGATCATTTGCTCCTCGTTAACATTTCGAGCCTTGGTAATCTGGACCAAAGTGGTCAAATCTTCCAAGTGCTGAAATGGATCTTCGGAGCCAAGCCCATGATAATATTTAATTAGGCTTAACACCTGGGGCTTGATTTCTACGTCACCGGCTGGAATCTGGACGCCGGGACGTTCCCCGTAATTCGAAGGATCATAAAAATCCTTCAAGGGCTGAGCGCCCTGCATTCTCTGGAACCATTCCTGCATTCTCTGCATTTGTTCCAGCTACCTTCGAAATTCTTCCTGTGGATTTTCAAGCAGAGGAGGCTGTTGTTCAGCCATGGGATCAAATTGACCAAAATCTAACTTGCACCTCCTAGAATGTTCTAACGGTCCTTCCAATCAGGGATTCAATGATCGTCTTCCCAGCATAAACTAGGAGAAGGTCGGAAGGACTGGGGATAGGGACCCTGCAGCACAACAAAACAAGGCTGTCCTTAAGTGGGGTAGCCTAAGGATCTACTGACTCCCAAAACCAGCCTTAAGACTGTAAGTGATTTACTCTACTTGGGTCTGTTTAATCCAACCAGTTAGAAGGAGGGATTGGGGAGAAGGTTCTTCCTTTGGCTTTCACCTCCGGTTCCTAGTGTACCCCCCAGCCGCGATCGTTTGACTCTGCTCCCCTAGCTAGACATCAGATTAATCAGTACAAGTAGGTTAATCAAAAATAATCTCAGACTAGGCCCTGAAGAGCGAATCAAACCTTAAGGCCAACGTCTACTCAATTTTATTAAGGCCTGGGATTGTGGTGCTTATGGAATGTGATGGGCCCTTACAATGGGTTGTGCCCTTAATGATTGATTGAGATTTGTGTAAGTGCATGCACAACCAGGGTTTTCAAGCAAGATTATTGATAATGTGTGAATTTTAGTGTTCAAATCTTGCTTAAGTAGCTTTTAGGGTTTTAAATTAGGTGAATTGCAATCAAGTTTCTAGGCAAACCAAGTTGTAAAACACGAGTGAAGATTGTTTTCCTTTAAAATTAGAAAGAAAGTGGAGTGCCTGGAATATACCTAGATTGAAAACCCTAAGGAGGAGCTACTTGATGAGTTGGTTTTAAAATAAAGTGGTGCGGCCCAAACAACTCAAACAACTTACCACAAATGCACCACTAAGTTAGGCACTCAAAGATGATTAACCTAGAATGATTTCTACTCTGTTATGTGTTGCTTTGTATGTACCGGTTCCACAGATCAGAACCTGGTTGAGTAGAAAACAAATCAAGTTGATCAAGTGCCTTGAATGTGGGTGTGTGTTGTGTGTTTGTTGAAAATTACCCCACAAGATTATCTTTTTGTTATTTTTTTTTTTATGGATGAGGGTGGAATGAATGTGAGTGAAAATCCAAACAACCAAACTATTCCTAGGACTTATGCAAACACCTAGGTTAATTGGGATTTGGATTTAATGTGGCGAATGAAATCTATGAAGGGGGAAAGAATGGGGGAACACTTACAGTTGTCTTCAACTGCACTTTACTCCAGTCTACCGCTTGTTGATTCCTTGATGGAGGTCTCTGCAAAACAATAGACACAAGAGAAAGCTAGTTAGAAAACAAATAAAGTGCAAGAAATGCGAAGAAAAGATCGGAAATCGTTGCCTCCCCGACAACGGTGCCAAAATGTTGAACATGTTTTTGCGAATCGCTACGCTTACGTGTTTGGTTTTGGAAAACCTGTCGTTGTAGTTAGAAAGCGAAGAATTCGTGCTCAACAAATAAAATTTATACCGAAAAGAATTCCGGGTCGAACATAGGGAGGCTACGTTGATCTATATTTGAAATTGTATTTTTTTTAGGATTTTTGTTAAGCAAGGCGATATAATTACAATGGAGCTATCAAACTAAGAGAGAGAGAGAGAGAAAGAGAGAGAGAGAGAGAAAGAGAACATGCATTCAATATTTCAATTATTTATAAAAGTTACACTAGAAAGCAGAAAATCAATTACACTATAAAGCAGGAAAATTCTACACTAGAAAAGCTGTAAATAAGAATGGGAGAGAGAAGTTATCCTCCTCGACGATTGCTTGGAGGACGAGCTGGACGGGACGACGCCTGGATGAAGGAGAACGAAGCAGGACGAAGGAGGACGAAGCAGAAGAACGGGAACGGAGCAGCACACCGTCGTCGTCGCGGGATCCACTTCCGAAGGGGAATGAAAATTGGACTTTATCTCGCAAGAAGCATCCCGGGTGTGGGACAAGCTTCTTTTGAGCTTTGGAGGGGTAGAGAGGAGAAAGAAGGGATGAGAATTTCGTATGGAGGGGGTCTCCTTTTATAGTTGCAAGGAGTGGGGGCAAAAAGGACATTACAACTTCAAAATAGTAAATGAGGGGTCTTTAGTGACGGATAAATCCATCACTAAAGCTCCCTTCGTGGGCGACGTGAGCGTCTGCTCGGCTGCTCACGCGCGCAACGGCCGTGCACGTCCATTGATTTTCAGCCGTCCAATCATGAGATTGGACTGCTTAAGATGCGTCCGCGCCCGCTGCGTTGCGCGCCCCCCACGCCTCTGATTGCGCGTCCGATTGCGCGCCCAATCGTGCGTCGACGCTATCGGGCGCACGCGGCCGTCCGATCTTCATCTGATGCTCCACGCGCCTCAATTGATCACGCCCTCCAGCCCTCGCCGTGGATTGAACCCGCGCCCCGCACTCGCGATAGCGCGCTCGACCACTACGCTATGGGGCGCGGATGGTCGAGCAGGCGCTTTTAAATGCAAGCGCCCACAGCCGTTGGATTAAGATCCAACGGCGGAGAGAGATTGGGCATGGGGCCTTCACAAGATGAAGTGGCCGCTTGGGCGGCTGAGATGGCGCCACGTGGTGCTATCTTGGCCATCCATCTTCTGGAAGTTGTAGATGGTGCCACGGATGTCGGATTGACTCGATTTTTATGTCGTTGGGCTGCGATCGTCGATCCGAATTCATTCGTGTGGTCGAATTTATCATCTGAATTGCAGATTTACACCATCCTGGCCCTTGATCTTCTAGGGTTCCCGGGTCACTATCTGATGCTACGGATGCCTGATTAGGGCGATCTTGGAGTCGTTGAACTCCAATCGTCGCCCTGATCACATCAATATGGTTGGATCTTTGATCCGAGGCCCTGATAAAATATTTGCCCTGTCCAAGCACATAAAAGGAGACAATTAACCTCCATTTTATTAAAACTATTCTAAATGCAAGATGATGCATGTAATGCAATATTTATATCATGAAATGCAATCCTATACTTAAGAACATGCATAAATAGACATCTTAAGTAGTGTAAATGTGTTTACATCAACATGCATGATAGCTCTTTCCTAAACATTGGTTGTGATGAGAGCCTCATCATGAGCCCTGACTAGCTCATTTTGACCCAAGAAAAGGAATAAAAGCTCCTACATAACTTAGAAGAGGGCTTAATTGAAGGAATAAGTGTTCTGAGAAGAAAACATGAAATAAAGGTTAAGACTGCAATTTTACCATTGCAGTACATAAATGGGATTTCTCAGAGGCAAAACATAGGTCAAATGGTCTAAATAAGATGAAAAGTGGGTTGATTCCATCGAAAATGGGTTCATGTGCAATCCAGGAATTAAATGACATCTTGTAACCCTAAAACAGACTCGCTTAATTCAACAAGGTTATAGTCAAGATAAAAATCAATTAAACCCTCTAAAATTCATGGAAAAATATCTCCTAGGGTTTAGAACCTTCAGATTGGCCTTTGGAACCTATTTTGACCTAGATTAGGGTCCTAGCTCATCAATTGACCTAATTTGGGTTTTTATGCGAAATGTCAAATCAAACGTGGTCAAACATAAAATCCCAATTTCACCATTGGATTCCTTAGCTCAAAATTAGGTTTGTACGAAAATTTGGACCTAAGGGAAGCTCATCTTGACCTACTTTACAAATTAGTACACCCAATTACATTGTGGTCCCTATCTTTTGAAAACCATTTCACAGGCCCCCCTAACTTCCTTGCCACTCTTACAAGGAGGTCCCTCCTCTATTAATGAGGAGAAATCCTACTATGGCGAGGAATTGAGGGGGAATACTCCCTAATTCCTTAGAGATCTCCTCCCAGATTTGAAAGGGAGATTCTCTAAGGAATTCCCTTCCATCTGAGCGTGGTCCTGATCTAAGATTTGCACCCAATCTCTCGTGCGAATGCATGAGAGATTTGGGTACCTAACAGACTCCCATCTCTGGTGAGGATTCCTATGCTTGGAAGCTTGTCTTCCAAGCACAGGAGTCCCTGCCAGTGCCTATAAATTGACCCCCAACTCCGATCGCACCTCCTCAGCTCGACTTGGCCGGAATTCCACCTCGATTTCCTCTTATTCTTCTCCGACCAAGGGGTCCAGCGAGCTTCGGCGAGCCCCCCTCCTCTTTCTCGTCGCTCTGCCACAATACTAATGGCAGAGCTATCCTCCCCTTCCTCCTCCGCGTCACGTAGCACCCGCATGCGCTTCCCTAGCTCCGTCGTCGTCGTCGTCTTCCTCCACTGGATGCCTTCTTCTCCGACGACAGTAGGTACTGCCTGCTGCCCTCTCGCCCCCTTCATCCACTTAGTTAGGTAAGAACTATTCATCTATATCCCCTCTTTCATTTTCCTCATTCTATTTCATAAAATGCCCCTCGACCGCCGCTGTCCACCACCATCTTCCTCATCTCCGACCACCCTCCGGCGAGACGCCTCCATCACTCCGCACCCATACACGTCTTGCCACCAACCTCACAACCTCCACCTCACTCCACTGAACATCCTCCACTCATCCACAGACCCTCTACACCGCCACAACCGCCCCCTGACCTAACCCATCAATCCGACCACAGAGTGACCTAGGCACGTACGCCCAGGCTGCCCTGCGGCCTACCACCTACCGCCTCAACTTCGTCGTGACACGGCGAAGGTGCTCCTATGGTCTGATAGAGCCGCAAGGCCCTTTTTGTGTCATGCAAGGTCCGAGCTCCAGCTGCCATTAGCGACGGCTCAAGGAGGTTGCAAACTCACTCCAGGCTGAAGGACTTCAGGATTCCAGGTTCAGCAGTTTCGGGGAGGCCTCGCACAGTCAACTATTTCAGCAATTTGGCACTGTGAGGCCTGCCGTTGCTGCGATTGGACGAAAGCTCTCCAGCGGGCGTGCGAGCAAAAGCTGTGGAACATTATTCCCACCTCGGTAAGTCGTGAGGCGCTTGAGTAGTTTAAATTGAATTTGTGCTATCGTCTGGTTGCCTCCAATACACTGGGGTGAGGCCCCTCCTCACCTATACACAGCACCTCGTCCGTGACTTCATCCCGCGGATCTGGTGACCCGACCCGACTACCCTCCTGAGCACTCCTTACGTACCACATCCACGTTGGTGCACCTGGACCCAGGCACGTGACCCGACCTGATTACCCAGCTCCGGGAGAACATGTTGAAGAGTGATATATAGAGAGAGAGACGCAGGTGTGGGTAGAGGGGTAGGTTTTGCTCTCTTCGGTTTGTGCAGGGAAGAAGGAAGAGAAGGAAGCAGGGACTTAGCCACTGCAAGTGAAGGAGAAGAAGGAAGGAAGCTTCATAGAGGGAAAAGAGAAGGAAGGGCAAGGCAGAGGGAAGAGGCAAGACAAAGAGAAGAGGAACTGAAGAAGGAAGAA